>CM031236.1:91916476-92294275 GCA_018340775.1 Taxus wallichiana var. yunnanensis
TCCAAATTCTGCTCCTGGTACCAAATGTAATCTGAGCAAAGAGGGTGGAAGCCTCACCGAATCTTATTAATATCAAATCAACCAAACTTACAATGGAGTGCTGCAATTCTTATAGGAACTGTACATCAATATACAAACAAATAAAATGGTTGAATAGTTCAACCGAGATTTAAATACAAACAATAATATTTTTAAAACAATATAAAAACTCCCGTAGCATTTTGAATAAAGAAAATTAGATGGTTATATAAATATAACCATATTACAATTAATAATAAATACCTAATTATTATAATTAAAGCAAAATTAACTATAGAGAAATATATTTTTCCTAACAAAATTTACAATTCAATTAAACTTACCATTTACAAAATGATGGAGAGACAAAGGTGGTGAATAGGATTTTCAGCGATTTGCTAAGGTGTTTAGTGGGAGATAAACCAAGAATTTGGGACTTGGAATTAGCTAAAATAAAGTTTATGTATAATATTTTAGTTAATTTGAGCATAGGAAGACACCATTTCATATTGTGAATGTGATGAATACATGAAGAGTGATGGAATTGAAAAATTAATATGCAATGGAAGGAGTATAGAATCCATATGTTTCGTGGAGCACATGGAGAAAATACAAAAGAAATTGTGTAAACATTTGGAAATGATGAATGCAGAGTACAAGAAAAACATAAATGAGAAGAGGATAAGTTAAATATTAGGTAAGAGATTTGGTCTTAGCCAATTTTGGAAAGGAATTATTCCCTAAGGGGACATACAATAAACTTATATGGAAGAGAATTTGACCATGCAAGGTGTTACTAAATTTTGTAGAGAATGGATATGGTATTGAGTTTCTTGAAGGAATTGATATCTCAAACATATTCAATGTGACAGATATATATCCATACCACATACTATAAGGAAGCATTAAAGATTCAATTATAGAATATGGTGATGTGGATTAGAGAGAATAGATTCCAAAAATGTGCATGAAGAGGATGAAAGAATAATTGACACCGAGATCAAGAAAACGTGCAATAAGAAGTATAAGGATTATCTAATCAAGGAGAAAAGGAAATTTATTTAAGGTACAACTTAGCTTAGTGTTGAAGATGCCACAAGGCATGTAATTCTGATTTCCGAGTAGGAGCTCAATTTTTAAAAATTACGTAATGCATATGATGCAGGGATCATTGAGGTTCATAGGAAATCTGGGGTCAAACTAAAAAAATTATGAATAGTTTGAATCATTTTTGTTGTATTTTGTTTTGCATTGTGTGTTATCCACGAGCCACGCTATGAATAAATTGTGGTTTTTGGTTGGGCAAGGAGTATTTACATTTCATTCCATGTTGTTGGTGTTGTGCACAATTTTATTACACTATGTTAGCATCGAGTATAATCCTAGTGTACAAGGTTAATATTGTGTACGAGTCTATTGTGTAAGGTTCAATTTATTACATGATTCGTGTAAGTTATCAAGGCCACAAAGCTTTTGTTAAATTTGCACAAGATTATGAAGGCCACACAAGTCTCAAAGATCACAAAAGCATTGGCATATTCCACAAAACAATAAGGAATCCATGAAATATTACAAATTGGAATTTGAAGCCACAAAGTACTATTTGGAGTCAGAAATACTAGGAAATTGTTTAAAATATATAAAACATTAAAGGATGATCTTTTGAAAGGCATGAGAATGTCGAGAAAGGCCAACTCATTATGTCATGGGTCTTTTGGACCTTAACTTCATATTGTTCCTTAATTTAATGATTTGTTTGTTATCTAAGTCCAATGTCGGATCAATTTTCTTGTATGCATATATAAAAAAATCACAATTGACTTAGGAGTTCAACTTAGCTTAAGATAAAGTGGCTTAGGGGGACTTTACGAAATATATTAGAGTGTGGATGTGATCTTAAGGCTCGAAGAAGAGTGTGTTCAATAGAAGATGAGTTGAGAATGATTGTAATGATCTAACTATATCATTGTTGCTCAATCTGTGTGTGTTATTCCTCTAAGTATATGAATAAAGCTTGTTGATGAGTGTTTTCTATTATTGAAATTACAATTTTCTATTTCATATATATATTTTATTTTCCACATGAGGTTTTGAGGGATGCATGATCTAAAGAAAATCATCATTTAGCACCCTAAGTGCATATTGTTATCTTGTAAAATTGACAAGGGCAATTTTGTAGGTAACCTGACCAAAATTTTGTTTTGGTTCCTTGTCAAGGTCCCTCAGCGTTCGGAATGTTGTAAAATCCCTTTCTGGGAAATCTAGTTTTCTGAGCTTAGTCATTTTGGTCCTTTTTGGCTGGGCACACCTTTTATCTATGTAACACAGATAAATTTGTGCCCCCTTTATTTCCTTTGGCGCACCCTTTGAAGTGTTGACACAACAATTGTTGCGCCTCCCCATGATGCGCCTTTCTTGCCTGCGCCAAGGCGCATGCACCATCCTGTCAACAACAAAAATGTTGCGCCATTATTTGGTGTGCCAAGGCGCTCAAAATATAGTGTTGATAGTACTAAATTTGTGCCAAGGCACAGATAATTCCATGCTGACAAAAACATATCCGCGCCAAAGGGCACAAAGTTTTTCATGTCAACACATTAATTGGTGCACCCTCTAAAAAGTGGTTGGTGCATTTATTACACTTTTGGATATATATAGGCGCATCTTCCCCTGTCACTTTCACAATCAAAAACACGTGAAAAACTTTATTCCTCTGCACCTGTCAGCACACCCGTCATCCTCGTGTCATGTTCGTGGACCCCACTTCGTTTCTCTCATTCTATATATTCTGGGTAAGTGGTCCTTGCTTCTCTTGTGTTTTTGTTTTTGTTGGTTGTTTGTGAAGTAGGATGAAATGAATATGAGGAAACCATAAACCCCTCCTGCCCATTTTTGCAAATCTTCCCTCCCAAGCCATTTTCACCCTCTTTCTAGATCTGTTGGCCAAGAGGGCTTTGTCTCAAAAATAAACCCAAACCTCTTTGCTGTGTTCCCCTCACTGTCAAATCATGTTGAGAAAACCTAAAAATCACAAACTCAAGAGGAGAGAAAACCTAAAAGTTATCATTTCCACCCACGGTTTTCCTTTGGTGCAAATGCCATTCCTGTTACAAAAAAACACGGTCGCAAAGAAAGGCGCACTGACCCTGATTACATCACGCACCTTTCTTGTGCCATACAAAACCAAGTAAACCTTTATCAGGCAATGGTGCAATCCCATTTACAATAACAAAAGTGCCATGCAAGCTTTTCCTGCCATGCTAAAGGCCCCCTTTGCGCACATAAAGTTAGTGCTACACGCATTGATCCTGCGCCTTCGGCGCACCAAAATTCCATGTTACATGTTACATACATACACCATTGACACATCCTACTCCCATGTAACACCAAACTTATTTGCACCCAATATAAAACTTCATGTAATGGCATAGGTGCACATCTGTCTACAACAACAAATATGTTATATGCAAATTTCCCTGCACGCCTGCGCCCTTTGGCATGCACCGATTTCTTCCTTGTAACACTCACTTCAGTGTGCCATAATTTTGACTTTGTAGCCATGCAAGCTTTTCTTGCACCCCGTGCCCAGAGGATTTTAAATTGCTAATTCCTCATTCTGTAAAGTTTTGATGGAAGATGATGGCTAACATGGCTCTTCTGCGTTGGATTTCACTCCTTCTTCTTGCAAATAAGCAACTAAACTCAGATCCACATATGTCTACATCAAGCAAAAGACCAACCAAGTCAAAGGGTAAGGATAAACTCATGGAGGAAGAGATGAAATATAAATATCAGAGGGTCAGAATGCCCGAGTCCCAGGCAGAATGTGACCTAGATATCAGAGATTCTGAACTTGGCCACATTGACATGGAAGATTTTTGGGCCAGAACCAGGAGGGTCATAGGCAGTCCTTGGATGGACAAACTGGTGGGTAGTGGTCTACATTTTTCTAGGGGAATCCCCATCAGTGCAGTGAATAACGAGTTTATGATGGTGGTGGCCCACTGTTATAACAAAGACACAAGGTGTGTCGAAAATGAAAAGGGTGAGGTCATAATCAACCTCACTACCCGACACTTTGAGATCATGCTAGGCATTCCCCACCACCGACATTTTGTGGCTGTAAGCCAAGAAGAATGCATCAAGGCATGGGAGGATAACGAAGACAAATGCATGTAGCTGATGAACGAAGTGTATTTGAAGAATAAGAAGGTGATAACCAGGTGGCCACAGGTTATTCACCGCAGCGACTTCTCTGAGGAACTGAGTGATACCATCACATTCCTAAGCAGAGTTTTTGGGCTTTCTGATGCCCATTACTTTCACAAATGGATGCTCAGGTACCTAGAAACCATGAATAAGAATGTGCCTAATTAGTGCTTTGAGTGGGCAGAGATCATAAGTAGCACCATCTCTGAGCAGCTCCAACAACTCACCACAACGGGGAGGTTCTACATGAACTCCTACGTAGTCTACGCTGCAGCCTCAAAGAGGGATTATCCAATGACTGAGCCGATGCGGGGTTTGGCCTTAGGTGAAAATATATGAATACTACCCGGAGTTGAAGCTGGAGAACAACATCTCACAGTTTACCAAGATCAATGATGCTTTCTTCTACGGCATCATATGGTCGGATGACCAAGATGACATAGTCACAACAACTGAGAAGTGGGGACATTATTTACCCAATTCCCCACCTTCACCTATCTCAGAGCAGCTAACTTCTTGGGGGAGCCCACCAAATTGCCAAGGTATGTTAGCCCTAAGCTGATCTTGTTGGAGCTGTCCAGATAGCTCATAACATATCATGAGAAGTGCCTGAAAAGGAAGAAGGGTGGAACTCCTTTCCCCCTCATAGTGGGTAGGTATACTGCACTTCTCACACCAAATCCCGGGAAATGTTTGCAGAACTTGAGCCGCTAACTTTGAAACACAATTTCCCAAAGAAGGCCCACCTTTGATCCAAGAAATTTCCTCCCAAAGGTAAAACTCTATCCAATCCACGTTCCACAGATCGAGGAAATCTACATCGGCTGTATCATGAGGTCAAACTCAGGATAAAGGATCACTCCTGCCTAGCCCTAGTAGAGATTATTCAATATGGCGTGGCCATTATTCCAAAAGGTTACCAAACAACTGATCAAGAAGTTGATCAGGTGTATCTAGACACGGATGGGGACTACTAGCCGTTTGCCAAAATTGATAGGACAAATGCACCTCAGACCATTGAGGTAAGGGTTAAGGAGACACTGCGGTGAACAGAGCATTGGTGTAGAATGAACGGCCTTATCTACCTCGGAGTAGATTTCACAACGCCCCTTTGGGAAATGCACTGTCAGGCGAAACATCTACTAAACGGAAAAGGCAAGGATAAAGAGGGAGAATCAAGCTTTGCTAAAGAAGAAGCTCCTGAGAGTCCTCCCTCCGCCGCACAAGAACAAGTTGCGAGCCTGGTATCTCTTGAGAAAGAAGCGGCAGAAGGTGTTCTCGACGGGCACATCCATTCAGGATGTTGCCACTGCTACAACTGCTAAGGTCCCTTCTATCCCTTCTCCCTCTCCTCCTTCCCCTCCTCATGTGACTCAACCAACCATCCCTTTGGTTGTTTCTTCTCCCCCATCTTCTATTGTTCCCCTTCCTCTTCATCCATCTTCTCTTCCCTCGCGAGTTGTCCCCCACCATTTCTTCTCTCATCTCTTAGCTCCCTTCCACTCCCATGACTACCTCCCCTATAGTATCTCCCCCTCCCGTGAGCACTTTCTTGGCCTCTCTCTCGATGCCACCACCAAGTGTCTCTATGCATTTCCCCTCATCTACTACAGCCGCTCCCCCTCTTCCACCTCTGGTCCCACTCCCTTAAGTCCAGCATGGATTTCTCAGCACCTAAGCCAGCATAAGAGGAAAGTCCCTATTGCACCTATGGACTTCTCCATCATCCCAGCAAAGGGGGATAAGAAGCAAAAGCCCATAACCCGCTTCTCTCAGAGTGCATCGGAGAAAGAGTAATGGAGATCGCGTATCCCAATCCCTCCAAAGATAAAAAGGATCTGTCCCCTACAGATTATACAGTGACATAGGTCACAATGGGACGTCATCATCTAAGAGCCTTCAAGGAGAGGCCCTATCTGTGGTGGATTCCCTTTGCAAGAAGCTTCAAGAAGCAAAGGAGGAGAAGAGGCTACTAAAAGAACAGAATAAGCATCTTCTCCACGCCCTGCAGAAAATGGGTAGTGCACCTCCTACAACTACCACTAAAACTCCTAAGGTCCTTAGTCAGGATAAGATAAATGAATACACCAAGATTGGCAAACAAGGCATGGCAGTATCTGCCTGGAGAGACCAGATCCTCAAAGACAACGAGGAAGTAATTGTCAAGTTCACCGAATTATATCAGAACATTGGTCGGGCAAACAAGGAACTCTAGGTGATTACGACACCTATCTCTGAAGAGTTAGACCATGCTAGGTTGCAACATGAGACATTCCAGAAGATGCTCAACTGTTCAGTCAAAGATTTAGTTAAATTCAGCATCTTCGATCACCCCAGAGCACCCAACAAAATCCTTGCTTTGGACTACCGGGTCGATCAGATGGAATTTGTCCTGGAGAAGATAGATAAGGTCAAGGAGGAAGCCCTGGATGCGATGCATCAAATGGAGAAAATTTTCCTGAGGATGTCTCTGGGCTTGCTCACTCCTTCATTTTCCTTGAGGAAGGCAGATGAAACCATTCGGATCTTCAAGGAGATCGTCTCGCAAGGGCTAGGGCCAGAAGCCACTTTTGACATTGAATCCATCAATAACCTTCTGGTGCCATGATTTTATAGGGTACCTGATGGAGGTAGGTAATGAATACTTCAAGCTCCCAGAAAAAATCAGAGATGAACGGGAGACTTGCAAAGTCATCGGTGATCACACCAAGGGTCCTGCCCAGGATCTACTTCAACCGATGATCAACAAATTCATGGAGTATTGGACTCAATTCCACATTGTCTCTCCTGAGCAGAAGCAAGATACTCCCTTTCAGCCATGAGACGACGATGAATAGCCTTCCTCCTCTTGGATTTCTTTTGTAATATTTAAAAGTATGTTGGCATAAATGATGACATCATCCATGTTGCACCATGGGATGTTGTTATCCACCAAGTTACCCAAAGTCAACAGTTGACTTTTAGATATTTTGTAAATATTTTGTAATTAGTTGTTGGTTTCTTTTTGCCTTCTATCTTCTCTTCCTTCTATAAATACTTGAATACTTGTTGTATTCGGTGGTGGACACTTTTTAGATGAAAAATAGAAGTGAGGAGAAAAGGCTTTGTACTTTTTGTAATAGAAGAAAATATTAATACAATATTGAGACTTTGTGCTGAATACATGTGTTATGCATCAGACCTTTCTTATGTTAGATCTGTATGTTTATTCTATTGAATCTAATTATAATTTTTGTCATTTTTTCATCAGTATTGCTTTGTTCATCTATGCAAGTAGGTTTGGCTCCATTTATTACCAATCCCAAAACATAGACCTTCTGATCTTTCTACTTTGGAATTCATTTCTTTTCTCCCTTCGGATCTATCTTATCTTCGTCTTTCCCTTCTTTCATTTCTTTTCACATTTGGAAGCACCTCTACTGGGATAAGATCCCAAACCCCCGAAGGTAGAATATTGTGAGACTTGCACAGATTCCTGCTAGTAGAATAGCAATAAACCAGTTTCGCTTTGTTGTCTCAAAGAGGGGCTAAGCCTTGCACAATGTTGTCTTGTCTATCCATAGATCTTCCTACCCGACAGATTTTCGGACCAACATTTTTGGTGACTCCACTAGGGAACGAACAGATCTATTTGATAAAACTGTAAAAATCACTACCTGTTTGCAAATTTTAACTTTTTGTTCAAAATCCAAAATTTTTGCAAAAGTGATCCAAACTAAAATTTTCTTCAGAGATCCATAGATCTGGGCTAGTTAGAGATCTTTAGTTCACTGAGTTTTTATAAAAACCCATATTTTTCGTAGATCTGAGTTTTTGATTGTTTTGCAAAATTTCAAACCCTTGTCAAAAGTCAACTCCAAGATCCAAAAATCAGCTTGCTAAGTTTTACCATCATTTTATCCTCGTTGATCTTTGTCATTAAACCGCAATCGGTTTTCAAAAGAGGGATAAAATTAAATATCTAGAAAAGTACATGCTGCTGATTTTTGTCAATAAAATCAGAAAATCAGCAAGTACAATAAAAAGAGTTCTTTAATCTACTCCAAAATATTACAGATCTGAAGGGTACACTGGCGGGTGAACCATTTACTCATAGCAGGAGAGCTCATGGAGAATTCGATCCTACTTTCGATCTACTTCAAAGGCACAACTTCAGTGTTACACCAGCATGCTTCTCGTCGCTAAGTTTAGCTGATCGGTCAGCTAGAAGTGTCTCGCCTCCACAAAGGTATCATTCTTTACAAGGCGCATCCACATCCCTTTGCAGTGCTTTGTTGCTTAGTGGAACCGTCCTCCCTGCTCGCGTCCTTTTTCTAGCCTTTCAAATGGTAGTACCATGGGGAAATGCTATGGGCCCTCTTGCTTTGCCACACCCTGTCCACGCACTCCCTCACGGAAACTAGAAGAATTTTCCCAAATTTGATGGGAGCGAAACCAAAGCATGGATTCACACATATCCGCATTCATCATGTCATGTAGTATCCTGGATGTGACCCATGAAGATGTGTCAGTTCACCTCTTTCTAGAGACCTTGCGGGGACTGCGCAAAGAATGGTTTCAGCATTTACCGGCTGGATCTATTACTAGTTGGGCCACATTACGAACTGCATTTGAAGACATGTATAAGCCTTCCAAAGACATGTTCGCATTACTGTCAAAGATCACTCACCTTTAAAAGGAGGTCAATGAGACCATGTGCAATTTCATCGCTTGTTTCAATGCACTCATTAATCGTGTGTGCCACACCATCTTTGCCGCAACACCGAAAATCAGAAGTGTTTCTTTGTCAATGCCATGAGCTCAAAAGTAAGTTTCTTACTCTTGCAAGAACAAGTCACTACTCTGGTTCTCACCCAAGCTGCTACCATACGATTGAAGATAACTTGCTAATATCTGGTGAATTAAAATGAGAACCATCCAAGCCTAAAGCTTCAACTCCTTCTCCGCCACTTCATCTGATCCGGCATTTCAAAAGATGGCGAATGACTTACTCGCATTAAAGAAGCAGCTAGCTCAAGCTTCCCCTAGCTCTTCGTACCGGGATATCCCACGAAGAAATTTCACTTCCAACAACGCCCCTCAAAGGCCGCGTTTTCCTGCAACTATTGCTCCATGGTTGGCACTTGAGGCCCCTCCGGTCAATGCCTTAGTCGAGATCGAAGAGAAAAATTATGAAGATCCTTCATCACCAGGTGAAGGTGACCAAGATGTCAGCGAACCAACTGACGACTCTACTATTGGGTATATGGAATTTGATGAGGAGGAATCTGATGAAGAAGAGGGTACCCAAGGATATGCGAGTGGACGGTCTTATCTGTTTTTTCACCCGCTCTCAAGGAAAAGAGGCGAGATTCTTTGTCGGGATACAAAAAAAGAGAGGCCGTGTGTTAAACACACCTCTAACCATTGCAAAAATAGGTAATCCCCTTCCCCGCTCAACCTTGTTATTAAGTCTTTTTCGAATAAATATTTTCCCTTATCTCCTCTCCGAATCAGCCCTCTCATATTGCTATCAAAACCAATAATCCCACCCTACCATCGCGAAATGAAGGACTCATTCCTTCATCAACGCAACCCTTGGCCGCGTTTGACATAATTGATCATGCTAAAAAGACCAAGATCTAAATGTCTGAAGCCGAGTATCTTCAGTCAAACCCCGAACAACTTGTAAGGTTGACCAAATATATCCAAAGCCAAGCTGTCATAACTTCTCAGACCTCCCCAAAGGAATTCTTTCTACTCCTCCTGCATCTTGCATAAATGTTGCCTCGACTTCCACGTCAGCAAAATAGAACCTTTCTATCTCTCCCTCCTAATCAATGGCCACAAGCTAAGCAACTGCATAATTGATTCTAGGGCTTCCGATAATGTCATGCGTATCCCATGCCTACCCTCACCCTTACCAAGCCTTTTGGTAGATGTTACTCCTTGGAAACCAAATAGGTTTTGTTGATTGGTCAAATCAAAGACATGCGCAGTTCGCATTTGCAGCGTTCCTAGAGAAAAGAGTAAAGATGACCATCCTCATTGCCGATATTCCGGCAGCATATGGGATTCTACTAGGAAGGAGATTTTGCAGTGAAGTTGGTGGAGAGATTCATATGGACTGGTCTAAAGCCAGAATCCCCATCAAAGGTGTAATGCAAACATTGGAGCCGGAATCTCAAAAGAAGTACTTGGTTACTAATTCTGATGATCCCAAAGCCCAAATTCTCTTCGAATCATCAGGGATGGGAAATTATTTCTTATCTACAGAGTCTGATAAAATGAACATTCTCATCCAAGAAGAGGATCTTAACAAGATATGGATGTTATAGTTTGATGGCAGCTGTGCAACTAGCGGATGTGGTGCCGGAGCTGTGTTAATTTCCCCAGGAGGAAGAGATTATTCCTCTCTCTTTCAAGTTGTAGTTTTTCAACATGAATAATACTTGTTGAGTATGAATCCTTGCTACTTGGCATGTAGGCCGCAAAAGAAAGGGGAATCAAGAACCTAAAAGTGCAAGGTGATGCAGAGCTGGTCGTAAATCAAGTAAAAGGATATACCAAGTGAAAAATGAAAGGCTCAGGCATTACCACAATGCAGTATGGGATAGTATTGAAGAATTTGATGCTTTTTCAATAAAATCCATTCCAAGAGCTCAGAATGACATGGCCGATTCATTAGCCGTTTCAGCATCCCTCATGCTCCCTCACCCAGGGTTGAAAACAAACACATATACCATTGAGGTAGTTTTCCGCCCAAGCGTGCCAGACAATTCTCAGCACTGGCAGGTATTCAACGATGACAATCAACTTATTACCTTTCTGGAAAAGGTGGAAAATTTCAGTGAGCTTCATTTTGAAGGATCCACTTCCATATCTTTGTGAATCATTATTGATCAAGATGATAAATCAAAAGGAAGTGATGGCATATGTCAGCTTAAAGGAAATAAAATTCCAAAAGGTTTGGTTTCCTTGGAACGTTTGTTCGACAGACATGATTGTTTTGTCAAGAAGAAAAGGCAAGATAATCCTAACTCCTCTCCAGAGACCGAACCGGTCAATCTAGGTACCATGGAACATCCGTAGTTTGTGAACATCGGAAAATGTTGCACACCCGAAGAAAAGTGGAAGTTTGTCAAATTGCTAAAGAAATATATGGACGTATTGGCATGGTCTTATGCCGATCTTAAGTATTTCAAGCCGAAGGAAATCCAACACGACATCCCATTGAAGGAAGATGTCAAACCCTTTTGCCAGAAATAGAGGCACTATAATCCCAAGATCTCAGGCACCATCCAGGCTGAAATACAGAAGATGTTGGATGCGAGAATCATCTTTCCTATCCACCACAGTACCTAGGTCGCAAATATCATGCCAGTATGAAAGAAGAATGGTGAAATACGCATTTGTGTAGATTTTTCGTAACTTGAATCAAGCATCCTTGAAGGACAACTACCCGCTTCCCATAATGGATCAGGTTCTACAGGTAGTAACTGGATCAGAAATGTTGTCCATGCTTGATGGTTTTTCGGGCTATAATCAGATTGAAGTCTCGCCTGAAGACCAATTCAAAACAACATTCACTACCCCCTGGGGTACATTCACCTACAGCAGGATGCCCTTTGGCTTAACCAACGCTGGCGCCACCTTCCAGCGGGTGATGGACTTTGCGTTCAAAGGTATGATGGGGAAGGTCATCGTAGTTTATTTGGATGACTTAAATGTGTTCTTTAAATAGAAAAAGGATCATTGTGATTATTTGGAGAAAGTATTGAATAGATGCCGAGAACACGAGATCTCCCTAAATCCAAAAAGTATGTTTTTGGGGTCACGAGAAGGAAAATTGCTTGGGGCACATGTGGTCAGCAAAGAAGGGACAAAGATAGATGCCAAAAGGGTTAGGGATATTCAGAGCCTTACTTTACCCACGAGCAAGACCGGCGTTCACTCCTTTTTGGAAAAGTGAACTTTCTCAGGTGCTTTGTTCCCGACTTTGCTGAAAAGACTCGCCACATATCAAACATGATGAAAGGGTTGCAAACTTTCTAGTGGAGCGAAGAAGGAAAGAATTCATTCAAGGATATAAAAGCCTCCGTCGCTCATGCACCAGTCCTGGTATGTCCCGATTTCTCCAAGGATTTTATCATGTATAGTTATGCATCCGAACATACTTGTATTATATTCTAAACTCTCATACAGGATGTTGTCCCCGATTGGTCATGACACGGGAGTCAAGAATTAAAGATGTCTCATCCATCTTAACTCAACAGGGAGTTAGGAAGTTTGCGAGGAATTGGATTGCAAAGGTCCAAGAGTATGACCTAGATATAAAACCAACCAAACTGGTAAGAGGCAAGGGCCTATGTCAGCTTATGGCTGAAAACCAAGATTCAGAAGACCACGAGGAAAGGATGATCGCACCAATAAAACACTCGGTCAATTTGGAGAAAGCTAATTCTCTACCCATGGTTCTATTTGTCACAACTAGTGATGAATGGTATTCTGATATCGCTTTCTTTCTCACTTACGGTGAGTGCCTAGCTCATCTAACTTCAAAAGAGAAGCATACTATAAATCTCAGAGCAGCCAGATATGTAATCTGGGATGATGGTTTATACAAACATGGAATAGATGGCATCTTCTTGTGATGTGTTGACAAGCCACAACAGATAAAGTTACTCAAGATTTTTCACGATTCGGCCTGTGGTGGTCATTTCTCCTCTTCCATAACAGCACACAAGATCATCCGGGCTAGGTACCATTGGCCAACGCTATTTCAAGATACAGCCACCTGGGTAGCGAAGTGTGAGCTCTACCAACAATTTGTTGGCAAACCAAAATTGGTTGCTTTTCCCCTCAGGCCGGTCGTTATTGATGAACCATTTAGGCAATGGGGAATCGACTTTATCGGAGCACTCAATCCCCAATCGAGTTTCGGACATAGTTATGTCCTAATAGCAACAGATTACTTCACCAAATGGGTGGAGGCCATACCTGTCAAACATGCCACTTCTGAGGTTGTTTGCAGTTTCATCAAAGAGAATATCATTGTAAGGTTTGGCGTTCCAAGCAAGATTGTTGCTGATAATGCTTCCAATCTTTCCTCTTGGGAAGTTATCAGTTTTTGCTATGAATACGGGATAACCTTGGCTCACGCCTCAGATTATTACCCCCAGGGAAATGGTCAGGTAGAATCCAGTAATAAAAACTTAGTGACCATCATACGGAAGCTAGTTGATGAGAATCGACAACATGGCACAAGTCATTGTATGACGCTTTGTGGGCGGACCGCATTACTCCCAAGAGGTCTCTCGACATGTCACCTTTTCAAGTGTTATATGGAATCGACGTCGAGCTTCCCATTTCTACAGAACTTCTGCTCTGTGCTTGGCACAAGAAATTGAAGATGAGACTTTCCAAAATTCTCTTGAAAAGAGGATCATGTATCTAACAGAGCTTGAAGAAAAAAGAGTAAGAGTGGTCGACAGGATCACCAAACATCAGAATCAAGTTAAGAGACTATTCGATAAAAATCTAAGCAAAGAGATTTCCAGATGGGAGATCTCATCCTTTTGTGGGACAAACGAAGAGAGCCAAAGGGCATGCACGGGAAATTTGATTCTCTATGGAGAGGGCCTTTCAAGATCAAGCAGCTCAATGGAGAGAATAGCTTCTATCTCTCGTATCTAGATGGAACTGATCTCCCACTTCCCTATAGCGGGCAACATCTCAAAATATTCATGAAGTAGAGTTTCCTCTCTTCTTTGTACAGTTTGCTTTATGTTGTGTGTTTGCTTTTGTCGTGTGTTTTCTTTCGTCGTCGCCCTTGTTTTTGAATCTGTAACCCAATGGATAGGCACATGTTGATTTGGGGTTCTCTACCATTAAGCTTCACTCAAAGATAGTCCCCAGAAAGAGCCAATTGTTATCTTGTAAAATTGACAAGGGCAATTTTGCAGGTAACTTGACAAATTTTTGTTCGGTTCCTCGTCGGGGTCCCTCGCGTTTGGAATGTTGTAAAATCCATTTTCAGAAATCTAGTTTTCTCGAGCTTAGTCATTTGGTCCTTTTTGGTTGGGCGCACCTTTTATCTATGCAACACAGGATAAATTTGTGCCCCCTTTATTTCCTTTGGTGCACCCTTTAAAGTGTTGACACAACAATTGTTGCGCCTCCTTGTGATGCGCCTTTCTTGCCTACGCCAAGGTGTATGCGCCATCCTATTAACAAAAAAATGTTGCGCCATTAATTGGTGCGCCAAGGTGCTCAAAATCCAGTGTTGATAGTACTAAATTTGCGCCAAAGGCGCAGATAATTCCATGCTGACAAAGACATATCCGCGCCAAAGGGTGCAAAGTTTTTCATGTCGACACATTAATTGGTGCACCCTATAAAAAGTGGTTAGCGCATTTATTACACTTTTGGCTATATATAGGTGCATCCACCCTGCCACTTTCATAATAAAAAACACGTGAAAAACTTTATTCCTCTGCGCACTTGTCACAAGCGCTGTCATTCTCGTGTCATGTTCGTGGACTCCACTTCATTTCTCTCATTCTATATATTTCGGTAATTGGTCCTTGCTTCTCTTGTGTTTTTTTTTTTTGTTGGTTGTTTGTGAAGTAGGATGAAATGAATCTAAGGAAACCATAAACCCCTCCTGCCCGTTTTTACAAATCTTCCCTCCCAAGCCGTTTTCACCCTCTTTCCAGATCTGCTGGCCAAGAGGGCTCTGTCTCAAAAATGAACCCAGACCTCTTTGTTGTGTTCCCCTCACTGTCAAATCATGTCGAGAAAACCTAAAAATCACAAACTCAAGGAGAGAAAACCTAAAAATTATCATTTCCACCCACGGTTTTCCTTTGGCACAAACGCCATTCCTGTTACAAAAAAACAGTCGTGCCAAAGGCGCACTGACCTGATTGCAGCACACGCCTTTCTTGCGCCATACAAAACCAAGTAAACCTTTCTCAGGCACTTGTGCGCAATCCCGCTTACAACAAAAAAAGTGCCACGCAATATTTTCCTACGCCGTGCCAAAGGCCCCCTTTGCGCACATAAAGTTAGTGCTACACGCATTGATCCTGCACCCTTTGGCGCACCAAAATTCCATGTTACATGTTACATACCTACTACCATTGGCGCATCCTGCTCCCATGCAACACCAAACTTATTTGTGCCTAGTATAAAACTTCATGTAATGGCGCAGGCACACATCTATCTACAACAACAAATATGTTATATGTAAATTTCTTGCGCCCTGCGCCCTTTGGCATTGATTTCTTCCTTGTAACACTCCACTTCAGTGCACCATAATTTTGACCCTACAGCCTACAAATTTCCTGTGCCCTGTGCCCAGAGGCTTTTAAATTGCTAACTCCTCATTCTGAGAAAGTTTTGATGGAAGATCTGACAACTAACATGGCTCTTCTACGTTGGACTTCACTCCTTCTTCTTGCAGATAAGCAACTGAACTCAAATCCACATATGTCTACATCAAGCAAAAGACCAACCAAGTCAAAGGGTAAGGCTAAACTCACAGAGGAAGAGATGAAATACAAATATCAGAGGGTCAGAATGCCCAAGTCCCAGGTAGAATGTGACCTAGATATCAGAGATTCGAACTTGGCCACATTGACATGAAAGATTTTGGGCGAGAACCGGAGGTCATAGGCGAGTCCTTGGATGGACAAACTTGTGGGCAGTGGTCTGCATTTCTTGGGGGAATCCCTATCAGTGCAGTGAATAACGAGTTTATGATGGTGGTGACCCACTATTATAACAAAGACACAAGGTGTGTTGAAAATGAAAAGGGCGAGGTCTTAATCAACCTCACTTCCCGACACTTCGAGATCATGCTAGGATTCCCCACCACCGATATTTTGTAGAATCAGTAAGCCAAGAAGAGCGCATCAAGGCATGGGAGGATAACGAAGACAAATGCATGCGGCTAATGAACAAAGTGAGGATAACGAAGACAAATGCATGCAGTGACTTCTCCGAGGAACTAAGCGATTCCATCACATTCCTAACTAGAGTTTTGGGCTTTCTGATGCCCATTACTTTCACAAATGGATGCTCAGGTACTTGGAAACCATGAATAAGAATGTGCCTGATCAGCACTTTGAGTGGGCAGAGATCATAAGCAGCACCATCTCTGAGCAGCTCCAACAACTCACCACAATGGGGAGGTTCTACATGAACTCCTACGTAGTCTACGCTACAGCCTCAAAGAGGGATTATCCAGCACTGAGCCGATGCGGGGTTTGGCCTCAGGTGAAAATATACGAATACTACCCGAGTTGAAGCTGGAGAACAACATCTCATAGTTTACCAAGATCAATGATGCTTTCTTCTACGGCATCATCTACCTTTTGAGGCCAAATATGACTCATGGTCGGATGACCAAGAGCATAGTCACAACAACTGAGAAGTGGGGGCGTTATTTACCCAATTCCCCACCTTCACCTATCTCAGAGTAGCTAACTTCTTGGGGGAGCCCACCAAATTGCCAAGGTATGCTGGCCCTAAGTTGATCCTGTTGGAGCTGTCCAGATAGCTCATAACATATCATGAGAAGTGCCTAAAAAGGAAGAAGGGTGGAACTCCTTTCCCCCTCACAGTGGGCAGGTATACCTACACTTCTCACACCAAAGCCCGGGAAATGTTTACAGAACTGGAGCTGCTTAACCTAAACACAATTTCCCAAAGGCCCACCTTTGATCCAAGAAATTGCCTCCCAAAGGCAAAACTCGATCCGATCCACGTTCCATAGATCGAGGACATCTACATCGACCTGTATCACGAGGTTGAACTCGGAGAAAGGATCACTCCCGCCTAGCCCTAGCAGAGATTATTCAATATGGCGTGGCCATTGTTCCAAAAGGTTACCAAACAACTGATCAAGAAGTTGATCAGGTGTATCTAGACACGGATGGGGACAACTAGCCATTTGCCAAAATTGACAGGACAAAGGCACCTCAGACCATTGAGGTAAGGGTTAAGGAGACATTGCGGCGAACAGAGCATTGGTGTAGAATGAACGGCCTTATCTACCTCGGAGTAGATTTCACCACATCCCCTTTGGGCAACGCACCTGTCAGGCCGAAACATCTGCCAAAGGGAAAAGGAAAGGAGAAAGAGGGAGAATCGAGCTCCGCTCAAGAAGAAGCTCCTGAGAGTCCTCCCCGCCGCATGCAAGAACAGGTTGTAAGCTTTGGTATCTCCTAAGAAAGAAGCGGCGAGAATGTGTTACGGGGCACATCCATTCAAGATGTTGCCACTACAACTGCTAAGGTCCCTTCTATCCCTTCTCCCTCTCCTCCTTCCCCTCCTCACGTGACTCAACCAACCATCCCCTTGGTTGTTTCTTCTCCCCCATCTTCTACTGTTCCCCCTTCCTCTTCCTCCATCTTCTCTTCCCTCGCGGAGCTATCCCCCACCATTTCTTCTCTCATCTCTCAACTCCCTTCCACTCCCATGACTACCTCCCCTACAGTATCTCCCCTCCCGTGAGCACTTTCTTGGCCTCTCTCTCGATGCCGCCACCAAGTGTCTCTACACATTTCCCCTCATCTACTGCAGCCGCTCCCTCTTCCACCTCTGGTCCCACTCCCTTAAGTCCAGCATGTATTTCTCAAGACCTGAGCCAGCATAAGAGGAAATTCCCTATTACACCTATGGAATTCTCTGTCATCCCAGCAAAGGGGGATAAGAAGCAAAAACCCATAACCCACTTCTCTCAGAGTGCATCGGGAGAGAGAGTAATGGAGATCGCATATCCCGATCCCTCCAAAGATAAAAAGGATATGTCCCCTACAATTATATGGTGACGCGCAGTCACAATGGGGACGTCATCCCGAGAGCCTTCAAGGAGAGGCCCTATCTGCGGTGGATGCCCTTTGGAAGAAGCTTCAAGAAGCAAAGGAAGAGAAGAGGCTACTAAAAGAACAGAATAAACATCTTCTCCACGCCCTGCAGAAAATGGGCAGTGCACCTCCTACAACTGCCACTGAAACTCCTGAGGTCCTTAGTCAGGATAAGATAAACGAATACGCCAAGATTGGTGAACAAGGCATGGCAGTATCCACCTGGAGAGACCAGATCCTCAAAGACAACGAGGAAGTAATTGTCAAGTTCACCGAATTATATCAGAACATTGGTCGGGCAAACAAGGATCTCCAGGATTGCAGGACCTATCTCTGAAGAGTTGGACCATGCTAGGTTGCAACATGAGACATTCCAGAAGATGCTCGACTGCTCAGTCAAAGATTTAGTTAAATTCGGCGTCTTTGATCACCCCAGAGCACCCAAAATCCTTGCTGCTTTGGACTACCGGGTCGATCAGATGGAATTTGTCCTGGAAAAGATAGATAAGGTCAAGGAGGAAGCCCTCGATGCGATGCATCAAATGGAGCAAATTGTCCTGAGGATGTCTCCGGGCTTGCTCACTCATTCATTTTCCTTGAGGAAGGTAGATGAACCCATTCGGATCTTCAAGGAGATCGTCTCGCAGGGGCTAGGGCCAGAAGTTACTTTTGACACAGAATCCATCAATAACCTTCTGGCCTGTCACGATTTTATAGGGTACTTGATGGAGGCAAGTAATGAATGCTTCAAGCTCCCAGAAAAACTCAAAGATGAACAAGAGACTTGTGAATTCATCGGCGATCACACCAAGGGTCCCGCCAGGATCTACTTCAACCAATGATCAACAAATTCATGGAGTATCGGACTCAATTCCACATTGTCTCTCCTGAGCAAAAGCAAGATACTTCCTTTCAGCCGTGAGACGACGATGAATAGCCTTCCTCCTCTTGGCTTTCTTTTGTAATATTTAAAAGTATGTTGGCATAAACAATGACATCATCCATGTTGCACCATGGGATGTTGTTATCCACCAAGTTGCCCAAAGTCAACAGTTGACTTTTAGATATTTTGTAAATATTTTGTAATTAGTTGTTGGTTTCTTTTTGCCTTCTCTCTTCTCCTCCTTCTATAAATACTTGAATACTTGTTGTATTCGGTGGTGGACACTTTTTAGATGAAAAATAGAAGTGAGGAGAAAAGGCTTTGTACTTTTTGTAATAGAAGAAAATATTAATACAATATTGAGACTTTGTGTTGAATACCTGTGTTATGCATCAGAGCTTTCTTATGTTAGATCTGTATGTTTATTCTGTTGAATCTACTTCTACTTTTTGTCATTTGTTCATTAGTATTGCTTTGTTTGTCTATGCAAGTAGGTTTGGCTCCATTTATTACCAATCCCAAAACATAGACCTTCTGATCTTTCTGCTTTGGAATTCATTTCTTTTCTCCCTTCGGATCTATCTTATCTTCGTCTTTCCCTTCTTTCCTTTCTTTTCACATTTGGAAGCACCTCTACTGGGATAAGATCTCAAACCCCAAAGGCAGAATATTGTGAGACTTGCACAGATTCCTGTTGGTAGAATAACAATAAACCAGTTTCACTTTGCTGTCTCAAAGAGGGGCTAAGCCCTGCACACTGTTGGCTCGTCTATCCATAGATCTGCCCACCCTCATGATTTTCGGACAAACACATATATGTCAAGATGCTTCTTTAATAAATCAATTTCTTACTTTTGTAACTTCTCATTCCTTTTTCTTTTATTTCACAAGTAATTTAATGCATCTATGTAATTATAGACTTATTTGATTCAAATTAGGACCCTATTAACTTGCAAATCAATACACAATAGGTGGAAAGGCTTACGAATATCCAAAAGCCTCAAGGGTTCTAGGAAAATGGTCAAAGGGGACACATAAATAGGGAACCATACCTATAGAACGATTGTGGCCATTGAGCACAAACATTTAACATTTTTGGTCATTGACAAAAATACCACATTTCTAGAAAAAATAAAGATTTAAAGAAATACAGGGAAAGAGATAAACCAAGGAGGAAAGAGATAAACTAAGGAGGAGAAATAAAATACGAGGGAATGGAAAAAACAAGAGAAGAATAGAGGAGATTTTTTTGAAAGTTAAATAAACACAAGGAACACACACCAAGAAGAGCATAACCTAGACCAATAATCATTAAACACAAAAATACATAACCATATCAAATAATTAATCACATACCAAAATCAGCTATCTATATAACACCCCACTTTGATGTATGTGCGTGTGTACGCACACATATCAAAATAAAATAGTAAGATTTAGATATAAAGGCTACTGAAACAATGTTTATTATTTTATATGGACTTTGGCCCTCTTTTTAAGTTACTACTACTAGTAATGCAATATGTGTACCACATGTTAAATTCTACCTGATTTAGGTAATGCAAATTTTGCGTTGGTTTTACCCTATTGCCATAGTAGTATTTGAAATTTCAGGTTAGGACAGGTTATTTCCTTTCTTATAAGGTAAAATTGTGAACCAGATTTTTGTTTTTCCTGCTACCACACTTTGTTCTATTGAAATTGTGAATATTTCCTCTGCAATAAGAACAAAAGTGGTACTGGTAATGTTGAATCTTAAGGACCAGAAATAAATGTTCTCTGGTTCCAAATAAATCATTTGCAGGGATCTCTCCTACCATTTGAGTATTTTTCCGAAGGTAGTCAATTTGATCTTCCAATAAAAGAAATAGGTGGTTGTTTAGTTAATGCGCACATGGGAGGGATCCATTGAAGAGGCCCACCTGCACATGGTGCGGCGCAGTAGAGTAATGGCGAGTGTTGCTTCAAACGAAGCAGGTGCCCCACAGACAAGCTGTACTGAGACTGAAGATATCCGATTTAATCCGGGTATGATGTTGAGGTGCACGTTTTTCATTTTGATTGCAATTCCCAGGAATACAGACAATGACAGGATTTCATGACATGTCTTTGACGGCTGCATTTAGTTTTTTCTTTCGGACGATTCAAACATGGCGGTGGAATGAGGCCCATGTGTCGTTATAAGTATGAATATTAGGACATCTGCAGCGCATGATAACGATCATAGACGTACGCCACTATTGAAACTTTCTTAAATGGTATGGTGCATTTTGCATAGATTTTAGCCGTTTTTTAATCAAATTTTCTGTGGTCATTTAATACATGCCATTTTAAAATAATTTTTTTTTGGATATATATATATACAATGTTAATTGTATAAAAATTGAGTGGAGAAAGTCACACTCTAGAATGTCAAATACATCCAGTAGATAGGTTTCGAGAAAGAGGTCAAATTACGTCAAAACCGCTATAAAAGTGTGATAATCAATCATAAAAGGTGAATAAAATAAGGAGCTAGAAAATTGGGTTGCAAACCGTAAACATGGAGGACTAAAGAGGAGGTGGAGGGTTGTCTTGTTTGTCACCCCAACTAGAACCAGGGGATGACCGAGTTTAGGATGGGCTCCCACCAACTTTCTTGTGGTCTGCTACGCTCAGAACTTCAATAGATAGCCGAGAGGGAGAAATGACAAGAGCCATTCATGAGAATTTGTGCTACCGAGGGGCATTCCAACCAATACCGCCAAAATCACCTATAAAGACCCCACCACGACCTTGTAGAAAATATATGAAACTTTATAGCAAAATTGTAGGGATACGATAGACTCCATAAAAGAGACGATAATAACACTCATATTATAACTTGTCTTCTCTTAGAAAATATTCACTTGTATAACACCTAAATGAACTTGATACAAATTATTTAATTTCATTAAAGACATTAAAATAAGTGAATAAAATAAGGAGCCGTAAAATTAGGTCGCAACCATAAACATGGAGGACAAAGGAGGAGGTGGAGGGTTGTCTCGTTTGTCACCCGAGCTAGAACCAGGGAATGACCGAGTTTGGGATGGGCTCCCACCCACTTTCTTGCGGCTATTGCTGCTCGGGAACTTCAATAGATAGCTAAGAGGAGAAATGACAAGAGCCATTCGTGAAAATTTGTGCTTTCTAAGGGGCATTCCAACCAATACCACCAAAATCACCAAACCCACTAAAGACCCCACCATGACCTTGTAGAAAATATATGAAACTTTGTAACAAAATTGTAGGGACACAATAGACTCCATAAAAGAGACAATAATGACCCTCATATTATAACATGTCTTCTCTTAGAAAATATTCACTTGTATAACACCTAAATGAACTTGATACAAATTATTTAATTTCATTAAATACATTAAAATAAGATCTATATATCTCCCTGGTTTAGTGGAATTTGATTACTGGAAAAGTTTGATCTATCCTCCTATTTATTTAGTGAAGAATACATAGCCTGTAAATATTTTTGACATTTATGTGGATTTTTTGAGATAGATAAATTCTTCTTATCCATGGGTGCTAGTTTTAGTGCAAAAGCGGTGGGCTCTTTCCTTATGTACCTTACCAATTGCCTTTTGCCAAAAATAATTGTTTGTATATAATTTGTACATGTAGAAATTGGGTTTACATAAACAATGTACAAAAACTAACTATATTATAAATATATATATTTATAATTTTGGATATTTAAATATTTGATGTTTTAATCAAAATATTTAGTTTGTCATAATGACAATTTAAATAGTCTTCAAAAATAGATATTACAAGATATATCTAAGGAGTGAGTTGAAGCAAACCTAGAATAATAATAGGAAATAAAGCAACAAGATAAAAACACAACTTTAAGTCAAAATTATAATAGGTTTACGATAACTAATAATAAATGTCAAATCTAATTTGACAACCTAATTTGTTCTTCCGAACTCCAAAATCTTCACTCAATTTTATCAAATTTAATGCCAATTTATGAGAAACTACTCTTCTTCTAAACTCCAACATACTATAACACCTTACAAAACCATAAAACCAAAGGATTTATTGAGGCACTTTATTATCCCTCCATCATAATTAGTCCCATATGAGTATTTACAATCTTAAAAGCAACACACAAAGTAAAATTCCCTTTTATAAGAAATCAAACATCCCAACCCTAATAAATTTCAATGACCTATACAACAAATATTTTCTAGCATATGATATTTTCCAAAATTTTGAAATCTACTTTTGGCATATGGAGATGTGATGTAAGAGCATTTGGGTTCAAAAGCAATCCTAAATCAAACCAAAAATAGCTTGAATAGTTTGAATTAGTTGTGTTGCATTTTGTATCACATTTGGTGTTATTAGTGGGCCATGTTCAAGAAATTATGTTCTTTGTGGGTCACGAAGTACTAGTGTTGCTTTTGTTTTTGGTGTTATATGCAAGCCTATTGTGCAATGTCATATGTTGTGCACAAATATATTGTGCAAGGTTAGTATTGTGTGCAAGTTCATTACACAAGGTGAAGTCTATTTTAAAATCCATATAATTCTATGAAATCTGCACAAGCTTCTATGTACTATGCACAAGGCTATGAAACATGCACAATTCCGTAAAGATCTCACATGCATTGGAGGATGGCGCGAACACTAAGGAAGCTAAAAAATATTACAAGTTGAAATTTGAAGATGCAAAGTACTATATGAGCTACAATATACTCTAGAAGATTGTTTGAAATCGAAAAAGCATTGAAGGATGATCGTTTGAGGTAGACAAAGTTTCAAAAAGGCTAATTGTGCATGTAATGGGTCCTTTAAGCTTTAAGTTCATATTGATCTTTAATTTTCAGATTTTTGTATAAGTCTAATGTAAGTATTGGGTAGCTTGTATGCATATCTAAACAAAGTCTAATTTTCTTAGGAGTTTAGTTTAGCTTGGATAAAGTAGCTAAGGGGGACTTTGTGAACTAGAGTAGAGTGTGGATGTGAGCTTAAGGCTTGAAGTGAGACTGTGTTCAACATGACATAAGTAGAGAATGATTGCAATGAACTGACTATATTGTTAGCATTCAATCTATGTGCTATTCCTTTTTAAGTGTATGAATAAAGCTTGTTGATGAGTGTTTTTATTGTTGAAATCCAAATCTATGTTATTGTGCCATTTTTTAATGTTTCTTGTTTGTGGTTCTGGGATGCATGGTCTAAGAAAACTTTTCATTTATAACCCTTACCGCATTTGTATTTTTGGTATCAAAGAAGGTTTTCTTTCCTTACGAGTGGTGAAATTGTAGATAAAGAGATGCCTCATTCTTAATTACTTTAGCGTAATTTTGTTCAAAAGATGGATGGTGGAGGGTAAAACATAGAGGTAAAAAGTGCGGTAATAATTTTCTACCAAATAAGTATTATTTTTATATGCCGAAAGTCTTGATAGGATAGGTGGCTTAAAACCTCTTTGAACCAAACAATATAATAATGAATGCATTCATTTAGATCTTATTGGATGTTGATAATAGTATTATAGTATTATTTTTATATGTCGCTTATTTGATAGGGTAGGTGGCTTACTCGACATCTTTAAACTAAATAACTAAATAATATAATCATAGACGCATTCATTTGGCTCTTATTGGATGTTGATACTAGGCTTAAAATACATTTTCTAATTAAAAAACATCGTGAAAGTGGGTAAATAATGCTTGTGTTAACTAAGGAAGCGAGGTAATAAAAGTGAGGGGAAAGGACATGAACCACTCATGGGTTAGACCAAACAAGGCTCTCAAAAAGTACTTAAGTAAGATTGTTTTTTCGCCCTTGTATTTTTCAAAAGGTTACTTCAAATAATCTAAATGTTTATTGGGATCTTATGCATGAAAAATCAAGACATTAATTCTAAATGAAAATATGAGGGATAAATTACATGAAATATTTTAAGGCGAATACGTTACATCACCTAAAAGAAGGTTAGGATCTTATGTTTCAAATTATCCATATTAACTCTCAACCAAAGTGAAATATTTTATTTTGAGTTATTTGATTTTTCCCAAACATATCATCAAGCTCATTTATAGACTCAATCTCACTAGTGACGAAGGGGTATCTTGATTAAATATCAATGACATTATTCAATTTCTTAGAAATCTTCTATTTGACACTATGATAGGAACTGTAATTAGAGGCCATTTAAAGATATGCATTGAATATGGGTAAAATAGTGTTTTTGAAAAAACCTTAGCACCGTAAAGATTATAAAAAATAATGATATGAAAAATGCATCTTTAAGGGTGAGGAATGAAACCCTATATATCCACATATCAATAGATAAACATGTTCACTAAAATGTAATATGATATTTAGGTGCAAGGGCCTAATTTGATATTACCTTTAACAACATGATAATCCTAACATACCTAAATTATGTAATAAAGATATGACCAATATATATGCCAATGAAATTTAAATTAGGGTTTAAGGTTACTTGATGGAGGAACATTCCATGAAAATGAGAAATCATGCACCAAATAAAAAAGAATCCAAAAGTTTGAATATAAACTAATTGCTTTAGAGGGTACTTTTCGACTATGAGAAATCATTTGAATTCTGAAAATTTGAGTAAGGAAGGGTACACAAGGAAATGAATAGATAATGACATGAAATAACACCTCATACAAGGTACAAATCGATAAAAAGGAATGAGGAGAACACGAAACCTTCGAACTTAAAGAAACAATAATTCAAGAAGCCACTAGATTGGAAACAAATCAAGATTTGAATGATACACCTAACTAGGATATGCATTAGAAGAGGAATTATTTCATGTGAAACATTCCAAATCAATCAATCGGTTCATATCATGTCAAGGATATGTTCATCACCTCCTCGGTATCCTTCACATAGGTGTCCATCACCTCCTCGGTCTCCTTCACATAGGCGTTCACCTCTGAGGCTCCATTCACACACATGATATCAGTCTCATAAACCACTGATCTTAGAGTATGATCACATGCCTTTATCTCCTATGGAGGACCATTTCCCTTCATTTTTTTTGGGTAGTTCGATCATCATCATAAACTTGGGGAGCATTGTGATCATTCTCTCTCCCCCCTCCTAACATTCTTAGGTGTCTATCATTGCTATTATTACACTTCGTGCTCCATACTTCATCTTTCTAAGAATCATTACACCACTTAATATACATGTATCGTCATTACCCTATATCGTACTTTTTTGCTAAGGTTCACACTTGACTGTTGAGGGCATACTACATCCATGAACCCCACACACTACACATTTCATGCTCTACACTTAACTATACCTCTTTCTAGCATTCAATTCTCACACATCATACTACCGTATGATGCACTCTAGTTCCACAGTTCATACTCGACTGCTGAGGATCTAAATTTGAAATGAACCTCACATCACTCATATTTTACACTCAACACTTCATGTTCTATTTTATCTAGCGCATATTTTCAAACCATTTCCTAATGACAAACTCTTGTTATGTAGTTCATTATTTATTTTTGAGGGCCTTTTATAAATGAACCTCATCTCATACACATTCACTAGGGGGCTATATGAGAGATTTTTTACTTTCCAATTTTAACTTAATAAAATAAAATAAAAAATAAAACTAATCTCGAAAGACGACACGGTTTACCGATACCCATGATGATAATTATCAATGTTGTTCGATAAAAGATCCTTCTTTAGCCAATGAAGAAACCTCAGTAGACCAAAGAAAAATGGAAAAAATATATTAGATAAAGGGATAAATGAGCTGCTTGACAAAGGAAAATCCCAGAATCCAAAGGGACTTCCTTAGAGGATGTCAGCTCGCTTTGATACAATTAAGTAGATTCAAAAACATAATGATAAAGATATGTAATAGAAAAAGATGAATAGATAAAGTATGAGAAGCTATAGAACTCAAGATCGAGGGAAAGTCTTGTGTAGCTTCAAATGTGGCCCAAGTAAGGGTGGATGGAATTTAAATAGACTCAAAGTAGTCGTACTAAAAATCTTATGTTTCTTGTTGGATCTCATGGAGGAACTTGATATGATCTTCGATGTCCTTGATGTCGGTGGAAAAATGTATTGCACATAATGTAAGCTCATGAAGGATGTTGTATTGTTCCAAGAAGAAGGGTTGTTGAACTATAGGAAGGTCGTAAATGCTTGTGATAGGATGGGACCAGCTAGGTACTGCCATCTAAAGAAAATTCATGCTTGCAGAGGATAAGTTAAATCTAAAATATGGATAAATGTTGAGACTAAACTAATAAATTATCTAAAAATGTAAATTGACAGGGATTGGACAAAATATCGGGTGATTTAAAAAATCATTGTAATTATTGTGAAAATTACAAACTTTGATAAAAACAATGAAAAAGATTTTAATTGATGATTTTGATTATTTTTATGTTTCTATGAAATGTAAATAATGAAATAAAAATATAAATACTTCTCGATGAGGAAGTAGGTTGAATATGCCTCAAACGTCAAATGGAGCTGATCAAGCTAATGACCAAATAGTTGAAAGATGGTTGATAAAAATACTATTAAAATGATGTATTTTCAAGAACTTCATGTTGATAAGGTCCTTGATGATCTCTAGAAATGATTTCGATTTGTTTTTGAATCGAAAACAAAGTGAAAGTAGCCAAAGTTTTATGAAGATACTTGAGAAAGGAGCTAAAAATCTTGTTTATAATCGCTAGCCATTAAGTAGAATTGTTGATGATCCGGGTTTTTGGGAAAAAATTTAAGAAATGGCTGAAATCACTTTCTAAATGGGGGTTTCGGGTAAATTATGAGGGAAAATGGTTACAAGGAGGTTATGGACGAGTTGGGAGGTTAGGATGTTAGGATAATAAAGGTTTGAGGTGGTTTAGAGGTTTTTAGGTGGTTTTAAAGAGGATGGAGTAGTTTGTGATAGGTAAATAGTAATTTCGGAGGGTGTTTAAATTGATTTTACTAGATGAATAGATGGTGGATTAGGATAATTACACAACGGTAAGTTTTAGATTGAATAATGTGTATATAGAGGGAAGAAAGTGGGTTGAATAAAACCTAGTGTCTATATTTTCCCCTTTTTTGACTAGTTTGTGACGACCAAACTGCTGGACAAAAACGATGTGAGGTATGCTAGTTTTGTGTTTGGATGGGAGACCCCCAAACCGGGGGTGATTGCGATGCGGTGTAAGGATCATTAGTTTGATTGAGTTGATGGATAGGTTTGACATGTGTGTTTCATTTGAAGTTTCCCCAAGACAAGGTATCAAAATATGGATATCACCAGAGAATCCAAGTGATAGGGGAACCAAAGGGTTAATGTCCTATAGAAATATGATTGATAGGGATAGCCAAAAGAGCGTGGAGCCAAGTGATAATAGATGTATGGCTTATCGGTGTCGAGGTCATAAAAGAAGTCCTATGAAGGATGGCCAATTTTGGGGTCCTCAAAATGAGGCACATTATTGAAAGATGCAATAACATGGTTGAAAATAATTGTGGATATAAAAATGATAGTTTTGATAGAAAATTTAGGATCACTAGCAATTTATAGGAATCGCAAGCAATTAAGGTGGATCATTAGTGATTAGGGTGAATTTTTGGTGATTACAAGAATCATCGGCGATTAGGGTGAATTTCTCGGTGATTACAAGAATCGTCGGTGATTCTTTCACGTGCATATAAATAGGAAATTTTCTTAATAAATGGCTCATTTGCGAATTTTGAATTTAGAGAGCTAAATTGAGTGATTAAAGAGTGATTAATGAGAAATGGCAGTGAAGGAGTGTCTCGAATTCGAGGAGGCCCACTCGGGTAGAGGTAAGTACCTTTATTTTTTCGTTTTGTGTGGGTGTGTGTTTTTTTAATGTCCATTTGAGGGATTTTTTTGAAATTTCTGGAATCACCGATAATTTGTATGGATGTTGATTTAGATGGATTGCTAGCAATTTAGCCGGATCACCGGTGATTTGTTCTCAATCGTTAGCGATCAATGTTTTTTCATAGATTTGATAAAATTTTGATGAAAGTTTTTTTAACCCATGTTTTTGTATTTTTGGTTGAAGGTGAAGGCCAAATTGACTATCGAGATAGGATTTTAATGATTTTAGGGTATGTGAGAGAAGATATGTCAGATGATGATTGGTCACATTTAAAGGATGTGGGTTTTAGGGGATGTGTTACTATAGACGCATCCATAGACATCGAGGATTGTTATTAGCATTGATGGAGAGGTGGGATCCTACCACCTATAATTTTTGGTTGTTGACGGGTGAGATGACCATCACCTGGAGGACATTCACAAGATTACTAGATTACCTGTGCATGGAGAGGGAATATATTGTATTGATGATATTGAGAGGGAAGATGTGATGAGGAGGTTATATGGGGAGGATGCATATGGTGTGGGGTTTATAACGGGTAGTTTTTATTATCGAATCTATATTATTAAGAGACGAAGGTTCATTCCCGTATGACTATGATGATGATGGGGATCAAATGTTTTGCTTTTCCTAACTCAGGTGGTGGTCGGTTTCCTTGGATGATGATGGGTGTAGTTGCATATATGATGGAGCATAGGAATGTCTTTACATGGGCCCTTGCTTTGCTAGCATTGACCTATATGGAGCTATGGTCATGGATGATA
Organism: Taxus wallichiana var. yunnanensis; assembly: GCA_018340775.1. Lineage (NCBI taxonomy): Eukaryota > Viridiplantae > Streptophyta > Pinopsida > Cupressales > Taxaceae > Taxus > Taxus wallichiana. The sequence continues at coordinate 91,946,124 of CM031236.1, forward strand.
CATAAGAGGTTTGATATTGACATTAATTTTCTACTATAATGTTGGGCATTTGAGAATATTGTTGTGGTTTGTCCTAAGGGGTTTCCATGAGGAGGTGTTAATATGATAGGGATATCGCTTGGTTTTATGCATTGGCATTCGTAATGAGCATTATGGACAACTCCTTTCAGAATTAAATGTAGGGGATGTTCTATGGAGGCCCTACATTATATTTCTAGTGTGAGAGGGACATTAGAGTGAGCTGGATTCCACTTGTCAGACTTATGGATACAAGGTCACCAAGGAGGGGAGTGGGAGATGATTAGATTCAATCACATCAGAAATAGTTTGGTTTGGTTCGTGATGTGTCTGGGGCTCTAGTTTTATATAGACGTGATGATGGAGACTTTATTTCCATCACTCGGGTTCCATTGTTATATGGTTAAGGAGGAGGGAGCCATGGGTTTTGATGACCCCGGAGATCCGGTTCTTATAGATGATTTGGGTGCAATTGTGGCATTTACTACATGGTGGAATGAGGCATATACTACATGGTGGGGAGCTTGGGCGGCATGAGGAGGTAGGAGGGTGTGGGCCCGTGTGGAGGAAGCACACCAAGGGGTGATGAGGATGGTGGTGAGGGAGATTATGGTGCGAGATATAATAGATCCTAAGGTTATTATTGCAAAGTTGGAGGCCAAGAAGGCCATAGTGGAGGAAGAACGTGATATAGTGGCCACAAAGAGAGATAGTTTGAGGATGAAGTGTGAAGCCTTGGTAGTGGAGAGGGATGGAGTGAGGGGTAAGTGTGACAACCTTAGTTAGTAGCTAGTATAGGTCAGTAGTGGATTGATATCACTACAAAAACAATAAGAGATTTTGAGACAGGGATCTCGGGATCACATGGACATCGGTGTCGGTTTGTCGAGTTAATGGCTTCGGGCTCTAGCTAGTGGTGATTTGGACCACATGGTACGGTTAGCTTAGATAACTACCAACAAGTACATGATGAGTTGGCATATTATGAGGACTTAGTGGTGTATAACCTACCTACTACACTTTGTTATGTAACACATGTGGCTTAGAAAGGAGCAGGTATAGGTGTTAGCGCAATGAGTGTGGGTTAGCCACCTCGGGGTGTAAATGGTGGAGGGCTAGGTAGAGGGTTTGATGGTGGTACCGGGGTGTTCATGGGAACAATGTTGGAGGGAGTACCTTCTTTGAGGGTGTTCTGGTTCACCCAAAGAGCTATGATGTATATGAATCTTTGTGAAGCCTTTATTTGATGTATAGTTTTGATATACGAGCTTGCACGACTCTAGATGATGTACAAATACAATTATATATATATATATATATATATATATATATATATATATATATATATATATATATATATATATATATATGAGATGATGATGATTTTAACTCCTAATTCACATGCTGTTTTTTATGTTAATGTGTTATGATGAATGGTTTTGGCTTGTATAAATGTTTGATAAATGTTTTTAAACTGTTTAATAGATGTGTTTTTATAGATGATGATGTTATTTATATTTGATAGATGTAGATGTTTGATAGAATATAATATGTTACGAATTTAATGTGATCAAAATGTGTTTTAACTCTTAAATAAGAATAAAACATGGAATGATTTATTTTATATTGGATTTGATACATACATGATGGGAATAAATATGGTGATGGCACTTGCACTTTTGGTCTTATTATGAATGTTAACATATGACTAATAATGGGTAGACACACTCGTGATATTAGATATGGATGGAAGTGAAAAGTGTACCCTCCTAGGACATGGGAAGGGTTGACGATATAGGTTATGTGGGATAGTAGGTACTCCTTTCGATGGCTTCATAGGGAGATGCCCCAACTATTATTTTGATGCAAACCGATCAATGCAAAAAGATTCCTTTGATGGGAAAGATGATAAATGTGGGAAGATTTCCTAGGATGATTTTGATACGTGAATTTTGAAGGATGATCGATGTGGGAATCCTTTTCACATAATTATTCATCTTTCAATGAACGAGTATAAATTTTTACTTTTTGAATTTTACTTTTGGGATAGCCATCCTTCAAGGGATCCATATATGATTTTAACAGTAGCTATCTTTTGAGGGATTGATTTAATTTTGTTTTTGACTATATGGTTTTTATTTTTTAATATTTTTCCTTCGAGGGATCAATCTATCTACTTTGATAAGAGGCATCTATAGATACTTTTCACTTTATTTTAATCCAAGAGCAGTCCTAATAGACCATTTCGAGGAGGGGAATAAATGTGTGCACAAACTACACATGTGCGCCCCATGAAATTTCTTTGGATGATATGCACCGTGTATGGATGCAATTATTGTGGGGTTTATAAGGAGTAAATTTTCCATGTGAAAGATGTGATGAATAGATTTGTGGTGCTCATCTTTAAGGTTTTTTTAGGATAGCAAGAACAGTGAAAACCACATACTTTTAGATCATTACGATGATAAGATGGTTAGTTGGTGATGAAAGAAGATCTTTGATGTGACTACTGTCATGATGGTCAAGATGTTAATAGTAGAAAGGCCACAAGTGTAAGGAATTCAAAGGTTCCTTTTTAGGTGTACCATCAAGGGAGGCTAGTTAATAAGCTCACAACCCATACTTATGAGTGATAATGTATGGACCAATCTAATTAGGGGAAAACTTTCCATGTTTACTCCTTTCCATAGTAGTGACATTTTGATTTTATTTGAGAATGATATCACCTATATTAAAGTCACATTCTTTTACATGTTTTTATACGCATGTTTGATGCACTCTTGATAGACATTATGGTGTTTGAGAGCTGTTAAACATTTTTTATCTAATAATTCTAATTGTGATAAATGGTCTTGATGATAATCCTTGTCAGGGATGAAATCTCTAAGGGATACACAATGTGATGGAATTTTAACTTCAAGGGTAAAACTACCTTATATCCATAGATGAGAGAAAATGGCATAGCACTTGTAGGAGTATGGATGCTATTTTGATAGGTCCAGAGAGAAAATAAGATTTAGAGATGTTAATTCTTTCCTTCTTTGTCAATGATTTTTATGAGGATTTTGGTAAGTGTTTTTTTAGAGGCTTCAACATGTCCATTTTCTTGTGGATATTATGGTGATGAAAATATTAGTTCGATGTTGAATGTGTCACAAATTATCTTGACGTATTTTTTCTTGAAGGATTTTCCATTATCAATGACGAGTTTGTGAGGAATACCAAAGCAACATATGATATGTTGATAGATGAAGTTGATGATTTTATTATATTTAGTAGATGTTAAGTGCATGGATTCTACCCTTTAGTAAAGTATTCAAAGGGTCGTGATGATTTAATGTTATTTTTGTGATGAGTGAGGATTGATTGTACCAACGAGGTCTAATCCCCATTATTAGAAATGCCATAAGTATTGAGTGGGTTGTAAGGATGGACTGGTAATATGAGTTAGATTCAAATGTTGTTGAACTTGATGCATTTCTTAACATACACACAACAATGCTAGTTTATGGGGCTAGTAAGAGCCCAATTGGGGGGACACACTTAGTGATAATGGTATCGTTTAAATGTCCACCTCATACAAAATTATTGAATAGATTTAATAGACTCATGATATTTAAGGAGTATTAATAAGAGGCCATCGAATCTGAATTTGTAGAGGAAACCACCTATGATGACATATTGGGTAGTGCATTGAAGAAATGATCATTTAGAATTTCTAGATAAATTAGGAGGGAGTTTGGATTCCAAAGATAGTCGATTCTTGAGTGTACTAAAGGTCAATTGGATTGTTTTCAATGATATTAATGAAAGGGAGTTACTTTTTGTAGGATGGTTGATCAAGTCTGTGGGAAACAATGAACAAACTAGAATTATCAGTTGAATCTTCAGTTGATAAGGGGATGAGGGATGCTAAAGAAGCCATGGTGCTTGTGAACTTGTTAGAAGATTGTGGAAGTATTTGGATAGTGTAATGGTCAAAGGATTCTAGGAGAAATTCAAAAATGGCTTTATATTTTTGTAGAATTTCATTTTTACATTGGTAAATTCCTTTGATTTTATTGATGACAAGTTGTGAGTCCCCATAGATGTCCAAGATTTGAACACCAAACATGATAGTAGTTTGAAGACCCATGATTAAAGCTTCATATTCAACCATGTTGTTAGTACATTCAAAATTAAGTTTGAATGATAAAGGGATAGAATTTCCCAAAGGTGAGGTATAATGAAAATACTGCTCCCTCCCCTTGCTGACACTTAGATCCATTAAAGAAGAGGGTCATTTTGAGAGGGGTGTATTCTTGATTGATGATAGTGTTAATAAATTCATCATGAAGTTGTTCATGCAAAGGTTGATTATCTAGAAGAAGGGATTCAACGAGATGATCGACGATGGCTTGTCCTTCGATAGATTTACGTTAGGTAAATTCAAGATCAAAATTAGTCATAAAAATAATCCATCGAGTGATGTGGTCACTGGGATATGGTTTGGAGTGCATGGTTTTAAGAGGATTAAAAATAGTAACAATGTAAGTCTTATGGTTGAGTAGATAATGGCATAGTTTGGACATTGTAAAGTACAAGGAACAACACAACTTCTTGGCTTCAAAGATAACAAGTTTCATATTCATGGAGAGTGCAGCTTATATAGTAAATGGTATGTTCATGACCCTAATCATCTCATTAAGTGAGCATGACACCCAAGGCATGATCAGTACCGAATATATAAAGATAGAAATACTCCCCTTCTCATGGAGGTGTGAGCACAAGGGGCTATAAAATATATTTTCTCGAGGTCATCGAAGGCATTTTGAAAATTTTGGTCCCATTTGAAGTTGACGTCTTTTTGAATAAGATGTTGAAAGCGCTGACAACAATTTGAAAGTTATGATATGAAGTGATGAATGGACTAAAATTTACCTTGAAGGATGTGAAGATGTTTGAGGTTTGATCGAGAAGGAATTTCGATGATAGCTTTGATCTTAACAAGTTATACTTCAATGTAGTGGATAGATATGATGAACCCTATGAATTTATTGGTGAGAACACCGAATACACACTTAACGGGGTTAAGAAAAATTAAATTTAGAATAAGATGAGTGAAGATAATGTCGAGGATAATGAGATGATCCTTACGTTGTTTTTATTTTCCTAAAAGATCAACATAGTCTTCTATGGTTTTGTGGATAAGGTCATGAAAGATGTATGTCATATTGCATTGATAAGTGGCCTCCGGGTTCTTAAGTCCAAAGGGCATAACATGGTAACATAAATTCCCCCAAGGAGTGATGAAGGATGTTAGAGTAGGTATTTACCTTAGCTCATGTTCACCTAGGTACATTATTTACCTTTATTGTATTTATCCTCACCCACTTATGTGTGTGGATATTTCTTTTATTTATTTAGATATTAGGAGATATTATCTAGTTGTTAGGTATAGTTCTTTCCTTGATCTATGGTATTGACTAGTTCTTTCCTAGATCTATGGTATTGACTAGATCCTTGATGTCTAGTTCTCTCATAAATCTATGGACTTGACTAGTTCTTTGATGACTAGTTCTTTCCATGATTTATGGCTTGATCTACGACCTTGACTGGTTCTTAGATTGTTATTCCTTACCTATATAAGCAAGGCCCATTCTCATTGTATTTCATTGAGTTCCATAATAATATATGATATTGCTGCTCATTTGTTTGCAAAGGTTTTGTGTAAAGTTATTCTGGCGAATTGCTTTCATCTTATTGATTGTGGTGTTTGATTAGCATCTGTGTTCTTGGCTTGGTACGATCTGGTTATCGTTCCTTTTATGGTATCAGAGCAGGAGATTGCTATTGACATCCGTCTGTAAGTTTCATTTTGCAAGCATTTTATAAAATATTCATATATTCGAGATTTGTCTGTATTTTGTTGCAGTCTAGAAATAGTATTCCATTGAAATCCTTAGCCCCTGGTCATATGGTATGGTCATATGAGGGCTTAAAGCTTGTGATTCCTACTAGTAGGTGCTTAACTCCAGCCCCCTTTCATTTTATTTGTGTGGTGAAGGCAAGAGCATTTTATTCTATTTTAGTGGAAACTAAAATAAATAGTAGAGCATAATATTGAAAACCTTGTATCTTTTGATCGGTAACTCGATTTTGAGTGCCATTTTTTGCAAAAGTGCATAGTTTTTTATGCTCTTTCCATTGGAAATATTTATTTTGAGAATCTCACTATAATTATAAAGTTCCATATTGTAACACACACTCATTATAAAGTGCCAAAATCTTGGGGGGGCTCTTGTTGCATTGCTGGGGTCTTGGTTGCATTTATTTTGGTGATTTTTTTTTTTTAAAGATGGCATCTACTTCTACATTAACTCATGTTGAGCCATTAACAACACATAATTACCACACATGGAAACCAAGAATGGAAACAATAATTAAGCAGAAAGGATTATGGGCTTTAACTTCTAAAGAACAACCAGTGTTCACTAGAGAATATGAGAAATTTTAGTACCAGTGCAAATTTGATGAGTGTATGGGTTTGATAGGAAATTATGTAAGTGATAGTCTTTTATTTCATTTGGAAAAGTGTGACTCTCCTTTCAAAATATGGGAGAAATTAAAGGATTTATTTGGTAAGGTGGATCATATGAGAGCTATGCAACTTGAAATTGAGATCACCTCTCTTAATCCTGAATATTTTCCAACAATTATAGACTATCTTACCAAGTTCAAGAATTTTTTGACACAGTTGAAGGGGAGTGGAAGAGATAAGAAAGATGAAGAGTGTGTTTACTTGATTCTATCCAAGTTGAGAGGACCATTCCAAATTTTGCTTCTACCTTTTTCTCTAGCATGGATGCCTTAGGTGACACATTCAAAATGCCTAACTTAGAAACATTTTGTGAAAGACTTACTAGGGAAGAATCCAAATTATCTCACCTTGAGTCTTCCACCTCTCAAAAGGCATTAGTTGCATCTAATCCTAAGGGAAAGGAAAACCAAATAGTAAAACCAAATCCACACCTTCTCCATCTCAAAATGCTCCTAAACCCAAAGAAAAAAACTCAAAACCCAAGGAGTCTTCTAAATCTAAGAATACGACTAGCCATTCATGCTCTTTTTGTGAGGGTAGTAATCATGAAGAAAATAGGTGTTATAAGCGAATGCAAGCCTTAGAGGATGCAACAAGAAACATAAAATTTCTATCTCCACTCCACCTCCTTCTAATCAACATGGAAAAGCACTTAATGTTGTTGGAAGATCTCAATCACCACTTACGAGACAATTGGGTTATAGATTCTGGTGCTTCTCATCACATGACTTCTTCCAAGGAGTCTTTTGTTTCTCTAGGTTTGAGTTATCCTTCCAAAATTAAGGTTGGAGATTCTTCCTTTCTTTCTGTTGAGGGAAAAGGTGATATACAACTTGATGGTGGCAATATCCAAGATGCACTATATGTTCCTAGAATCACTAAAAATTTGCTTTATGTATATCAAATTTGTCATTACGTCAATGGAAAACAATGAATTTTACACCACATGGGGCGAAGTAAGAACTTTGTTGGAGCCTTTTTCACTTGTTTCTCGTGGTATTGTTGATCATAGTTCAAGACTATATCACTTTGAAGGTTTTTATTATACTTCTTCTATAGTGACAGATTGGTTTCTCATTCGATTCGAGAGTAAGCTTTGGCATGAAAGATTTAGACATCTCAATTACAGATATTTGAAGGAGTTGAGCACTCATGGTATGGTAGATGGTCTTCCTAGAGTTTCTTGTCTTGAGGGAGTTTGTCATGGTTGTGCATTAGGGAAACAACACCAAGATCCTTTTCCTAAGAATTTATCTAAGAGAGCTTCTTCACCACTTGAGCTTGTGCATAGTGACTTGATGGTTTTTCCTACCCCATCTTTCAATGGAGCTAAGTATGCACTTACATTTATTGATAATTTCTTGAGGCGTACTTGGGTTTATTTTCTCAAGTACAAAAGTGATGTTTTTTCACACTTCAAAGTCTTCAAGGCTTTGGTTGAGAAACAATCTTCTAGTAGCATAAATAACCTTTGTACTGATAATGGGGGAGTACTTTAGCAATGAGTTTTCTAAATTTTTGGAAACTCAAGGCATTATTCACCAGCATTTTGTTCCTCATACTCCACAACAGAATGGATTATCAGAAAGGAAGAATAGAACTTTGAAGGAAATGGCTAACTGTATGATGCATTCTAGAGATATACCTCCTATCTATTGGGCGAAGTAGTTAATTGTGCTAACTAACTCGTATGATGCATTCTAGAGATATACCTCCTATCTATTGGGCAGAAGTAGTTAATTGTGCTAACTATATTCAGAATCACACACCACACAGAGCACTTGAGCATTTGACTCCAGAGGAAGCTTGGTCCAACACTAAGCCATATGTCTCATTTTTTTGAGTCTTTTGGAGCCATGCTTGGGCCTTTGTGCCAAAGAAGAAAAGGAAAGCTTTGGATAAGAAGAGTAAACCCTTGATATTTGTAGGGTATTGTGAGGACATGAGAGCTTATCATCTTTTAGATCCTGATACACATGATGTTCTTTTTCAAACACATGTTCAGTTTGATGAGCGTTTCACTCCTCATGATTCTTCATCTTCTTCCATTCCTTCTTCTTCTTCATCTCATCTTGAGGATCTTTTCTTTGAGGAGATTGATGAGGAGGTTATAGATGCTTTGTTGAGGATCCTATTCCCACTGATGTTGTCACTATGCCTAAGTGGGCTCATACTACAGTTTCTGAGGCAACACCTTTCATAGAGGATCTTCCACCCACTAGGCATCATCACGCACATTCTATAGGTTCTGGAATTTTATGTTAGGTAGTTTATGAGGATCCACAGTCTTTTTCAAAGGCTCATGGGATACAAGAGTGGGATGATGTGATGACAAATGAGTATTCTTCTTTGATGAAGAATCATACTTGGGATTTGGTATCTCTTCCTAAAGAAAGAAAGATGGTTAGGTGTAAGTGGGTACACCGAACCAAATACACAACTAATGGGTCCATTGACAAGTATAAGGTTCATCTTGTTGCAAAGGATTTTTCACAAGTCGAAGGTATTGATTACTCTGAGACTTTTGCACATGTTGCCAAGATGGATTCTGTATGCCTTGTACTTGCTATTGCTGCATCACAGGGGTGGCCCATATACCAGATGGACGTGAAGAGTGCCTTCTTACATGGAGATCTAAAAGAGGAAATATATATGGAGCAACCGACTAGATTTTTTCAGGATTCTTCTCTTGTTTGTCAGCTCCGAAGGTCTCTCTACGGTCTTAAACAAGCCCCTCGGGCTTGGTATGAGAAGATGGATTGTTTTCTTCTATCTACTGGTTTTGTTTTTTACCACTCCGATCATACAGTGTATCTCCAGCATGTCGGTGAGGATATTGTGATACTTGTCTTGTATGTTGATGATCTGTTACTTACTAGCAGCTCTTCTTCCCACATTCAGAGTATTTAGAGGGCTCTTTCTACATAGTTTGACATGACAGATCTTGGGCTATTGCATTATTTCCTTGGTTTGCAGATTTCTCAGACAGATTCAAGGATTCATTTGAGTTAGCAAAATTACACCCATGATCTTCTTAGGCACTTTGATATGGCTGATTGCAAGCCAAGTCCATCTCCTTTTCAATCTGGAGTTACTCTTACATCCACATGTACCACACCACTTTGTGATCCTACATTGTATAAGCAGTTGGTTGGGAGTCTCATGTACTTAACCCATACTCGCCCTGATATTTCATTTTCGTAGGGTTTGCATCTCGGTTTGCACATTCTCCTCATAGTAGTCACTGGCAGGCTGCTAAAACGATTTTGCGCTATTTGCATGGCACTTCCCACTTTGGCCTACACTACACTAGGGGCTCTACTTAGTTGGTTTGGGTATACAGATTTAGATTGGGTAGGTTCTATTGATGACAAGCATTCCACTTCGGCTCTCCGGTTGTTTGGGTGTGCAAAAAGCAACAGGCTATTGCACTTTCATCTTCAGAGGCAGAGTATAGGGTAGCAGCTTACAATGAGTCAACAGATTCTTTGGCTTTGCTAGTTATTGACAAAGTTCGGATTCCCACAGATTCACTAACTATACTTTGGTGTGATAACCAAAGTGCAATTCACATTTCTCAACCCAGCTTGAGCACCAAAGAGACCAAGCATATTGAGATACAAATCCACTTCATTCAAGAACACATTCGGATGGAGTTCTTTGCTTGAGTAGCTTCCAACTCAAAGCAGAGGTTGCAGACATCTTTACGAAGCCTTTTGCATCACCTCACTACCTTGAGTTGCATGGAATGCTTGGGGTTTCGGAAGTTGTTCTTGGGGGTGTTCGTGAGAACATCTTCCTTATTCTTTGCTTTCTCTTTCCTTATAGCAGATTCTTTCCTTGTTTTGGTTCGATATTTCTTCATGGATATATTGTACATGAGTACCTCATCAGGCCTAGTTGTCGGGACTCATACTGTGGACATGCCACTTCTATTTTAGCCCCTAGCTTCACTTGAGGGGGTGTTAGAGTAGGTATTTACCTTAGCTCATGTTCACCTAGGTACATTATTTACCTTTATTGTATTTATCCTCACCCACTTATGTTTGTGGATATTTCTTTTTATTTATTTAGATATTAGGAGATATTATCTAGTTGTTTGGTATAGTACTTTCCTTGATCTATGGTATTGACTAGTTCTTTCCTAGATCTATGGTATTGACTAGATCCTTGATGTCTAGTTCTCTCATAAATCTATGGACTTGACTACTTATTTGATGACTAATTCTATCCATGATTTATGGCTTGATCTACGACCTTGACTAGTTCTTAGATTGTTATTCCTTACCTATATAAGCAAGGCCCATTCTCATTATATTTCATTGAGTTCCATAATAATATATGATATTGCTGCTCATTTGTTTACAAAGGTTTTGTGTAAAGTTATTCTAGCAAATTTCTTTCATCTTATTAGTCGTGGTGTTTGATTAGCATTTGTGTTCTTGGCTTGGTACGATCTGGTTATCGCTCCTTTGAAAGGACATTTTTTGTTGATCATCGGTAGTGATTAGAATTTGGTCAGTAACATGACAAGCCATCCATAATAGAGAGCAACTCGTGGTATGATGTTAAATCGACAAGCTAGTCAATGTTTTGGAGAGGGAAGTCATATTTAGGATGGGCAAGATTGAGATCTCGGGAAGTTAGTGCAGATGTGTAAATTTCATGAGGATTTGGTTACGAACGATATTAAAAACCATTGTGGATAGTCAATGTGTATGATGAAATTAGTGGAGAAAATCATTATAACTCTTCTTTGATGAGAAGAGCTACACAAGGGTGCATCCTACATAGATTTTGTTTGACGAGCTTAGCATTAGGATAAGTGACGATGTTGTGGATGATGATATTGGGATTGATACCTAACATATCATTGTATGAACAAGTAAAGTCTTGAATATATTTTGATAGAAGGTGGCGAAGTTGTTCAAATCTATGGATCTAAAGATTGACTGAATTTAAACATATGAGACTCATGTGGGGTCCCTATATTAACTTTGGTAGTGGATTCATTAAGGAGTGTTGAAGTGTCAGGTGGTAAGGCTTTCTAAAGGAAATGATCCTCTGCCCCCATATGAGAGAGAATATCTTGATCATCTTGACATTGAATGATGTTAATGGTGGGTGAATCCTCTTCAATCATTTTGGTCCAAATAAGTGGAAGTGTCTTAGTATCGTGATTAGTTTGATAAGTTAATGGTCTTAATGTAATAGTATTGACTACAAAAAGCTAGGCAAGATGGAGATGATGTCATCTATGTGTATAGGTTCATCTTGCATGGATGAAGAATATAGTTCCAACTCTATGAAGGCTTTGGAAATAGCATATGTGGAAGATTTGGAAATGGGTCTCTCATAACATAGCTTATACTTATAGTGTGGTTTGAGGGAATGTCGGATGATCAAATTGTGGATACCTTTATCATAACATTAAAATCCAAATGCTTTCTAGGCATAACGATGGAGATATAGCTGTGTAAATACATGATTATATAAGAATTTAAAATCTGATATAAATGACATGACATGACGTTGATAAGTAGGATGCGTAGAGGGGTTGTAAATACCTTCATAGATAATATTTGTTTATAGATGTGGGGACTGTAGGAGATGAAATATCCAATGTTAGGTTCGTACATGGGTTTTTTATCGTGGTATTCCATAAGTTCTTGGTGTGGGAAGTGAATTGATCACAAGGTGGGGATACTCCCCAAAGAAAAGACGTTGCATAATGTCATCAAAGGAAGAGTCATCTAGTAATTTGGATGATGGGATGGATGAATTAGTAGAGGATTTGTTGTAGGATCCTAGGCTTGATTTGGGAACAAGTATGTCATTCATATGATAGCTCATGTTACAAGCTCTAAAAGGATTGGGATCTTAATTGTAAAGGTTTTACCTTCATGTTCATACTTAAGACATTGATGGAGTGTTGATGGGATAAAAACGTAACGCATATCTAGGGTTGGCCTAACAATATGTTATATTGGAAATATCCTTCTACCAGATAGAATATTTCAGGTGATAGTTTTAACACCGACCTTAAGTGGTAAGATGAATGTACCCAGTGTGGGGGTGATGGTATCGTTGAGAGATCGAAGTATAGTTGGTGTTTGGGCGATATTATTGTCGGGTATTTGAATGTGGTTGAAGGCATATGATGATATGATATTTATATTGGAACCATTATTAATCATAAATATTTTTACAAGGATATCATTAATTTGGGTGGTGATGAAGAGGGAAGATCATGGTCTTCTGGTTGTAATGATGGTATTTTAAAAGTGTTAAAGGAGATAATAATGGATGTTTTAAGAGTGCATACTAGATCTGCAAAGAGTTTTGGATCATTTAAGGGAACTGATATGGATTGAAGTGCTTCAATCATGTCTTGTCGGTGTGAAAGGTGAGGTTTGAACCAGCTCATAAAGGGACATCTTGACTGGATCTTGGTGAAGTTGTTTGATGATGATTTTTGTATTGTGGTGGTAGATTGTGTATGAGGACCAGTAAGGATGGAAACCTTGTCTTTAGTGGGAAGTGTTTGGCTAGATGACTCGGAGTGAGTGGAATAGAATTTTTTTACTTGTTTTGATCTAATGGATTAGTTCATGGGTATGTGCTCTAGTATTTATGTATATTGCATCAATTTTATCTAGAGGGGTTTTCTTGAAGAATCCCACTTTCAAAGTGGTTACAAATGGTTTAGATGTGATGATTGTGTATGTTTTGTGAGGATTTTTGATGTGGTTATGTCCATAGGAAGAAGGCCTTTATTTGCAAGGCCTTTAATAGCATAAATGAGGGGCTTAAAATATTCTGTGATGTCCCGGTGTGTGATGATGGTAAAAAAGTCTTTAAAGTTATTCTAGGAAGACTTTAACCCTCAAGAACTAGATGGCTTAGGAGGGTGTAATATTATGATGGATTATTGAAGGATCCTTTCAAGGATTGTTTTGTAATATTCTTTTAAGGAGAATGTTTAAGGAAGTGATGTTTCTTTTATTTGACAAATGTTTAAGGCACTATCTTTGGTGTAGTTTCTTTGAATGTGTGCTACGGAATGGTCTTTGATTGCGTAATAGTGATTGGTAATTTTGATGAAGGATGTGGCCTCAAAATGGAGGGAAGGGGTTTTAATTTTTACGTTGAAGGAATAACATGGTGATGTGTTATGATTGTTGGTGTTTTAGATGAAGGGACGTGTGGTTGTATGATATGATTTTAGGATGCATACAAATGATATTGGGACACATGATCATCATATGAGATTTCAATTTTTTTTATGAAAAGTGTATTTTGTAAGGTTTGTAAAGATCTTGTGGATGAATTTTACATGGAAGGGATAGATATGGATGAAAGTGTTTTCTTTTCTAGGGCTAGACTAACAGATGTGTCTTATTCTTTATATACTTGATTTTTGTCTCAATGGGTAGGGTTACTTGGTAGACAGTTGGGATGTGGAATCTATGACAATGTTGATAGTATGATGAGCTTGGATGGTATTTTTGGTTGTAAGATTTGACTTGAAAACAAGAAATAGTTAGGGGACAACAATCCCTCCTCTTTATGGGAGAGGTGTCGACACTAAAATTTTCCTCCGTAATTTCTATTTCATTAATGTGTGTATTAGGAATAGGATGTTGTTAAGTATAATTAGTAGTAGCATCCGATAGAAGATAACGGTGCTACCTGGTATGATGCCGCCAATAATGTATAGTATGGTAATAGTCAAAAGTACAATAGGAATGTTGTGGTAAAAAGTAAATATTTGTCGTAAGTGGTTCGGTAATGTTAAAATGTCAAAGTTGGGGTAAGTAGAGAAGTAGGGTCTACATGATTAGGAATTAGAAATATTATATTGGTAATAAGGACAAGGAGTGAGGTCATAAATATTTTTTGTATTTTATTTGTAAAAAGTCTAAAAATGTGGAACCCATGTGAAATGATAAGGTTTATCTTATCTTAAAAGATAAGCTTACATGTACAGATAAGAGTTAAGGTATGGAATATGATTCGTCAGAGTAGATTTCTTATCCTATCTTAGAGATAAGATGGATAAGCCTGGAAGTTCTATAAATAGAGAGGCCACCCCCTCATTTAGCATAAAAGGAAGTAGTGAGAAATATTTTATGAGTAAGTGTGTAAAGAAAGCCATCATTTTGAAGGTGTGTTAAAGAAGCCATTAAGAGGTGTAATTGTGAAGTTTCTCCCATAGTTATTGTTGGAAGGCAAGTGAATTTAGTAACACTTGAAGTACCTCATGGGTGAGATTGTAACAATTTCATGTTGATATTATAATTTACACTTATATTTTATATTTATCATCATTCCTTCTTATCATAGTCTATGGTATTCTTGTGTTATGTTTGTTGTTGTGTTTCCAGATTACATCCACCAAACTAAAAGTTGTGCATTAGTAAATAATCATAGCATGAGGAGTTCCCGGTGAAGAATTATCATAGTGCCGGATTGGTGATGACATTTTGGTTCCGTTGCTGGGACCATTCCTCGTTGGTGGATTTTCTGGAGAGATATTCCCACTTAGTCAGAAAACATTTGGAGGGTAACCTTGTTTTTACTATGCATAGTAGTTACCATGGTAAATTCACTTTTTACCATGAATAGTATTTACCACAATAAAGTCACTTTTTACCATGAATAGTATTTACCGCAATAACTTCACTTTTTACCGTGAATAGTGTTTACCATAGTAAAGTCATTTTTACTGCAGTAAGTCAAGTTTTACCATATTTTACCGTGGTCATTTCTATTTTACTATAGAAAGGTGTAAAGTCACTTTCTATTATAGTGATTCCAATTATTTGTGCACATAAGTCTTGTTGATTGTACTTGTGGGTTGGTATTTCACTGTGGTTACTTTTGAAAATGGGGAAGATTCCTATTTTTTCAGCCCAATCTAATGAAGATGCTTCCTCTTTCATTCAAGAGTTTAAACAATCTTGCATTTGTAATGGCCTCATAAGAAGGGAACAATGGACTAAATTTTTCTTACCTTTTTGCATGGTTCACTCCTTAGGTGGTTTGAAACACTAGGTGATAATGTGAAAAATTCATGGGATTTATTAACTAAAAATTTTCTTGAAGAATTTGGTGAATAAAAGAAATATGCAGATCTCATGATCGATATCACAAAGCTATCCCAAGGAGAGAAGGAGAAGATAAGGGATTATTATGCTTGTGTTCTAGAGCTAAGGAGGAAGCTCGATGCCCGCATCCGAAGGAAGGATTAGCGGATGGGTTGATGAATGGCATGGATAATCTCCTTTGTAAGCACTTCATTCTTGGGATGAAGCCGATATCGAGAAATGAGTGAATTATGACCACCCAACGACTCTCGAACAAACAAAGGAGATTGCAAAAAGGTAAGAAGAAAGCATGGAAGAAGAGCCCAAAGAAATTGTTGCTAAGGTAGAGCCTACACCAACACCTTTGGTCCGAATCCACAACCACTTTTGGTGAGCACAAATTTTTCTCCTAGTACATCTACCGAGTATGAAGATCTCGCTTAGGAGGATGGGCCGCTTAACTATTAATATTCTTCAAGGAAAATAATTTAGTTCTCGGTGAGGAGATAGAGGTCCAAAAAGAAATATTTATGAAGTTGTATGTTATTGTTGTCATAAAAGGGTCATTATAAGCATAATTTTCCGATAGAGCTTCTACATCCGTACAAGAGATAATGATAAAGGAAAAGCACTGTGAATTCTTTTGATGTAGTAGATAAGAGCATAAATAATGAAGTAGATGTGTTTGTAACAAAAAGAAAGAAAGAAAAAGATAACCAAGATGGAAATGATCCTAAGAAGATGAAAGGAGAAACTAGTAAGAAACATAGGAGAAGAAAGTTGGGTGTGCAGGATTTTCTGATTTCACAGGGACAAGGACCATACTCCATCTTCGAAGATCTGTCCAAAAGGCCTGAAAATATTACATATGGTCAACTCTTGGCTATGTTTTCTAAGAAGAGGCGGGAGCTGTGAAGTGGACTCAATGTTTGACGAAGGAAGGAGGTTGAGGTCCCTATTTTGGAGGTAGAGGCAGATCCCAATGGTCCACAAGTGAGGTATTATGTAATGGTATTTTAATTCATGATGTCTTAGTTGATGGAGGTGCTGCAGTAATGTAATGACCGAGTCTGTAATGAATATGTTGGGTTTAAAAATTGATCGCCCTTCAACACTTATGTTAAGGTCATTAAATAAGGGGAAAACTAAACTAGAAGGTGTTGTTTCAAATGTGACAATATTTGTTATGGGTGTTGTATGTGTGGTAGACTTTCAGGTGATGAAAAATGGTAGTGTTGTACCCAATGTTGTTGGGAAGACCATGGCTAAGGAGAGTTCATGCAAGAAACTACTGGAATGAAGGATTCATGACACTTGGACATGGCAGAGAGAGGGTGAAGATAAATGTGATCCCCGGCATCATAAGGCGAACTCGTGGATTCAAGTGATGAAACCGATGATTGGACATCCTCCGATTATTATAGTATCGGTGAAGTAGACACGAAGATGAAGAAAGTGACCTTGATGTTTCGGTCATGGATATCTGTTAGTGCAAAATCACAGCACCCCAGACGCACATCGGGCTTCTAGGTTGATGTTCGTGCATCCAAAGTGTGATTACACAACATGGAAACCTCTCTCCAAGCGTGGGGACTTGTGAAACCGAGAGAGAAATCTCTAGAGAAGGCTTGTTCTGCTCCTAAACTACCCGCCACAAGCTATTCCAGTCTAAGAGTGCAAGCTAATCTAATCCTAATCTAACCGTGCCAAGGAGACAGAGAGAGAGAGAGAAAAAAAAACAGCAAAATTCTACACTAAAACGGTGATACACCGTAGAAGGAGAATGTTGGACATCTATCAAAATTGCCATGGGACAAAGAGAGGTGAGCAATGGGAAGGATGGACGGATGCATCACAGCCCAAGGATAGATTTCACATAGAAAATGTCCCAAAACTCAATGAACACAGGCTCCAAACCTACAATGAACATTCAAACATGCACAAATACCTCGTAATGAAGAGAGGCAAGAAGAGGACAAGTAAAAACGAGGAAGGATGGACAGATGCATCACAAAACACGTTTTGTTGCTCCGTAAGTTTACACAGAACATCATTCCATTAGTAAAAGGCAAAAAACGCCATTACAGAGCAAGGGAGGAGGTTCGAACTCCATTTTCAACCCTAGAGAAGAAAAGAAGGGAGGGCAGAGCAGAAAGAATGAACAAACTTTTTTTTAAAATGAGCCAAATCTGGCTTTTACATTGCATGGGTCGAGCCCAGGGGACAGAAAATGTGGGAAAACGTGCAAGCCCATTCCTCATTGACTGCAGATGCATTAAAACAGCATGGAGGATCTTACCAACCCATACCCTACCATCTTTGACCGATTTGGAGGAGAATGCGACCCATTCTGCATTAATTTGGCCGCTGAAATGTCACTTCTGGCCGTGCACACGCGTCAGAGCCGTTTCTTGATTTTCTCTCTTCAGAATACACCAAAACTCAAGGTTGATCCCAGAATCATGTAGAGCATCTCAACAGCTTTCCGTTGATATAAAGAACGTGGAAATCCGAGCTCTGGATCAAAAGATATGGCGATCTGAAGATTTAGGGCACGGAACAGACCAAGACAGATTTCAAAATATTTTCCCGCGCTTCGCCACCTAGACGACACGTGGCAGGCTCTGATTGGTCGCACAATTCTCTCTCCTCTACCTTTCGGTGGGCTGTCTTTTAAATTTTCCTTGTGGGTCCTAGCTGGGACACGTGGCACTATCTCATTGGTTCGGATTGGTGCTCGAAAAATCGCCCCTTGACTTTTTGACTTTTCTCTTGTGAGGACACGTGGCGCTTTCGATTGGTCCTCGCTCCTTCGGCTCCTTCGTACTTCGCCTCCATTGTCCTAGCTATCCCATTTGATTTTGGGCCCTTTGTGCTCATTTCGCCCGGTTCGGGCATTTCGCGTCCATTTGTCCCGCTTGTCCCACTTTGTTTTTGGACCCTCTGGACTCATTTCGGCCGGTTCGGGCATTTCGCGTCCATTTGTCCCAGACGTCCCATTTGATTTTGGACCCTCTGGACTCATTTCGGCCGATCCGGCCGGTTCGGGTCTTTTTGTCCCAAACGTCCTGAGCAACACTTAGCCAATTTTTCTTCTTTCGGCCGGATCGGCTTTTCGCGCCCGCCGCGTACTTTTGTCCCAGATGTCCCTGTTGCTTTGCGGGCTGTTTGTGCTTACTTCGGCCGAACCGGCCGGTTCGGGCCTTTTTGTCCCAAATGTCCCGATCGCCCCTAGACTAGGACTTAGTCATTTTTATGATTTTTCCCGGATCAACCTACTTGCCTTCTACAACCTTTTTTTGCATTTTCTCGAGCTTGCTCTTTCCTCTCGACAGGGAACTCGAAAATATTTGAGGGGACTCTAGCAACATGATTTTTGGCCCCGAATCAATCAATTTTCCTGGGACTTGAATATTCTGATGCATGTTATCAAAATTACCCGGGGGGGTGAAATTTTGACAATAGTTTGGCGACTCAGCGGGGTCATCTGCCTGCTAGATGAATGATCAGTAGCCTGAAGCATCCATTGGGCATGGAGTCATGAGTTGCAACCTGCAACTGATCTGAACTTTGAAAACCTCCCTCTGAGCCACTTGGAAACCCATTGAACCTGGAGTGTCTTCACCAAGACCACTGAAAATGAACTGTGCAAGAGCAAAACCAGCAACACCAAAACTATGTACAAAACTGAAAATCATACATGCCCCAAATGGAACATGCAGAGTGTGCACGAGCACTTCTTCTACTGAAAGCAAATCTACCTACTCTACTCTAGCTGGAAGCAAAGGCAAGCTAAACAAACCCCGCAATCAAGGTTGTGAGAAATAGCTTCCTTTCTTCAAAATTGGCAGCCATGCAATTGATTTGGCACTGATCATGGCTGTTTGGATGGATGGAAAATCAACAAGAAGCTGGTCTTCTATCCAAATCATCAAGGTATCAACTGAAAAATCCAATACCTCTTTTAGTTGCTCTGCATTTGGATTGGGGAGGTATGGCAGCTGATCCTTGGTTCTTTGTAGCTCATCCTCATGCTCAGAAGCAAGCATGACTGGTTGTGGCTTCTCCTTTGGCTCCAATGAAGCCAAATACCTGATTGGGCAAGGTCTGATCCATTTGATATGCCCATTGCTGTGATTTTCAACTCCAAGAATGGAGTCTTCTTGTAGACCCTCTTGAATGGATGATGTGGAAGAAATGGTGAAATTCTTCTGTCCTTTCTCTTCCTCCAATGAAGAACATGGAAGATTTAAATCTTCCAATTTTGGTTCCAAAGGGCTGCTATAAGATGCAGGCTACTGCAAATGAATGCTCTCCTTCATGACAGCAGACTCTTGTGTTTGGAATGTGGATGATGAAAGAGAGAATGGTGAAAACTCAACCGGCTCTTCTTCATCAAAACAGTCCTCCAAAACTGACAGGTAAACTGCCTCATTGTTGTCCCGCTGTTCTTTTTCAACTTCCTCCATGGTGTCCTCTTGATCTGCAACTTGACCACCATGGTTTCCTTCACTCTCCAATATTGAGTTTGAGAGATCAAACTCCTTTTCAAGACTGGAACTTGAGAGAAGTGAAGTAGAAAGAAGAACTCAAGGTTCTCCCCGTAGCCTCGCTTTGTGCTTTGTCTTTGAAAGCCCTTGGATCTGCACTTTTCTCCTCCACACTAGATTGTGCTCCTCTTCTTTTGGATTTGGAGCATCTTCTCTTTCCTCCAATGTTTGAAGAGAATCTTGCTCTTGATTGAACTCCTCCTCCAAAGCATGAAGTTTGTCAAGTCAAACTCTTCAATTTGTTGCTCTAGAGGACAAGTTGGGACTGCAAGATCTTCTTCTCCAACAAAATCAGTCCTAACCACCATTTGTTCAACCTTAGCCTCTTCTGTAGGCTTAACCATCAAGGGGATCCTTGTCATCCCAAACTTGGCAGCCCAAACCTTCAAGTCGTCTGTTATTTCTTTTCTTTTTGGCTCTTCCTCTTGTTGTCCTTGATGACTGATTTTTTCAATTTCTTCTTCCCCACATGGAATTGGGGATGCAAGAGGAGGGATAGATTGAAACTCAACTGATTTGACATTTTTTTGTGGTGGTGGAGGAGGTGAAACCTCTTGTTTCTTTGGAGGAGGGGGTATTTCTGTTAGCTCTTGTGGAGGGGATGACTGTTTGGAAGGGAAAAGGAAAGAAGAATCGAGATGAGGTGGAAGACTGGGGGTGGAGAAATGGATTCAACACTTGGGACAGCAGATGGAGGGTTTGAAACTTGACACTGCTGAAATGAAACAGATTGGGAAAGAGGAAAAGGAAAGGCATGAGATGGTGTGCTTACCCGTTGACAAGGTTGCTGAATACTTCTCTCATACACCTCTATTTCTTCAATCCACTTTGCAAGCAAAGGCAGCATTGCAATCATGAAGTCAAGCTTCTCCTGAGGGCTGTAATGCCTTGGAAAAGGTCCCACCCATGGACAGGGTGCTCCATAACCGATTCCAAAAGCTTTCATCTGTGCCTGAGCCCTGGACTGCACTATGTTTACCTCCATCTTTTGGATTTTCTCCAACAGACCAGCATCTTGCATCTGATTGTCTTCATTATATGCATACTCTTGCTCTTGGAAAGCTCCATAGCCAAACTGACTTTGGCACTGCTGTTCATATGAATATGCATGCTGATCTGGAGGATTTGTAAAACCTGTTGGAGGTGGAATATACTGCTGTTGTTGATATGAAATCCATGATGGAAATGAAGTCATGATTGCACAACTTCAAAGAATGAGGAAGAATGAAAGAGATGGAAAGAAGGATGAATGGAAAATGAATGAAAATGAATGGAAAGGAAGGTCTCAACTTCATAGATGGTTGTTGACCAGATGGAGTCGCCAGATGTGTTTGCAAGTGCCTCCAAAGGCTGAAATCTTCACAGAACACATCAACCTCGCAAAAGATGAAGTGAAAGACCTCTAAGGTCCCACTGGCGTGCCAAAATCAAGTTAGTACAAAATCACAAAGCACCCCCGGACGCACATCAAAGCTTCTAGGTTGATGTTCGTGCATACAAAGATGTGATTGCACAACATGGAAACCTCTCTCAAGCGTGGGGACTTGTGAAGCCGAGAGAGGAATCTCCAGAGAAGGCTGGTTCCTGCTCCTAAACTACCCGCCACAAGCTATTCTAGTGCGAGCAAGCTAATCTAATCCTAATCTAACCGTGCAAGGAGACAGAGAGAGAGAGAGAAAGGAAAAAAACAACAAAAGCCTACACTAAAACGGTGATACACCGTGAGAAGGAGAATGTTGGACATCTATCAAAACTGCCATGGGACAAAGAGAGGTGAGCAATGGGAAGGATGGACAGATGCATCACAGGCCCAAGGATAGATTTCACACAAGAAAATGTCCCAAAACTCCATGAACATAGCTCCAAACCTGCAATGAACATTCAAACATGCACAAATACCGCAATGAAGAGAGGCAAGAAGAGGACAAGCAAAAACGAGGAAGGATGGACAGATGCATCACAAAACACATTTTGTTGCTCCAGAAGTTTGCACAGAACATCATTCCATTAGTAAAAGGCAAAAACGCCATTACAGAGCAAGGGAGGAGGTTCGAACTCCATTTTCAACCCTAGAGAAGAAAAGAAGGGAGGGCAGAGCAGAAAGAATGAACAAACTTTTTTTTTTTTAAATGAGCCAAATCTGGCTTTTACATTGCATGGGTCGAGCCTAGGGGACAGAAACGTAGGAAAATGTGCAAGCCCATTCCTCATTGACTGCAGATGCATTAAAACAGCATGGAGGATCTTACCAACCCATACCCTGCCATCTTTGACCGATTTGGAGGAGAATGCGACCCATTCTGCATTAATTTGGCCGCTGAAATGTCACTTCTGGCCGTGCACACGCGTCAGATCTGTTTCTTGATTTTCTCTCTTCAGACTGCACCAAAACTCGAGGTTGATCCCAGAATCATGTAGAGCATCTCAACAGCTTTCCGTTGATATAAAGAACGTGGAAATCCGAGCTCTGGATCAAAAGATATGGCGATCTGAAGATTTAGGGCACGGAACAGACCAAGACAGATTTCAAAATATTTTCCCGCGCTTCGCCACCTAGACGACACGTGGCAGGCTCTGATTGGTCGCGCAATTCTCTCTCCTCTACCTTTCGGCGGGCTGTCTTTTGAATTTTCCTTGTGGGCCCTAGCTGGGACACGTGGCACTATCCCATTGGTTCGGATCGGTGCTCGAAAACTCGCCCTTTGACTTTTTGACTTTTCTCTTGTGAGGACACGTGGCAGTTTCTGATTGGTCCTCGGCTCCTTCGGCTCCTTCGCGTACTTCACCTCCATTTGTCCCGGCTGTCCCATTTGATTTTGGGCCCTTTGTGCTCATTTCGGCCGGTTCGGGCATTTCACGTCCATTTGTCCCGCTTGTCCCACTTTGTTTTGGACCCTTTGGACTCATTTCGGTCGGTTTGGGCATTTCGCGTCCATTTGTCCCAGACGTCCCATTTGATTTTGGACCCTTTTGACTCATTTTGGCCGATCCGGCCGGTTCGGGTCTTTTTGTCCCAAATGTCCCGAGCAACACTTAGCCAATTTTTCTTCTTTCGGATCGGCTTTTCGCGCCACGCTGCGTACTTTTGTCCCGAGATGTCCCTGTTGCTTTGCGCATGGGCTGTTTGTGCTTACTCGGCCGAACCAGCCGGTTCGGGCCTTTTTGTCCCAAATGTCCCGACTGCCCCTAGGACTAGGACTTAGTCATTTTTATGATTTTTTCCTGGATCAACCTACTTGCCTTCTGCAACCTTTTTTCACATTTTCTCAGAGCTTGCTCTTTTCCTCTTAGACAGGGAACTCAAAAATATTTGAGGGGACTCTAAAGAACATGATTTTTGGCCCCGAATCAATCAATTTTCCTGGGACTTGAATATTCTGATGCATGTTATCAAAATTACCCAGGGGGGGTGAAATTTTGACAACATATCCTTCCAGTCACACTGACTCATGAACCCATAAAATTATTTGAAGAAGAAATTGATGATCATCTCCAACAAATAAAGATTGGTGATGCTGTGATGGAGAGTGAGAAGGAATGCTACCTCCAGCTCTTTCGAAGGTACATACACCTTTCCACTTTTGATTACAAGGAACTCCGTCAAGTAAGTTGGGTAGAACATTCTATTGAGCTGGTAGATGGTGCTAAGCCCATAAATAAAATGCCATATAGAATGAATCCTAATTTTTCAAGACTGTAAAAGAAGAAATAGATAAGTTGCTTGATGCAAGATTCATATTTACTATGGAGAATTCAGAATGGGTTTCTCTCATTGTGATCTCAATAAAAAAGAATGGGAAGCTACACATTGTGTTGATTATAGGAAGCTCAATAAGGCAACAAAGAAGGATCATTACCATCTTCCATTCTCAGATCGATCTTGGACGAAGTAGTTGGCCAGAGTGCTATAGTTTTGCTGATGGATATAGTGGATACAACCAAGTTCATATAGCAGAGAAAGATCAATTGAAGACCATGTTCACCACTCCTTGGGGAACATTTGCTTATAGAGTTATGCCTTTTGGGTTGTGTAATGCTCGGTAACATTCCAACGCTTTATGAATAGGGTGTTTGAACCCTACATTAGGAACTTCATCGAGTATTTCTAGATGATTTTTACATCTATGAGAGCAAGATGGACCACCCGCACTAGATGGAGATAGCATTTCACAAAGATGAAGCACAAGCCTCACTAAACCCTAAAAAGTGTGTCTTTGGATGTTCTAAAGGTGTTTTGTTAGGGCATGTTGTATTAGTATTGATTCGATAAAGTTTCAAAAATCAAAGAGTTACCATTTCCTACGAATAGAAGTAAGTTGAGATCATTTTTAGGCCATGTGGATTACTATAGAAGGTTCATCAAGAATTTCTCAAAGATTGCATGACCCACTAACCCGATTATTGAAGAAGGATGTTACTTATGAACCAAGAAATAAGGCGCATGAAGGTTTTGAACAATCAAGGAAGCCCTAGTGTCTTCACCTATTTTAAAGAATCCAGTTGGAGCAAGCCATTCATTGTGTATACTTATGCCTCGATGCAACACTAGGAAGTACTCTCGAGCCAAAAGGATGAAAATGGGAATGATCATCCAGTTTACTTTAGGAGCAGACAAATGAGCAGTACTGAGGTAAATTATATTGTAACTGAAAAAGAGGCTCTAGCCATCATTTTTATCAGTAAAGAAGTTTATAAATTACTTGCTATGGCAGAAATTTATAGTTGAATAGATCATTAGGATCTAAAATATATTGTAGATAAGCTTAACCCATCGAGAGGATAACAAGATGGATAATTTTGCTACAAGAATTTGAATTTGATATTATAGATAGGCCAAGAAAGAAGCATGTCAATGCAGATGCACTCTCTCGAGCCTATGATGGTTTAGGTTCATCTTGTGATGATGATGATTTCCCATATGCAACATTGTTATCCCTTGACACAATCCCTAGTGAATACATAGATATTTGGAATTATCTGAATGAATTCAAGTTTCCTAATGGTGCCAATGCAAAGACTAAGAGGAATATTACTCAAGCCAGTCATCCATATTCTATTCTGCATGGAGTATTATTTTGAATAGGACCTGATGGACAATACAAGAGGGCAGTTAGACGTGATCAAGGGAAGGAGCTGATAGAAGAATTCCACAATGGTACATGTGGAGGACACTTCTCTAGACAACTTACAACAAGAAGGATCTTGGATGCAGGTTATCACTGGCCCACTCTTTTTAGAGATTGTTATAATTATTGTAAGACATGTGATATTTGTCAAACACATGGTAACCGTAAGACTTCATCAGCTCCATTATGCCCTATTCTTCCACTTGGTCCCTTTGAAAAGTGGGGAATAGATATTTTAGGTCCACTTCCAACTACCCCATGCCAAAATAAGTATATTGTAGTTACCATAGATTATTTAACCAAGTGGGTTGAAGCTAGGCCATTGAAAACAACTTCCATGGATGAAGTGGAAAGGTTCATATATGAATGCATTGTCACCAAATTTGGTTGCCCATTAGAAATTGTAATGAACAAGGAATCCACTTCATGAATGAGGTGGTAGAAGCCCTAGTCAACAAGTTTTCTATTAAGCATAGGAAGGCAACAACATACAAGCCAAGCACAAATGGACAGGTGGAGCGAACAAATTTTGTGTTGTGTCAAATTCTAGCAAAAGATGCAGCCTTGCAGTACATAAGTGGGATAAAAGGATTCATGCAGCATCATGGGCATATAGGGCAACATCAAAGTCAGCAATAGGATACTCCCATTTCAGGTTGGCTTATGGAATTGATTCGGTTCTTCTTATTGAGTTTGATATTCCCACTTTGTGAGAGTTATGAAAAATGAAAGGATGAATGAAATTGATTCGGTAAAAAAAAGGTTGGTACATCTTCATTTGCTAAAGGAAATGAGGGAAATAACAAAGGATACAAGCTATAAGAAGAAAATGAAGCGAAAGGAATACTTTGATCAAAAGATCCGTTGGTCTCCATTTCATGTGAATGACTTGGTTCTAGTATATGATTCCAAATACAAAAAAGAAGACAGAAAAATTTCTTCTAAAATGGATGGGGCCCTACAAAATAACAATTGTGCATGAAAATGGTACATATCGATCGAGGAATTGGATGTCACTCCCATTACAAAATGGGTTAACCATGACATGTTAAAGATTTTCCAAGCACTGCAGAATGGTCTACTCGGAGGACGGAGTAGAAGCTAGGAAGGGGAAGATGTTGACACTAAAATTTTCCTCCGTAATTTCTATTTCATTAATGTGTGTATTAGGAATGGGATGTTGTTAAGTATAATTAGTAGTAGCATCCGATAGAAGATAACGGCGTTGCCGGTAAGACACCACCAATAATGTATAGTATGGTAATAGTCAAAAGTACAATAGGAATGTTGTGGTAAAAAGTAAATATTTGTCGTAAGTGGTTCGATAATGTTAAAATTTCAAAGTTGGGGTAAGTAGAGAAGTAGGGTCTACATGATTAGGAATTAGAAATATTATATTGGTAATAAGGACAAGGAGTGAGGTCATAAATATTTTTGTATTTTATTTGTAAAAATTCTAAAAATGTGGAACCCATGTGAAATGATAAGGTTTATCTTATCTTAAAAGATAAGCTTACATGTACATATAAGAGTTAAGGTATGGAATATGATTCGTCGTAGTATATTTCTTATTCTATCTTAGAGATAAGATGGATAAGCTGGAATTTCTATAAATAGAGAGGCCACCCCCCTCATTTAGCATAAAAGGAAGTAGTGAGAAATATTGTATGAGTAAGTGTGTAAAGGAAGCCATCATTTTGAAGGTGTGTTAAAGAAGCCATTAAGAGGTGTAATTGTGAAGTTTCTCCCATAGTTATTGTTGGAAAGCAAGTGAAGTCAGTAACACTTGAAGTACCTCATGGGTGAGATTGTAACAATTTCATGTTGATATTATAATTTACACTTATATTGTAGATTTATCATCATTCCTTCTTATCATAGTCTATGGTATTCTTGTGTTATGTTTGTTTTTGTGTTTCCAGATTACATCCACCAAACTAAAAGTTATGCATTAGTAAATAATCATAGCACGAGGAGTTCCCAGTGAAGAATTATCATAGTGCCGGATTGGTGATGACAGTTCCCTTATTGAACACACAAACAAAAATGAAAATCTACTTATTTACAAATGTACAAACTATCAATCTTTTAATGAGGATTTTGATGCCTTAAATGTTTCCATCTCATAAGATTCTCAATACAAAAGAAAAAGGATGCAGAAGAATTAATGATTTAGAAAGTGAAGAAGGAAACACTTTTAGATATATAGATCTCAGAATGATATCTTACTTATGCATGCATGAAAAATAAAGCCTGAATCATACACATTTGAATATAGGACATATATGCAATAGACACAAATTTCTAAGGATAACATCAACTAGGAGAACACAAAGTTTCTTATTCAAACATATATAATCCACATGAATTAGATAGAAAGAAGAGATAGATAGAACACAAGAAAAGATGAGAATAGAAATTCTTCTATATTGATTGCAAATTCATTGTCTCTACATCAAAACATCAAAATCCAACAAATTCAAATGAAATGGAGAGCTCTTTAAATATCCCCTAGGGAGATTACAAATGATTCTTTTCAGTTGCCTTTCTTTTAATCAAATATTTAATTAAGTGTTTATATTATTAAGTTGGCCCCACTTAAATATAACATGACTGCAACAAAAGTGGCCAACTTAATAGAGATACATTAATTAAACGAAAAGCATAAGAGCTAGTCATTGGAGCACTTGAAGAGGTTGCTACCAAATTTTTCACTTTCAGGATTTGATTTCTACGAAGTTCAAGCAAGATTCTCCTAATATCTCCATACCCTAAGGGATAGTGGTGTTGGTAGTAGCATGAGTCAAACTTCCCAAATAATATTCCATTTCCTTTCCAACCCCCGCATTATCTAGGAATACTTTATTTACCTCTATAATTGATGTTTGTAGAGCACAAATCTCTTCCATTTTCTCCTTTGAAATAGTGTCTGATCTAATCAAATCCTCGATTTTTTTTTGAATTTTGCCTTGATTTCTTGGACAGTGTATTTCTCCTCGAATTTTCTTTGTGAAGTTGACAATGAATATCTTGGAATTCAAATGTAATATAAGCCTGAAATGCTTCTTCCTTTTACAACATGTTTCTTAGTTCATTAATTGCTTCATCAAGAACCTTCATCTTCTAATCAATGTTAAATACCCATATCTTGGTCAAATTATTCTTCAGATCATGAAACACATTGTTAGCTAATGTAACTTGTATATCTGTTTCACTCATGAGTCTAATGTCTTGAATAAATTTAGTCCAGGTTTTCAATTCACTTGTCGACTACTACGAGTGTTGTAGTGAACTTCAACCGGATACCTTTGATTTGATCATAAGCCTTGTATGATTCCTCAATAAAATTGAGCCTAGTGATCCTTTTTCTTATCATAATATTCTTATTTTTCTATTTTTCCTCCTTTAACGCTTTCTTTCTTCATTTTCTCTTGTTTCTTCTTCTTCATCTCCAAAAAGATCAAAAATTTGATCAATATCCGCACTCGATTCGATTACTTTGGAGAAGATAACTGATTACCTTCCTCTTCAACTACTTTGTTCACTTTTTCCATCCTTTCAACCTTCCCCTTTTTGGTATACATCAAGGTTGAAGTTCCAAGAGAGGAAGGAGAAATCGAGTTGCTATCCAGGGTATGGGAGTAGAGGCCTCTCTTTGAGATGAAGATGCATCTGGAGAAGAGGATGTCACTCTATTGTTTCCATAGGCTCTTATTTTTCTATTAAACCAAACCTTAGTCCTGACTATGACATGGCTTATGATCTCTTGCAAGTTGTCCTTTTCCTTATTGAACCAATCAATAGTTTCAAGGGGAGTATGCTTAATAGTTTTATAAAACTCAAGAGATTGTAGCTCTTCATCATCATCCTGTAGTTCATCAGGTACCTTATAGATGCCAAAATATTTGATTATTGTAAATAAAGACGACCATAGTATCTTCTCCTTACTTCATAATTGTTTGAGAAATCTTCCTAGTAGTCTTCCACATCAGGAAGGTGATGGAAAGACATCCTTACATTGTTGTCAATGAAACCCTTGATATCAAAACAAGACCTTTTATGAAAGAAATGGAAATTGAAAGAAGCCACTATTCTCTCAATATTTTGAGCATCTAAGGCAGTCCTACAAGTATAATTACCTAGAGTGATAGGGAATTTTATACCTCATATCTTCTTATCTTTGCAAGTTTTGTGCAGCTTATCTAGTTACCTACAAATCTCTACCAAGGCAATCTTGTCATTACAGAACATAGGGAGCTTGTAGGGAGAATCCTCAAAGCATGCCAACCTAATGTAGGAGAACTTTTTGAATTGAATGTAATAACTGCCATAAGTGGATATCAACTACTTAGCTTCCTCAAAAAATATTTTGGTTGTATCTCCTTCTAAAAGCCTGACTATGTACATTGTGAAAGCATCATTGACCCTCCTAAAATGATGATTGTTATTCTTCAGGGTCAATTTTGAATAGTACTCATATACTAGAGCATTTTTCTTGGTGTCATCTAGAGAAAGACCCAACCATTCCTTGTATGCTCCAATAATGTACATTAGATAAGAGGTCATGTAGAAGGTATGAGTTCTATGCACATTAGCCAACTGTTTAGTTAGGTTGGTACAAATGATTTCTCCCCAGTAATTTTTTTTTCCCTCACATATGAGATTGATGAATGGAAACATCCAAAAATTAAATTCATTGCTTGCAAGAAGCCCCATTATCCTGGATAGGAGAATGATAATGTCAGAGAGTTCTTCTTTAAAATCACTTCGGTACATGGTCTTAGGACATATGGAAGCTCCTTTTTTGGGGCCTTGAACTAGGATTTGGCCACCATGTACTTATATTTATCAGGTTCTTGATCAAGCAAGTGTTGATCTTGTCCCATGGAAAGGAAATTAACATCTTTAGATATTGGGATTCCAAGAGTAACATTGATACATCCCATGTGTAATTTGGCAATTACTTGCCCCGAGAGTCTATGATTTCTCTTTCATTAGGGTTAGAATGGGAAGAAAACACTAAAATTGTGTCCACTCATTGAACTGAGATAGGAAATCTCCCGCTTGTCCTATCCCATAATATTTTATGTGGCTTGAGCCATAGGAAAAGGATTCGTGTCGTTAATTCGTGCCCAAAAATCATTGAAATCCAAGTGTTGTACATTTATATCTCCTATATTAGGTACAGAGGTCTCAAGGGATGAAATATGCTCATGACCTTTATAGTGAACCTTTATGATGGCAATAGAGAGCTAAGGAACAGTAGATGAGAACATAATTAATTTAGGAGCAAAGATACCGTAGGGAATATGATAGGATTTTCCTTGGGAATGACATAGAAAGATATGGAAATTCAACCTTTGACTATTGAATGAATGAAAACCTTCTCAAGATTAGAAAAAAATTGAAATTTTGAAAATGGTTGAGGGTGACTTGCACTATGACAAAATAACTTCGAATGGGATCCTTAAAGCTTTGGTTGTGATGTGATGGTGAAAAAAAAAAAAACCATCTGTTTATATAACCTCATTCAAAGAAGGTTGGAAAGAACACGTTAATGAGAGCATTAATGGCTCAGGATATTTAGACCAATTTTCCATATAGTGCGGGTATGGCGGATAAAAGTGGTACAAAAAGGCCCAAGCCTACGTGGGAGACTTGGGACATGAAGAATCAAAATACCCGTAGTGGGTAAAGTGTGGAAAAAGTGGGTATGTAGGGAATTTGAGGTCAAAACGCACTTGGGACACATGGGACAAGGAAATCTAAAAACTCCCAAGGCACTATAATTTTCCAAGTTGGACAAAATGTGCACAAATGGCCCATTGGAACTTAGGACACGGAGTTCACCATTGGTGAAACGTCTGCATAAAAATAGACTTAGAAAAATTTGGACTCAAGGATATAGATCAACAAGGCTTGTGGGTATTATAGTAATGTGAGGAACCATCGGTCAAGATGCACAAGGGCCACAGGAAATAGAGAGCCGAAATCTCCACAAGCCAAAACAGGCTAGATGATTACAAATAAGATGGGGAATCGGGGAACTAAAGGCCCAAAACACTTGGGACATGAGGGATGCCAATAACCAAAAGACCCAAGGATATGGATCAACAAGGCTTGTGGGTATTACAATAATGTGAGGAACCATCGGTCAAGATGCACAAGGGCCACAAGGGAAATAGAGAGCCGAAATCTCCACAGACCAAAACAGGCTAGATGATTACAAATAAGAAGGGGAATCAGGAACTAAGGGCCCAAAAACACTTAGGACATGAGGGATGCCAATACCCAAAAGACCCGAAATACAAAGATAATAATGAAATGTTTGAAGAAAAATACTAAATGTTGCAAAAAGACTAACTTAATGTTTTTGAATTTTATAGCCAAAATACACACATTTTGGGCAAGTGACAACAACTAGCTCTTTCTAGGGATTGAACCGGCGGCTTGATACGAGGTAGGAAAAATGAACCTCATAATATTTGGTTTATGACAAGTGCAATACCATTGGGAAATAGAGTCAAGAATGAGACAATACATATGAGACACACAAGCAACGGAAAACACAAACCCAAGACCAAAAACAAGGACTATACAAGACTATACAAAGGACTGCCTAGTCACCTAGGACTAAAACAACTTCAAATATTGCCCACTATATGGAAATGGAAGAGAGGTTCCATCCATATAGCTCAAATAAAATGAATTTTCACCAACAAAGTGTCTAATTTTGAAAGGACCTAGCCAGAGAGAATCAAACTTACCATGACTTCCTTGAGGTTCTCACCTTTTGTCCCGAGTAGGACAATATCTCCAACCTGAAATTCCTTGGATCTGGATTTCTTATCAAATAGTTATTTTACCTTTTTTTGATGTGAAATAATTCTATCCACCACCTACAACTTGTCCTCATCTAAATTCTATAGGTACATGATCCTTTTCTCCAAGGCACTGGTGAAATTTGAATCCTTAATAGCTTTCATCAATTACAAGGATGGAAATTCTATCACATCGGTAGTTGAGCTTCTATTTCATACACGACTTGAAGAGAAGACATCCCAATCACTCTTTTAGGTGTGATTTTATCTTCCCAAAGAGCATCATAGAGATTTTTGTGCCAATTCCTCTAGAGATTCATTTACAAGCTTTCGAATGATAGTCACCAAATTTTTATTTGTTGATTCTCGCTTACCCATTCCCTTAAGGATAGTAATCAAAATAATGTGCAAGAGAAATTCCATACCCATAGTAAAAATCCATCAATTCATATGAAGAGAAATTGAGGGCATTGTCGTTGACAATTTTGTTTGGTACTCCAAACATGATCAGGATGTTCTCCTTGATAAAATTACATACTACTTCAGAAGTTGTACTTTTAACAGGGATATATTCTACCCACTTTGTCAAGTAGTTAGTGGTAGTTAGAACATGTGTATGTCCAACACTTGATTTTGGTTTCATGAGTACCTACAAAATATAGCCCCTATTGAAGGGCTCTTTAATTTCTACTTGAATTGAGTGATAAGGTAGATAGCTTGGGTCTTCCAACAAACGTTTGACATGCTTCACATTTTGTGACCCATTTTGTTGCATCCTTGAATAAGGTTGGACAATAATATCCCACACAAAGGATTTTATGAGAAGCCACAATAGATGAAAAATGACCCCCATAGGCTTGATCTTAAAATGCTCTGAGAAATCTTTTCTGTTGTTCTTTATCCACACATTTGAGAAACCTTCCATCAATCCCTCTTTTAAACAATGAATTGTCCCAGAGCACATATTGTGCAGATCTTAATTTAATAGCTCTTTTCTCCTTTGCATTC
Organism: Taxus wallichiana var. yunnanensis; assembly: GCA_018340775.1. Lineage (NCBI taxonomy): Eukaryota > Viridiplantae > Streptophyta > Pinopsida > Cupressales > Taxaceae > Taxus > Taxus wallichiana. Next base: position 91,979,316 of record CM031236.1, read on the forward strand.
AAATGGGGTGGAATCTATTCATATGTTAGAAAGTGAGAAATATCTTCATACCATTCATCAGTTGAGATGAGGAAGAGGACACTTTGGGATATCTCGCATTTATTTTCTTTGGATAGGTTACCTTTGGTGATGTTAGCAATCAATTCATAGAGGCCCTTACCTCATATCAGCTTGGTTTTCCTGATATCTAAATCATACTCTTGCAATTTTTCCACCCAATTTTGTCTTGTGGTCCCAAATTCTTGTTGTATGAGAATTTATTTAATATTTGAGTCGATACACGAAAATAACTAAGTGAGAATTTAGGATTTAGAAGCATAATTGCTTGAATGACTTAACTATAGAAAAAGAATGCTTCTTCATTTGTGTATATTTCAATTCATGAGGTTTCAAGACATAACTCATGAAAGAAATGGGAAGTTCACACCCTTTAGGATTCTTCTATACAAAAATGGATGCCAAAGTATTCTCAGTGGCATAACAATAGATTATGAAATCTTTCTCAAAGTCAAGAGGTAAAAAATGAGTGTTCTGGAAATAACTTTCTTGATATTTTCAAAAGCATCCTTCCCTTCAGATGTCCAACAAAAGGATTGTCTCTCTCTCATCATCTGAGCTATGCTCATAGTCAATTCTACAAAATCAGGGATAATATTCTTAGAAAATTTATTTTACCAAAGAAATATTTCACACATTCTTTGTTTGTAGGAAGAGGAATCTTCTGAATATCTTGGACTCTTTCTGGGTCTATCTTGGTCCCTTATTTGGAAACAATATGTCCAAGAAATTTTCCCTCTATAAAACCAAAGATATAATTCCTTGGATTCAGGGAATCGCATGCTTCTGCACTTCTAGAGAACAACATCACGATGTTAGAAATGATACTCCCTCTTCTTGGAGAAAACAACCAAGTCATCAAGATATATCACAATGCACTCTCCATTTAAATCACCAACAATTTAGTCTATTTCCCCTGGAAAGTGGCACCAATATTAATGAGACCAAATGACATCCTTCTATATGCAAAATTACCCCAGGGAGTTGTGAAATTTGTCTTGTGTTGATCTGGGATATCCACTTCAATCTCATTATACCTTGAGAAACCATCCAACATAGATAACATCTATAAACCAATGAAATATTGTAGGATTTGATCCATCATGAGGAGTGGATATCTATCCATGAGGGAAGCCTAGTTTAAGTTTATAAAATCCACACAAATTCAGATTTCTCTACTTTTCTTCCGTACAGGCAATGTTGGCTATCTAGGATGAATGATGAATAGGGAAAATTATCCTTTCTTTTAATAACTTCTGAATCTCCTAATGAATTGTATCTACAATCTTGGGATTGTATTTCCTTTTCTTTTTTAGAATGGCTTGATCCCTAGATTTAGAGGAATGTAGTGTTGCATTTCCCTTGGTTTGAAATATTTCAAATCATCATATGAATAAGCTAGCACATCAACACCCTTTTTAACAATTCAACCATTCTAATCCTTTCTTCTTGAGTGCAACATTTTCCAATGCTAACAAGATTAAGCTATTCTTCACTCCAAATGTTAATCTTCTCATACTCTGATTGATTGATGAGCCCCATGTGATAATTTTGATTTGATATACCTATCATGTTTGTAAAAAAGTCCTCTAGGATTACCAGTCCTCTAGGGATATTATTACCTTTTAGTCTAATACAACCATCCTTATTATATTCTTATTCGACTCCTTTAGGTACATATGATGGTACAAACTCACGGGAGTAGTCTCACTTCCTTCAAAATAAAGTTGATCAAGTTATCGTTAATCTCAAGAAAATATGTCAAGTGTTGATCATCATTGAATACATACCAATTATTCACATTATCCGGCACACTAGGCCTATTTATCATCTCAATTATAAACTTCTCTTGGTAAAAGTCGGGGTGAGGGTGTGTTCAATGAAAAGTTGCAAAACCCATGGACATGGGGTAAGAATCTCTAAAGAAGCCCCAAAAGATTTTAACAAACTAGTCAATGGACCATCATATAAGAAATAAACAAGGATTCATACCTTTGTATGCATTAAAATTTAAGGAAACAAGCAATCTAACATATTTAGTGATCATTTATTCTTGAAAGCTTTAGCAAATGAACCTAGTAAGGATTATAAGCAATCAATTTATGATTATGAGAATGGGAGCTCACCATTAATGGCTTCAAGGCCAATAGTTCTTCCCATTTACTCAATTCTTGGTGTGTAGTGCAATGTAAAAACAATAGCTCAATAAAAGAAATGAAATAAGCTCTAAACCATAAGCAAAATGCTATAGTTTATGTTAGGAAAAAGGAGAGTTCTTAGAAATGAGAGGGGGTAGTGGGCTATTTATAGTTTTCCATTTGGGAAAGTGGGATATTTTGGTGCATATGGGACAAATGAGAAATCCAAAAAGCACCTTTAGTAAGTCAAAGTAAGGTTTGTGAGTCTTAGAAGAGGGTAATCAAGGTTTATGATAATTAACCTAGGTCTAGGCTAGTTAATCTTGTTTAGAGAGGGATTATGGTTTTGAGAGGCTAATCAATCTAATGAAATGGATTGATAGACTAGGAAGTTAGTAAAAGTGGTATAGAAGAGGATGAGAAGAGGATTTAACCAATAAAGGATAATATTAACCCCATTAGTTAGTTTACAATAGATATACGACCAAAGGGGTGTCGTAAAGGGGAGTTAGATAGGTCTAATTGACGGTATGTCATCAATTTTTGAGGAGTGAGAATAGTTAGTGAAATATTAAGAATAATAGTGCTTTGATCAAACTACATGTGTCTACATTTTCCCCTCTTTGGGGTGACGTAAGCTACGTCACTCCAAAGAAAGTAGACAAGCATAAATGAGTAGAATTTTTTTGAAGGGGTAGAAGAAAAATTAGTTAGCTAAAGGGATGCCCCCTCAAGTGTCAATGGGGTGATGGAAGAACTCGATCGACGATTGAAAAGAGAAAAAAGAAAGAAAAGTGTGAAGAGAAGATGAGAAAACAACAAGAAAAGAGGATATTGAGCTATCCATAAACCAGTGCATACAAAAACAATTTTTAATCATCATTTTGCTTAGAATCCTCATCATTGGTCCTTATTAAAATGTAAGCATATGACAGAAGCGTAAAATGACATGAAAATCCAAGATACAAACAATCATCCATTGCTAAAACAACAACTCCATGCAACATACAAACATGTAATGCAATAAGAGAAGTAAACAAACTCACTAACATGGAAATAATTACAATCACACACTTAAACCAACAACACTTAAGACGGTTTGCAAAAAACTTTATTATCGAGATGTAGTTCCAAATGTTTTGATAAATGACAAGGGTTTTAAATTATGCACCAAGTAATTTTTATATGCAAGGGAAATGATGGAGGACACTTGGGTCCAATGGAAAAGCAATGTGCATGATGAAAATAGTACCAAGAAACTAATAGTGCCCTAGAGTATAGATGAAGTAAGCAACATAGATTTTGTAAATGATTGTAGATTTGGGTGATCCATGAGTCGTTGTTTTAAAACATGTGAAAACATCAGCAAGATATGAGATGAGTGCCATGTGAGAGACACAAATTTTAGCTGCAAATGAGCTTTTACCAATTTTAGTCCATTTTTGAAGTGTTTACGATTTTTTGGATTTTTGGATGATTTTATAATTTTTAAATTTTTGATGGTCGAAGAATTTAAGAGATAGGAAATCTCTTAAAAGCACGTGAAAATCCCTAAGGTGAAGACAATGGCATCTGACAACAATAAAATGCCCCGGGAGAAGAATCAATGAGCCAAAAATAATTATTTAATAAAAATAATCATTGCGATGGGTAAAATGGAAGAAGAATAGAAGAAAAATGATAGAAAATAATGCCTGGATTATTCATAAATCATTCCAGGCGAAGAGGTGATCATGGGGGTAGCACCGAGAGCTCCAATGTGAAAAATTAGTAAAAATAATTATTTAAATACAAAAATAATCATTTTGGTGAGCAAAAAAAGTATCCGAGTGATCACGACGGAGAAAACATGCCCTTGGGGCATCGCGGTAGCTTAATATACCCACCGAGGGGGTAAAATAATCACGACTAGTTCATTTATAGCAGAGATCTTGCGAATTTTCACCGTGAGCGAGAGTGAGAGCCTTGGAGTGAGATGGTGAGGCTATCGAGTAGGTGGAGATGGGAATATCACATCCAAGAGTACCTTTGGGAGTAAGCGAGATGGACCCTATGTGAGTTCCCTATCCCTCTTTTTTCAATTATGCATTTAATGTCATTTGTAGGTCTTTTTAGGCTAGATTAGGCAATTTTTGACATATGTGTATGTGTGCATGCATCAATTCGACGAGTGTGTGCACATGCATGTGTCAAACTGATGGGTACACATACATGTACATGTCAAATAATAAGTACATGTACGCGTATCTGTTGGAGGGAGGGCATTTGCATCCGGGGAAAAAACAAGGATGCACATGTGCACGGATTGAAGGGTGGGCCTATGCGTCACGCTGGGGGCGCATGCATCATGGATAAAATAGGAAGAATAGGTAGAAATAGGGAAGAAACATATGCATCGACAGGTGCACATGCATCAAAGAAGAGGCGTGTATGTGTCGGGCACATACATGCCGAGACAGCGCGAGGCGTCAAAGTAGAGGCACACATGCCAGGGAAAAGGGACAATTTATCCCTGTAACCAAGTAGCTAAGTATAGATGAAAAATAGACTAGATGGTTTGTAGAAGAAGGTGAAAAATTAGCATGTTAGATGGAATGAGAGAATAATTATTTAGAAAACTAGATAGAAGTAGATAGAAATGTAACCCTAACGCATGTGTTTTTGTTGCAGTGTATATTACCCATCCTTCATACCCACAAGAGGTATGGCCGATCGGCGTAGTGATAGAGGCACAGTTCGATGAGGACGATAGGAGGATATTAGATATTCTCCTATACGTCACAGGATTAGCTTATGTGGCCAACATGCCACATATTACCTTGGATCACGGCCTCCTTATATCCCTAGCCGAGTGATGACATAGTGATAGTTAGTGTTTCAGGCTGCCCACTGGTGAGATCACAATCACTTTGGAGGATGCATGATGCATCATACAGGTCCCCATCCAGGGTGATCTAATCCAGTATATACATCACTAGCCCGACATTGATCAATGTATTATCGAGTTGTTTGGCATTCCAACAATAGTGCATCACAGGATGACTATTAGATTGTCGCGGTGTATAGAGGATCCTAAGATTGATCAGGTTATAGTCTATTTGATGGCTTTTTCAATGGAGTTTTACTCCCTGAAAAAACTAGTGCTTCATTTTCACTTGGCCTCATCGGAGTGATACATGGATTGATCGAGGGGAGACATATTATTGGGGTTAGTGCATACTAGTGCACTTATATTGGGACCTTCATTTGATCACATAATACCATTAGAAGATGGTAGGACCATCCAGATTACTGCAGATTTGGGTGTGGGACCATATTGCTATTGGTCACCCCGTAGGTGTTTTGAGAGCTCGAGCTCCAGAGGAGCCTTCTTCTATGGGTTGGTTTCAATTGGGGATGATGTGTGGCCACACATGGGAGATGCCTACCATTACCACCATGAGTTAGATGAGTTATAGTAGGTCTGCCATGGTATGGAGGCCCTATAAAAAAATTTAGTGGCCTCGAGATGGCCTAGAGCTTAGATCGCAATAGTTGAGCACTTCATGCTAGGAAACCACAACTATATGCAGGAGATATAAATTGTAGATCACCGCCGAGAGACCGTTTGGCATTACCCATGATGTACCTGGGCCAGATATGTGGTATGCTTATAGGGCCGAGAGTACTTCGATATTGGGCCATAGATTACCCAGGGGACATGCTTTGACTAGCTTCTTACAGGTGGTACTAGCTATGTGGGTACCCCAAAGATAGATTAGAGATCTTGGCTATACTCCGAAGTATGCCCCTAGTACCATAGAGTGATTCCGCACCACTTGACTATTCCTAAAGAAGCTTATGATGTAGGAGTGCGGGCACCCCAAGGGAGCCCCCTAGCGGTGATGAGGGTGGAGGTGGTGGTAATGAAGATGATGATGATGATGATGAGGATGATGATATGTTTGATGGTTAGAGTCATGTTGGGGGTGGGGGACAGGGTCCTCCATTACAAGGCCATAAAGACAGGGGCTGGATTGAGGTAGAGACATGCACCTAGGGCTTCGGATATAGGGTTTCATATAGTAGGCATTCTAGCGGGGATATACACCCCATTACAACGAGTATCCCCACGGCGGGGTTCACCACCTCATGCTTCGGGGGTGGTGATGATGGGAAGTTGGCTACACTTTAGTAGTAGTTACAAGCTACGATGGCCATGCGATTAGAGGTGGTAGGGGAGAGATGAGGTCACGAGACAAGTACATTCCTTGACAGAGAGTGAGATTAGGCCAGCACCTAGGTACAGGTATTTACAAACCGAGAGAGATCGGGGGTAGAGCACGAGCCATTCAGGTGGGGATGGTGCAGCCTTGCAACACCGTGATCGATCGATTATAAGCACAGGGGCTTAGATATTGATTCTTTTACACTACCATGACTCGATTGCGAGATGGTCGCCGCACGGAGGGATCGAGTGCCTAGGCATAGGTGCATGGTTTTACCATTTAGAGGGACCCGGACTAAGCCTGTGTAGACTATCACTTTGTGGACAAAGATCAAGAGGTCAATGCCATGAGATAGGACCATGTTGATAGAGGCCAATTGGTAGGAGAGAGATGATGTTGTTTAGGTAGCCACTACTTTTGGTGATACTGAGATGATTCAGGATGTTATGAGGGCTAGCGATAAGGCCTTGTATTACAGGATCTGCCTATTAGAGAGCATTTCAAGTAGAGCAACAAGTGACACCTTTTGATCAACTAGATATGAGTGGGATAGGCTCCATATTATGACAATCGGGTTGATTGGTCGATCGGTCGACAACCCGGTCGGATAACGGCCATTGAGCAGGCGCAATGCCGGATAGCAGGTGGTACCCCTAGAGCAGGCCCATCACAACCACCACTTTTATGTATGTATTTATGTATGTATGTATGTATGTATACATGCCTCTCATGAAGGCTGATTTTTGATTGATGTATAGATTCATGTATGATTAGTTTGATGATTCCTCTTGATGAAGTCTCGCTTTTATCCATGCCCTTTAGATGGCATATTGTATCGATGATGTACATTTGATTTTTGAGACATACATTTATACATGCATCATATGGAAATTCGATGGTTTATAGTTGTGTCATGTTTTGATATGCTCTTATGGTGATGGTTTATGTTCTATAGATGTATGAGTGTATCATGATGTATGATTTATTCATTACCTATGCATATGTCATGCTTTTAGATTTAGAGATGTTGTGTTTTATGTTATTAGATTGATGATATATCTCGCATATAATATCATATGTTTTGATTATGGGATTCTCTAATTTGTATTCTAGCACTTGGGATGATACTAGATGATATTGGTGTGGGGGATAGATTTGTGATTATGCGCAACCCCTCTTGCCCCCATTGATGATACGATATGCGATGATTAACTTAGTCTACATGCATTATGTAAAACTTAGCATTTTTGTATATATGATGTATCGATGATGTTATATGTGATGGATGATAGGTGATAGATGTGATAAGAAACAAATGTGTAGTACACAAACCCACAAGAAAAAGTTAAACAAAAATAAACAAATGTACACATACAAAATAATACAACTAAATGCAAAAATGAATTCATAAATATTTTAATTAATAAATTAAATTGACATTCAATCTAAGTAAAATGAATCCTAATAGATGCATACAATTGATGATGTAAATAGGCTAATATTATACAAGAAAGTGAATTCCATGCAACACACAATTAAACTAAACAAGATTCAATCTTTGGTAAGCAAACAAACCATTTTCTCAAAAACCTATGATATGAGAAGATCATCACATCAATACTATACAAACAAAAAACTAAAATCAATCTTAAATACTGCTTTGTTTTTGCGGGACAACATTGATATATATTTTATAATGTTTTTGGGTTATCTTGAGGGATACGTTTTTAAGGCTAATTTTTAAGTTGTTTTGAGGTTTCCCTAAGACAACGTGGTGTAGTTGGTATAGCTTTGTCCCTAGAAAAGTAGGATAATTATTGATGTTTTTGTATTTTGTGTATCTTTTTCTGAATGTTTTTGTATTTTTACGGTCATGTTCTAAAAGCAATGTACAAGGAAAAAGAAGCGTGGATGCCCCTAACGTGATGTGGGAATATAAAAAGGGCAGAATGCCATGCACATATGTATGAGAAAGTGGAATGTGAAGGTGCCCCCAACATTAGATGGGAATATTCAAAGGCATGCCCTCCATGCAGATATAAGAGTAAATAAGACAGATCACGGCTTGGCGAAGATGGATTTGGTAGGGTTCCTAGACCTAGCAAAGGAAGTTATTCCTAGAAAGCGGTGAGGGTTACCCATCCTGATGCAAGAGTAACTTGTGATTGACGAATCTTCCTTGAGTGCCAGAAACTAGTTTTCACCCAAAGACCTACCCACTACGCCACAATTGCATAGTTTTCACATGTCAATGCCTTGTTTTTTCTTTACCATTTTTTTTCTCAAATTTTCCATGTTTTTTCATTGTTGTTCTAATTTTTAGTTCTTATATGATATTCTTGCCAGATTAAGCATAGAACCACTTGAGATGCACGACATTTATATGTTCTAGAAGCTCTTCACCATCTAAGTATACAAGTTTATAAGCTCTTGATCCATACTTAGCAACCACCACATAGGGCCCTAGCCAATTGGCTTCAAAATTAACTTTCTTTTCTGTCTTTGATAATGTTCCTCCGAGTTTCTTTCAGAACCAGATCACCTACATCAAATTCCTGATGAATGATTTGTTGTTATATCCTCCAGATACTTTGTTCTTATATACCTTTAGGTGATTAAGCACTCTTATACAATTTTCATCCAATAGCTCTAGCTCTGCTAGCCGAGTAACTCTGTAGTCTTCATCCTTATCAAGATAGTCCCCGAGAGATATTCTCAAGGAGGGAAGCTACACTTCTAAAGGTATGATGGCTTTAGTGCCATAGAATAGTAAGTATGGGGTCACGCCAGTAGGATTGCAGATAAAGGTTTGATAGGCCCAGAGGGTGGGATGTATTTGTAAGTTCCAATTACGACCAGTCTTACTTACCATTTTCTCCATGATCCGTACAAGGGTTTTATTGGTATCCTCGATTGTCCATTACCTTGGGGGTAATAGGGGTAGACCACTTGAGTTGAATATGGAAACATTAACACAATGTATTAACCATTTTATTCTTGAAGGATTTACCATTATTAGTGACAATGGCGAGGGGATACCATAACAGAAAATGAGATGATTCATGATGAATTTGGAAATTTATGCACCAGTGACATAAGTAAGAGGCACAACCTCTACCCATTTAGTAAAATACTTAGTGGTGGTGATAATGTGGGTGTGGCCATTTGAAGAGGAAGGATGGAGATTCCGTATGAGATCCAGACCCCACTTAGAAAATGGCCAAGGCGTCGCGATGGGCTGTAAAGCCTGTGCTAGTGCATGTATCAAGTTTCCATACTTTTGGCATAGTTAACATTTATTTACAAAATTATAGCAGTCTGATTCCATGGTAGGACAATAATAGCCTACTCTTAATAGCTTCTTAGCCAAGACCATACCGCTAGTGTGCGCTCCATAAATACCACCATGTACTTCCTTAATAGCGTGGACCGAATCAATAACATCCAAACAAAGGCATTCCCATCGTAGCCACGACGATAAAGGGTGCCTCCTAGGAGGGTATAACGGGCTATGCGATGAATAAGGGATTTCTTCTTAGAATGGGTAATGTCCTGGGGAAATGTGCCATCTTGTAGGTACTTGAATATAGGGTCATACCAAGGGGATAATGGACCAACAACTTCACATGCCAAACACGAATTTGGCATATCATATGTAGGTATTTGTAAATGCTCTACAAAGAAGGGAATTTTTCTCTCTTGAGGTGGAATGTGTAAGAGAGATCCAATTGTAGCCATAACATCTCTGATATATTATGTGACCTTAGTTTTTCTCAAAGAAAATCTGTGTAAAATATTCTTTCAAGGTTTCAACCAATTGCTTGTATGGAACAAGTTTCTCATCTTTAACCTTGTACTCATCATGAACTTGCTTAATGATAAGTTGAGAGTCACCAATGACTCATAGTTTTCTGCTATTCCAAGTGATATCCAAATTGAGGCCAGCAACAAATGCCTCATACTATGCAATGTTATTAGTGCAAGGGAATCCCAAATGGAATGCTCTTGGTATAACCTCCCCCGTGGAGTGATGAGAACCACCTTTGCTTCAGATCCGTGGAAGGTCAATGATCAATTAAAATGGACTTGCCACCCCACGTAATCTTCAATATAAATCATGGATGTATTGGGAAGATCTAGACACAGAGGTTCCATTCTTGGTAGAGGAGATTCATGTTGGGGTTAGCACACCGATTATACATATAATATATAAGATCTAAGCATACATGTAAATAAAAATGGATATTCTACCAGAAGAAATATACAAAACAAGAGATATAAGTCAACACCAAATTTAACATGGTTCACCCAGTGTGGCCTACATCCACCAAGAAACAAGCCAATTTATTATCCAAAGCTTTAACAAGATATACAATTGAAGATTTACAATTTTCCACACCTCTCAGATGTATAATAATTTCTTTCTCTCAAGATTTTTCTTTTCCTCCAATAATCCTCTCTCTCTTAATTATTCTCACAATAATCAAGTTATTCTTCTATTCTTGCTAATTCTTAGTTCTAAACCCTAGCTTTCATGCTTATATAGGAGTTTATAAACTTAGGGCACTTAGCCATACAATTACAATCAATAGATATACTTTAATACTAAAAATAGATCTAATTCCTAAGAGTTAATTAAAACACTCACGCATAGGTAACCGATGTCATGCTCACCCTAACCAATGCTGGTTACTCCTTACTTGACCAATGCCGGTCCCTCCTAACCGATGACAAGCATTCTTGTTTTCCACCAAGTTTTACAATTCATGCTAATTTGAAGTAATTGAGCTCCACAACTCAACAATCTCCCACTTGGAGGTTAATTAATACACCATACCTATACAACATCATTCTTGGATCATTCCTTAGCTTTGTTTCTTCCTCTTCAAGTATCAAACTTGAAGACCAATAGAAGTGGAGTGTAGCTCAAACTTCTCTTTTGTTAATGACTTTGTCGATATCTGCGCTGAGTTCTCGCCGTATGAATCTTTTCCATATTCAACTGTCCATCCTCCAATACCTGCCATATGAAGTGATACCTCAATTGAGTGTGTTTCATTCTCAAGTGAAATGTTGAGTTCTTTGCCAAATGAATTGCACTTTGATTGTCCACCAATGAGCAGCTTTACAATCATCTTACTCCTTTCCCAACTCTTCCATGAACCTACTCATCCATATCATCTCCTTGCTAGCCTCTCCAGTAGCTGCACATACTCGCCTCGGTAGTAGACAAAGCCACAACCTTCTCCCGATCTTGAAATCTAGATAACTTCCATCCCACCTACCATGAAAATATATCCAACAGTTCTCCTTCTACCATTCAGATCTCCATCTATATCCGAATCAACATAGCGACATAATGAAATACCCAAACCTCTATAGCATAACTACATGTTATATGTCCCTTTCAAATACCTGAGTATCCATTGGATTACTTTCCAATGCTCTTTACCTAGATTAGCCATATATCTACTCACAACTCCCACTTCCTATGTAATGTTTGGTCTAGTAAAAACCATAACATACATGAGACTCCCAACTGCTGAATCATATGGAACTTGTGTCATGCATTTTACCTCCTCATGTGATGATGGACACTGATATTTTCTCAATTTGAAGTGTCTAGCCATAGGTGTAATAACAGGTTTTGCATTCTGTATCTTGAACCTTTCTAACACCCTATAGATATAATCCTCCTGAGAAAAATACAATTTCTTGTTTTTACTTGTCTCGTGTATATGCATGCCAAGGATTCTTTTTCAGCTCCTAAATCCTTCATAGAAAATTTGTGAGCTAGCTTTCCCTTAAGCTCACTAATATTCTACATACTAGATCCTACAATAAGCATAACATCCACATACAATAACAAAATAATATAGTTGTCATTTTCAAGCTTCTTGAAATAAACACAATGGTCAGATTCACATCTCAAGTAACCATGCTCATGCATAAAACTATCAAACCTCATGTACCATTGCCTTGGATCTTTCTTGAGCCAATACAAGATATTTTTCAACCTGCACACTAATTTCTCCTTACCCTTGAATTCATACCCAAACGACTTAGTATATAAATCTCTTCATCCAAATCACCATGAAGCAAAGCCATCTTTACATCTAGTTGCTCTAAATGCAAATCTTCTTCTGCAACTAAACTCAATACGATTTAATAGAAGTCATCTTAACAACAGGAGAACATATTTCACCAAAGTCAATACCTACTTTCTATGCAAATCCCTTTACTACAAGCCTTGCCTTGTATCTTTCCGTCCACCCTCTTCTTCCTTAATCCACGTAAACCCACTTGTTATGTAATTTCCTATTACACGATAGAAACTTAACCAAATCCTAAGTTTTATTATGTTCCAAGAAGTCCATATCCTCATCCATGCCATGCTCCCACTAGACGTGGGTCTTATACTAGGATCCTCCATGAGAAGCTACCTAAGATGGTCCCCACACATTTGAGTGTAAAAGATACAATTTTTGCTTCTTCTTAGTTTCCCCAAATTTGAGAAATATCACTCTCTTTTTCTTTCTAAAGACATAATGCTCACGAAATCAAGATCTAAATCTTTCAAATCTAATAACTTACCCTTAGTCTTTAAAATCTGCATTTCTTTTTTACTCATATGGCCCAACTGGTTATGCCACATGCATGCATCTAAATCTGAAGTAGATAATAAAAAAAGGAATCAATAACACATGTAGATAAATATAACATTCCTACCTTCTTACCTCTTACCACAATAAAAGCACCCTTGGTGAATTTCCAAGAGTTTCTGTAGAAGTAACCATGCAATTAGATTCACCTAGTTGCCCTGCAGAAATAAGTTTCCTCTTGAGGCTTGGCACATGCCTCACATCTTTCAATACCCATGTATTTCCATTCTGCAATTTTAGATGAACTTCCCCTTTACAAGTAATACTACAAGGTTCATCATCACCCAAATAAACATTCCCAAAATTACCCTGAACATAATTTCTGAAATAACCCTTATTAGGGGTTGCATGGAAAGAAGCTCCTGAATCTAAAACCCATGATTCAATTCTATTATCTAAATAAAGAATAAGAGCATCTTGCATTACCTCGATGTAGCAAGATTTACTTCTTTTCCTTTTTCTCGGTTGTTGGTTCTCTTAGTCCTTTGAACAACAATATTTATATGCATGTACTTTATTTCCACATTTCAAACAAGTAATTCCCTTACTTATGGATTTCAATTTTATATCCCTCGACTTTGATTTATTATTACTCTTATTCTTGGATCTCTCCTTCTACTTTTTACCTCTGCTTTCTACATTCAAAGCATTCCTAGATGATGATTCCTCCGTACTTATTCCCGTGAATTTATTCATTCAAGATTATACTAACCACATCATCAAACTTCAAAATATTATTAGCAGATGTTGTATTAATAACAACCATTACCAAGTTATCCCAACTATCAGGAAAAGAACATAATAATAAAAGTTCTTTCACTTCATCATCAAATGATATATCAACCAATTTTAACTGATTTACAATAGATCTGAAATCATTCAAATGACTAGATGCAAATCCACCTTCATGCATCTTAAAACTAAATAGTTTCTTCATCAAATAAAATTTATTTGAAGCACTAGGTTTTTAATATAAATTAGCAAGATATTTCATTAACCCTATCGTAGAAGTTGCTTCTGTAATATTGGAAGCCACTGATGCTGCCAGACTCAATCTTATAGATCCCAAATCCTTTATGTCAATAATATTCCATTCTTCATTAGTCATCTTCCTAGGTCTAGACTTCTCATCCAACGGTAAATAAAAATCTCTTTGATACAAATAATCCTCAATCAGTATCTTCCTTAATTGATAATTTCGGTTGTCAAATTTCTCTACCTTGTATTTTTTTTATTCTGTCATTCTTGTAACTCCCACTCAATCAGAAAACCTTCGTGAGTAAATTTTTCAACACACAAAACCCTCAAACAAATCTTTGATACCAATTGTTGGGGTTAGCACACTGGTTGTACAAATAATATATCAGACCTAAGCATACATGCAAATAAAAGTGGATATTCTACCATAAGAAATATACAAAATAAGAGATATAAATCAACACTAGATTTAACGTGGTTCACCGTGTGTGGGCTACTTCCACCAAGAAACAAGCCAATATATTATCCAAAGCTTTAACAAGATATACAATTGAAGATTTACAATCTTCCACACCTCTCAGATGTACAATACTTTCTTTCTCTCAAGATTATGCTTCTCTTCCAAGAATTCTTTCTCTCTCAATTATTCTCACATTAATCAAGTTCTTCTTCAATTCTTGTTAATTATTACTTCTAAACCCTAGCTTTCATGCTTAAATAGGCATTTATAAGCCGTGACCGATGCCGGTCCCTCCTAACCGATGATGGTTACTGTGTTTTCCAGCAAGTTTTACATTTCATGCTAATCTAATGTAATTGAGCTCCACAACTCAACACTTCTACCAACTGATCAGCCAACACCTGTCCTTTCAAGGACTTCTGATTTACAAAATCAATATAAAATTCACTTAGGATAATGATCCAATTAGTCATTCATCCCGTAAGGGTGGGTTTGGATAAAAGGTACTTGAGTGGGTCAACTTTGGATATGAGTTTGGTTTTATTTTTAAGGAGATAATGACATAGTTTTTGGAAGGTAAAGACAACTTCTAGGTAGGCCTTTTCAACTGGGGGGAAATTTAACTCATAGGAAATCAAGGTGTGATTAAGATAATAAACATCCCTTTATTTATGTTCTAGATCATATTGGGCAAGTAGTGCACCAATAACAAACTGGGTAGTGGAGATATATAATAGGAGAGGTTTACCTGGGGTAGGTGACATGAGTATAGGTGGGTTGACAAGGTATTGTTTAAGAAGTGTAAATGCCTTTTGACAGTTTGGTCCCTAGTTGAATGAAACATCATTCTTTAGTAGATGGGTGAATTGGTGATACTTATCCGCAAGATGTGAGATAAAATGATGGATGGCATGAATATTTCTTTTTAAAATTCTCAATTGTTTGAGAGTTATAGGTGGAGTAATTTCTGTAATAGCTGCAGCCTTTGTAGGATCTACTTCCATCCCAGTGTGTGAAACAATGAAACCCGGAGATTTCTTGATAAAAACCAAAGACACACTTCTTGGGGTTTAAGCGCACCTTGTAATCTTAGATACATTGAAAGATACATCTCAACACTTCAGGGTGCTCTCCTCTACTTTTGGATTTGGCTAGAATTTCATCAACATAATCTTCCATGATGTCATTCATCATGTCATGGAAGATGATAGTCATTGCGCGTTGATATGTGGCCCCGACATTCTTGAGTCTAAAGGGTATGACCTTGTATCAAAATGTTCCCAAGGGGTGATGAAGGTTGTTTTATGTTGATCTTCTTCTACAATCCATATCTTGTTATAACCTAAGAAACCATCCATTAAGAACAACATTTCATAGCCAACAGTGGAATCAATGATCATATCAATGTTAGGCAAGGGGAATTCATCCTTGGGACATGGTTTATTGATGTCATGGAAATCAATGCAGATCCTTATGCCAATAGGTTTCTTATGCATAGGGACTATGTTAGATATCCAATCTGAATAGTCGATTGTATTAATGAAATCAACAACTAATAGTTTTTCCAATTCTTCTTTGATGAGGAGTGCAACATTAGGGTGCATATTTCTCAACTTCTTCTTGATGGGTTTTACATATGGGTACACAAAAAGTTGTGCATGACTAAGTCTAGGTCTAAACAAGGCATATCTATGTATGCCCACGCAAATATATCCACGTATTCTCTTAATAGCTCTAAAAATGTTCTTTTCCGAGTGAGAGTGAAGATCCTAAATTTATCATCCTAGGTTGTTCCTCTGAGCCAATGTTGACATTTATTGTTACTTCAAAAGCATCTTAGAAGCATCCTCCATCCACGTAGGATTAGGGGAAGAGTAAGATCAACCTCCTTAGGTAGCTCCTTATCATCTTTGAATGGATACACCATTTTGTCCATAGGTTCTTCGTTTTGTTTATCTATGAGTGCTTCAAAGAGTTTATCACTATGAGACTTACGTTTATCCTTTTAGTAAGGATTCTCTAAAGTGTTCTTACTCTTGGTTATGACCTTCCTATTCAAACAACCACACATCTCTTCCTCTTCTCCAAAGTATGCACAAGTGTCTAATTGAATTGCAAAGCCTTTCTTGTGATCCCCAGCCAGAATAGAATCCTTGAGTCCCATAAATTTTGAAAATGCCTCATCGTTTTCAAAGAAGTCGATTGGCACATGAAATTGTTGATCCCAATCTATAAGTTTGGGATATACAAGGGTTACTTGGTAATTGGTTCGAGGAATGGATTTGGATAAGGTACAAATAGTTGAATCAGGGAATAGGTTAGTGGAGGAAATATCCTCATAGAGGCTACATTGGGAATCTACATCGCTATCAGAATGAGATGATTCACTCTTGCATTCAGAAGAGGTGGCATCAATCTCAAAGGATGGATCATCATGAGGCCTTATCCCTAGACCATGCTTATTAGACTTGAAACGAGGGATGGGGATGGGCTCTAACAAACCTTGTGCATTGATCCCACTATATCCCATGAAAAAAATCATGCGGTGGCCTTTGATATACTGGGGGGCATTGATGACATGAAGCCATGGTATTTTTCAAGACTGCAGTAGTAGGATTCCCTAACATATTTTCCTCGGATAAGAAACGATTAGGAATGAACTTATCCAATGTTTTAGGGAATGTTTCTGAGTGCTTTTGAATTGAAAATAAGGCTTACCATGTGTCTTGGATGATATTGATATATCTGATATTAATAATGACTATTCAAGAGTGAATGAATTAGTTGGGCCATATTTTCTTTGACGTTGCCTCCCATGAGGTGAAAGGGTTGACTAATGGAGGAAAATCTTGATTACAAGGTGTGAGTGAATCAGAATCTACCCATTACTTGATAGCTTCCATTTTTAGGGGGATAACAACATCTACAGAAGGACAATCATAAGTTGCATGAGAAAACCTATGCAATGCTCTATAATGTGTGAATGGTTCTGGGTCACCCTGAATGTTGAGGATTTTACCTTCATGACATAGCTTGATACACTGATGGTAAGTCGAAGGAATGGCTTGCATGGCATGGATCCATGTGCATCCTAAGAGCATGTTGTATGAAAGATCCAAGTTAAGTACGTGGAAGGTTGTATCACGAAAAGTTGGCCCTACCTTCATTGGAACTATTATAGTACCTGCTGATTCTCGTTCTTCATTATCATAGGCTATAATTGTCATAGTTTTGGACCCTAGATTTTTTTTTGAATGACCTAGCTATTTAACCAGATTCAAAGTGCAAATTTTTAAACCAGATCCACCGTCCATAAGTAATCACTTGATCTTTTGACGGGTAACAACCACTTCTAAATATAAGGGTAATTTATGCTCTAGGTCATTATGTGGGATTGTAATACAATCAAAATTGATATGATCATTGGAGTCAAGGTGTGAAATCAAATCTTGCAGTGCATGGGATCTACATCTATAGAGAATCCAAAATTTTGCAAGGTGTCTTATAAAGTATGTTCTTATGGGTAGTAGATATTTTGAGGAGATCTAAGATTGATATCTTAGCGGTGTTTTATTTAACTTGGTCTATCAAATTGTATTGTCCTTCCGAGGAATAGTTAGGGGATTCGGTATGATTAAATGAGCACGTCTTGTCCCTACTACACAACTCCTTTCTAAGATCCTAATATAATTGACTGCTTCATTAGATGAATGGTTACATCCTATGAGGGAATCGAAGGTACTATCATTATTGGGATAAATATAAGAAACAGTCTTATAGTCATTGGAAGTTTGTCTCGTGATCCGGCTTTTTTTTTTTTTTTGTCTCGCATGGTTAGGGAAAGGCTCTTTGTAGATTACCCTTTTTCATTTGGACCTTTTCCTAAATTAGGGGAGAATATATGGCAATTTTAACCTCTTGAATGATGTCTTATATGTAATGATGCAATCTCAAACACCTTTCTATTTTATGTCCTTTGACATGGTGGAATTCACGATATTCATGCTCTATGAACCAACCGGGTTGTGGAGCATCTTTTGGGTATGGTAATTGTCGCGAGTTGGATATTCCACCGTGTTTACATTATCTAATTACTTTAGTATTACGAGATAGGGATTTTGTTAACGCTTTGTAAATGTATGTTTAGTGGGTGCCTTAGGAAAATTTCCTTGTGATATCTTTAAGAGCGGGCCTATCTACATAGCTTAGAATATTTTGGAGTCTATAATGCCATCATCAACGACATGTTTATTTTTGTTGAATTTTTTTCGTTTGTTTACATATTTCACTTTTTATTTTTCTTTAACAACTGGTTTAAGCGTTCCCTTTGCAATGAGGGACTTTTTGATTTGACTTCCCTTCTCTATAACTTCTTCGAAGTTAGAGAAATAGTGCATTTGTAAATGGAATGCTATATCTGGGTTTAAGTTAGGAAAAAATATGCTCACCGATCGCTTTTCGGGAAAGGCACAAGGGAAATGACTTACCAACCCTCGTCATTGTTGTAGAAAGCTCTTGAATGTCTCGTTGGGCTTCGATTTACACTTTGCATATGTCGCTTCATTGTGATATCATTTTCCATGTCGTAGGACTAATGTCATAAAAAATTTTCGCGAATGCGAGCCACGTTGTAATGGAGCCCTTGGGTATGCTAAAGAACCATTCCAATCCTAGTGCCCTTAGGCTGCAGGAAGAGTCATATTAAGAATTTATCATTTTATGCGACCTCTTGACAAGTCATATAAAAGTATGTAATGTGATCAAGAGGATCACCTTTGCTTTTATATTTATCAAAATTTGGGACGGTAAAGTGCTTTGGGATGGGTTTCCGCAACATGTCCTTGTTGAATGGGTAAGGGCACAGTTCCTTGTACAAGTATTTCCTTCTATGTCCTACGTTTCCCTCCTCCAGTGTGGTAAGCTTGTCTTTCATTGATTGTAACTTATTTTGAATGAGTTGTTCTTTGGTATGTGACATTGGCCTTTGTGCCTTAGCCACTTAAAGGTAGTGTCAGTATATGGATCAAAGTGGAACTATGTAGATTTAATTTTTCTTTATCTTTGTATACATTTCTTCTCAAAGAGCCTAGGTTTTTAATTTTTGGTTCAGTTTCAAGATCTATTTTTGAAGGACCTCTTCTTCAACTAAAGGATCCTCTTTTTCATCAAAATTCACTTTACGTGAAGCTTTGTAATAAGGTCACCGTGATGGGTCTCCTTCAATAGTGGTATGATGTTTCCTGAAATAGAGGCATACCCCGTATCAAAGGGGTTATCCATGTCTAAGAGTGATACTCGTTCTTCCATTTTGTGATTAATGACCTTGGTTTCTACTTTGTGTTCATGAGGAATTTTAGCTCCTAATTCTAGGACTCTTGCAGTACTTTATCTCTATTATAATACGGGGCTCATTGAATCTTCCTAGGTCTAACTTATGTTGCTCTCCAGAAGAGTCTAAATCTTCTCTGCTATGGTAAATTAGTGGCTCTACATATTTGACTTGTGAAAAGAGAGGCGATAATTTATTTCCGATAAATGGGAAGGTCTCAAAAGGGTTTTATCCTAAGTCATGCTCATTTGATTTGGATTCCATCTTTTTGATTTTAGGCATCACTAGCCAATGTTTTTATGAAGCTAGAGTAAATCATAAATGTATTTTGTTGTAATCCGTTCAAGATGATTTTAAAATGTCACGATCTATCCTAGATGTAATGCTATGCGATCATTTTATCAAAGAACACTCATATGAATACTTAGATGAAATGATCACTAAAATTTATCATTATGCCAAGTTTATACCGTAAACGTGGATATTCACAATACCCTATCAATACATAGGTTAAGTAAGAATTCTAACATGGCCTAAATTTTGAAGTGGTATCGACACGATCTCTTGACGAGGTATACTTTTGAAACTAGTTTAAATACTGATGAAAGCTAAGTTTTTGAAAAATGGAAGTTACGAATGTGTATAATGTGACAACACTATCCTGATACATTAACTGAGAAAGAAAGGTGTTAGTATCAAGATGATGTTATTGCGGTATACATAAGGTGATATCGACACTCTAAAAAGACTTAGATGATGTTGGAACTGAAACTAAGTATGAGTATAGCAAGAAGTTTTTAATTGTGCGAGCAGCGTAACCAGCACAATAAAGGGACTTATATCAAGTTCTCAATAAATTGAAAACATGATGTAAGTACCAAGATTGTGCGACTAGAATGCGAGCAAAACTATCAACTCAAGAAGAGATAAATGATGAACCAAACTCACAGTAGTGAAGATGATCTTGAAATCAAGATCAAAGGACTATCAAAGATATAAAAATGTACTTGCACACTTTAGAACATTAACAACCCAACCAAAAACATGGATGGATGTAAACAGACAAAAAATTGGTGAGTAACGTCTTTGATAAGATGCACGAGGTATGGTTCCTTCTCACCCCAAAAGGCGGTGAAAACGCAATGGTATAGATAAAACAAGATGAAAAATAAACTAAGCACCACTTGGATAGAGCCCTCATCCGAAAGTGAGAAAGAAGTTTAAGCTAAGTGAGACGTCGTTTAATTTTCATGATGAAAGACACTTAGATCCAAGTTAAGTTGACTCTTTTCCTTGTTTAATTTTTTTTTTTCGACTCCAAGTAAGTAATCACTTCATGATGGCTTGACACGACAATGGACTTATAAAAATGGGCTCCAAGAAAGAATGGCTCCTAATAAGATCTCTTAACTAGATGTCACAAGTTATCTAAGAGTGAGCTTGATTTAACCAAAGAGTTACACTGAATGATTTGGGAGTATCTTGGATTTACTTTACCCCTTACGATACAATAAGAAACTAGTGTGTTTAGTTGTACCATCTCTATGGTTGTGATACAAAAACTTTAACTCTAAATTACAAAGTAAAACTAGTCAAGTGGGTAAGCGAAGCGCTTTCTATTTCATCCACAAGGTTACTCAATGATGGATTACTTTATGGTTCCTACAACCACCCCCATTATTGTAGCTTAAAGCTTTATGCCAAAGGGGTTATGTTCTAGTTGAGAGGATAGGGACGTACCCTTTTTGAAACCTGTAATACAATGTGAAG
This sequence comes from Taxus wallichiana var. yunnanensis, assembly GCA_018340775.1. Lineage (NCBI taxonomy): Eukaryota > Viridiplantae > Streptophyta > Pinopsida > Cupressales > Taxaceae > Taxus > Taxus wallichiana. Next base: position 92,000,918 of record CM031236.1, read on the forward strand.
TGAAGTGTGTTTTTTATCTTGCTTAACTTAATGTGGTTTTAAGTAGCACACCGTTTTGGCAACATGTATGAAAACACGTGTATTAGAAGGTTTGTGTTTTGTTTTTACTCCTTTCTTTAACAATCATTAGGTCATGTACGTGACGAGTTAGTAATTTTCCATTAAATACTGATATCAAGAAAGAGAATTTACATGTTTCTTTTGATTCCTAAGATCACGAAAATGCATGAAGGAAGAGCATACGCAATGTGAAAATTCCACTAAAACAAATTATATGGAAAGTATTTACTTTTAGAAGCATAAAATAAGTGTTTTTAGACGTGAAAAAGGTTGTAGAAGTGTTTTGATCTCCAAGATCACCTAGAAGGTGTGAGGAGAGAGCATACACACTTTACAAACCTCGTTCTAGCTAAGAAATGAAAACACTTAAGCTATGCTAGTTTAAACAACTAAACAACACCCTGCACTTGCTTTGTTAGACCTTAAAAACCTCATAAATATTCAAGAAAATGATCTTATAGCTCGGAGATTTTTTTTTCAAGTTTTAACAAAGACACTGCGCTTCAAGAATGACACATGCGCATCCGAATGAAACTTGCATGCCCCGCCAACGGATAAGCACCCTAACCAATGTGGACGCATGGAAGAGTTTTATAACAGTGAGCTCAAACACCTATATGGGTCTATCAGATAGGTGTGATAGGGTTTCAATGCAGACACTCTCAACCCAACAGATATACATGTAAGAAAAATAAATTAGAAAATACACGTATGACGAAGACACCAACACATCTAGAGGCACGAGGATGCCTAGCTAAAGATCGATGGAGATGCCTACGGTTCGATGGATACAGCTATGGGTCAAAATTACATAGTTTACATAGTATGCTAATATACATCAGTGCATCTAGAGTGATGGGGTTGCCCAATAATTGATGGAGATGCCGATGTTTTGATGGAGACACCCATGTTAAATGAGTTGTCAAGAAGTAAGTGCGACGAAATGGGTGTGCGGTTAGCTCAACGCTGCGTTATGGTTTCGACGGAGATGCCCCCTCTAGGAAACCTGCGTGTACCCCATAAAACACTTGTGAAAGTCACGGAAATGATTTTTTTAACAAGAAAATAGGTTAATGGTTATTTAAAGAATCCTATTTCCAGCTCACACCCACAAAAAAGGTAGGAATAAGGATGATTTAGCTTCTTTGCAATCAAGTAGATAACAAGTTGTTTCTCGTAGAAAACATGAAAGTGGACTTAACAATCTTGAAAAATGCCTCTAAAGGAAAATGGTGAGTGTCCCACCGGGTGTGCCAAATGTGTTCAATGAAAAGTTGCAAAATCCATGGACATGGGGTAATAATATCTAAAGAAACCCCAAAGGATTTTAACAAACTAGTAAATGGACCATCAAATAAGAAATAAACAAGGATTCATACCTTTGCATGCATTAAAATTTAAGGAAACAAGAAATCTAACATATATAGTGATCCTCTATTCTTGAAAGCTTTAGCAAATGAATCTAGTAAGGATTCTAAGAAATCTATTTGTGATTATGAGAATGTGAGCTCACCATTAATGACTTCAAGGCCAATGGTTCTTCCCATTTACTCAATGATTGGTGTGTAGTGCAATGGAAAAATCAATAGCTCAATAAAAGAAATGAAATAATCTCTAAACCCTAAGAAAAATGCTATAGTTTATATTAGGAAGAAGTAGAGTTCTTAGAAATGAGAGGGGGTAGTGGGTTATTTATATTTTTCCATTTGGGAAAGTGGAAGATTTTGGTGCATGTGGGATAAATTAAAAATCCAATAATCACCTTTAGTAAGTCAAAATAAGGTTTGAATAGGATTAGAGGTTAATAAAGGTTTAGAATAATTAACCTAGTTCTAGGCTAGTTAATCTTGTTTAGAGAGGAATTAGGGTTTTGATAGAGTTTTGAGTGGTCTAACCAATCCAATGAAATGGATTGATAGACTAGGAAGTTAGTAAAAGTGGTATAGAAGAGGATGAGAAGAGGATTTATCTAGTAAAGGATTACATTAACCCCATTATTTGGTTTACAAGAGGAAAATGACCAAAGGGGTGTCGTAAAATTAGAGTTAAATAGGTCTAACTCGACCGTATATCGTCAATTTTTGAGGAGTGAGAATAGTTAGTGAAATATTAAGAATAATAGTGCTTTGATCAAACTATAGGTGTTTATAGAGGGATCAACAAAGACTTTGTTACGACTAATGTATCAGCTCTAGTGTTCTTTTACATTGGTAGAACTTCAATGGAGAAGACATCAAATAATTATATTGAATCCCATACTAGATTTCTATAATGCTTTAGTCTTTTATTTTTTACCTAACAAACCCTCTAACTTATTTGAAAATGAGTTCCGCATCCCCTTGTGCAAAAATATTTTTATTCCCATTTCTCTTTCCATTTCCAGACCTAAAATAAGAGCTTCATATTCCACTATATTATTTGTATTTTCAAACTCGTAGCTTATAAGAGAAAGGATAATATTTCTTTTCAGGAGAAAACAGAACCACACCTACTCCAGAACTAGCTGAAGAGAAACTACCATAAAATTCAAGAATCCAAACACCATTAGGATCATCCATTACACCTTTAGAATCCTTCATCTCATTCTCTCACATGATCATGTAATTACCATGACCAATTTCTTCATAGAGAATTTATGCTTTAGGGTCATCGGTATTCTGCACAATATATTATGTTTTCCTCTCAGGTAACAAATTTTTCATTTATCCATTAACCGGGATGAGAGTATGTGACCAATCCATTTGAATTTCTCCTCCCACTTCTTTACAAAAATTTATACCCGAGTAACATACCATAAGATGGAGGAATGTCTGCTACTAAAATGGTAGCTTTGAATCTTTCTCTGGGAAAACAACTAAAGCTACTTGTGCATCCTTCATCCTCCCTACAAGTGGAATCTCCTTGCTTTCCATAGAATAACATGAGCCAAACGTGTATGTCAAATTCAAGCCTAAATCATGGGCAACTTTAGTAGGCATCACATTTTCTGATACTCCTAAATCAATAACATAATTACTAAGCCTATGGCTAGCTATAAGAAGTGTGACATAGAAGGGCTCAATCTTTTCAATTATAGAAGGTGTTGTAGCCATCAAATTTTTTTGAGGTGAAGAGGTGGGAGTAGGTAATAGGCCTTTGAAAGTGGTAGAGGATGAGTTAGGTTTGGATTTGATAAACTTGACTATCTTGGCAAAGGCATCAGGGTGAGTTTGATAGAACTCCGCTTCAAAAATTTGGATCTTGGTTTTATTAATATTATCAATTATGTCAAAATATCCCGAGGTAGATGGGGCATCTACACTATAAGAGGTGGAAGCCTTAGGCTTATCATTTTTGGTAGTTGAGGTTGTTTTGGACACAAGGGTTGAAGCTATATTATCTTTAGGTGTAAAAGACGAAGAGGTAGAAGTGTTACTTACCTTTTGAGTGAAAGTAGTGGGGATAGGGGCTCCTCTTTTTGCAACAATTGGAATAGTAATTGGAACCCCTTTGGTTTTCATTTTAAGTGGATCACCTCCTTGTTTTTGTTCATTTTTCTCTGGTCATAACATCATATGATTCATTGTTCATATCTACCACTACTTCATCATAATTATCTTTATCATCATCAACCCCTTCGGTGGTAAGGAAATTAACTTGAGAATCACTTACTTCTTCTAGCACCTCATCTTCTTCTTCCTCGGGCTCTTCATACTCTTTAGCCTCTACTTCATCTTTAGGTTCCTGAACCTCACATGTTGCATTAGTTGAACATTACAAGGAGGTTATTAGATTTCCAATTGAGGTTGGGTAGGAGGAAAAAAAAATTGAGGTTGAAAATTCCTCCTTGGGATATCTTTATAAGGAGTGCTTTGAGAGAATTGATTCTTGATTGTTATGAGATCATTTGTAAATTTTGTACCAATTTAATCGAATTGGTTCTTAAAGGAGAAGCTTTAGCTTTAGGTGGTTCATTTTTAACTTATCGAAATTATCAGGTCATCTTCAAAACTTATAGCCAAGCATTGATTAAAATATAAAGTAACAAGATTATCCCTTCTCAACACATAACTCACCTCTGGAAGTTATGCATTCAAGAAGAAACATTTATGAATTTGGTCCATAGGATGAGTGGTGCCAAAATTTTATTCACTTGTTTGTTAAATCTTTCCACAAACTCTTGCATGGGAACATATGGTTATTTATTTATATGAGAGATAAGGGAAATAAGAGTAGGTTTGAATTGATTTTCAAACCGAGTCCTCATGGTATCCCAATCATTAATAGTACTAGTTGCTAGATGATAGAACTAATCTGCAACATTGTCTTGGAGTGTCTCTACAAAGAGTCGAGAGAGAAATATTTGTGCTTAACTCGATAACTCCACATGCCACGATGAATACAATAGTGTGTTCATTTGGATACACCTTCCCATATCCTCCGAATTTGGGGAAATAATTTCTATACCCTTTTGGGAGATCATGCAATGCTTGAGAAAGATCCAAAGGCCCAACCCGTTGTCTCCAAGGTAGAGGTGCTGCCATTCTAGGAATAATGGTTTGCAAAGGGAGTGAAACTCAAGCTAACACCAAATATTGGATGTTAGGTATTGATTGTGTTTGAATATCAACATTTGTTGCAACTCTATCCTTAGTAGGAGGAGTGCTTATGGATCTTTTTCCTTATTCCTCTTGTCTAGAGTTAGAATGAAGCCTTTTTGTTCTAGTAACTGAAAATCTAGATCTTCAATACCTCGTGCTCTCTCGACCTCACGTATATAATCTATCCTTCAGTGTGTTGTTCTTTGTTAATATGAAAAGCTGTTTCAGTGGGAAGCACTAAACATGCCCCACGGTGGACACCAAAATCTAATGGTTGTAAGATTTAACTTGAAAATAAGCAATAGTCAGGGAACAACAGTCCCTCCTCTTTATGAGAGAGATTCTATTATTGAAAACATATAAATAAATAAGAAAATATAATTATTTACAAATGTCAACCTATCAATATTTTAATGAGGATTTTGATGCTTTAAATGTTTACATATCATAAGATTATCAATACAAAAGAAAAATGATGCGAGAAGAATTAATGATTTAGATATATAGATCTCAAAATGATATCTTACCTATGCATGCATGAAAAATAAATCCTAAATCATACACATTTGAATACATGACATCTATGCAATGATAGACACAAATCTCTAAGGATAACATAAACTGGGAGAACACGGTTTCTTATTCTAAAATATATAATCCACATGAATCAAATAGAAAACAAAGATAAATAGAACAAAAGAAAAGATGAGAATGGAAATTCTTACGTATTGATTGTAAATTAATCATCTCTACATCAAAACATAAAACTCCAACCACCTTGAATAAAATGGAGAGCTCAGTAAATAACCCCTAGGTCGGTAAAAATGAGTCTTTTTAGTCTCCTTTATTTTAATCAAAGATTTAATCAAATTTTTACATTATTAAGTTGGCCCCACTTAAATATTACTGTTGTAAATATCTCCCCGGTAGATATAGACAAACAGAAGAATATAGAAATCAAAGAAACTCAGAGCCCAATTTTTATTGCATCACCAACAGCTGAAGGCATAGGTAAGAGGCACACGATAGAAGGTGTCAACACGAAAATCGACATGAAAATGGATGCGCCCTTGAGTGCGGGTAAGAGGCGCAAAAAGAAGGTGTCGACATGAAAATGGATGTGCCCTTAGCGCAGGTAAGAGGCACACGACAGAAGGTGTCGACACAAAAATGGATGTGCCCTTGGCGCAGGTAAGAGGTGCACAATGATAGAAGGTGTCGACACGAAAATGGATGCGCCCTTGGCGCGAGTAAGAGCGCACAGAAGGTGTTGACACGAAAATGGATGTGCCCTTAGCATAGGTAAGAGGTGCACATAGAAGGTGTCGACATGAAAATGGATGCGCCCTTGGCGCAGGTAAGAGGCACACGATAGAAGGTGTCGACATGAAAATGGATGCGCCCTTGGCGCAGGTAAGAGGCGCACGACAAAAGGTGTCGACATGAAAATGGATGTGCCCTTGGTGCAGGTAAGAGGTGCACGATAGAAGGTGTTGACATGAAAATGGATGCGCCCTTGGCGTAGGTAAGAGGCGCACGACAGAAGGTGTCGACACAAAAATGGATGCACCCTTGGCGTAGGTAGGAGAGTGTCGACATGGCAGAAGTTGCGCCTTGGCGCACGTAAAGGGCGCATGACATAGAATGTCAACATGACAAAATTCATGCCTTGGCACACGTAAGGGTATGTCGACATGAAGATGGATGTGCCTATGGCGCACCTTCAGGAGGCGCAACATTTTGAGCGCTGACAGGAAGCAGACCCTGACCCAGATATTCAGATGGCCATAACTTTTCACAGGGAGCTCGATTAATGCAAGGTTGGAATTTTCAGAAATATTATGAGGTCCTCTGTCTAACTACAACTGGATATCTTTAATTGGGTGGGAACAAGTTCTTAAAAATGCAAAATATAGTTTTCCACTTTTTAAGTTTGCTAGGGTTCTCACCTACCACCATAATGAGATAAATTAAATGCAATCTAGAGGTGGTTGGGGTAGATTTGGATTTCCTCTCTCTTCCCTCTCTCATTATTCCTATAAATTGTAAGGAGGGGATTCTTTATAAAGGTTGGAAATTCTTGTCTTGCTCCTCCCTTCTTCTCTTTTTGGCGGTGAATTTGTGGAGTTCAAACCTCCCATTAAAAACTGTAATGCAACTTTGCCTCTTGGAATTTTGTGTGTTGTATCAATATTTGGAGCAAATAATGCATGTCTGTGGATGATTCTCAACCCTCTCTGTGTTCATTTACATCCTCTTGATCTTTCACTACAAATTTGGTTATCTATGCATGATCTTGCATTGCATTTTTATGGTTTGTGTTTATTGGCAAGACAGGTGTTCTTCATTCCTCGGTGCATCACCTTTGTAGTTTAGGTTTTATTTTATGCATCTTCTTACCCTGTCTCCTTGGCAAGTTAGTTTAGGTTTTGAGTAAACCCTCTACATTTTTACGTGTGCATTTGAACAGAGGAATAGGAACCGGCCTTCATCCGAGAGCTTTTCCTGTTTTCGCAAGGTCCCACACTTGGGAAAAGCTCCATGTTATGTAATCGCACTGAGAGTCTCAACCCATCGAGTTGTAGACATTCAGGGGTGCTTGTGATTCGTCACCAATAGTTTTTGGCATGCCCAGGTGGGACCAAGAGGTCATTCCACAAGATTTGAAGGAATTTTCAAGAAATTTGGACTAAAAATTGTAGGTTTTACAATTTCAGATTTTTCACCTTCCAGGCTGAACTTTGAAATCAATTTTCAAGGGCTTAACTTGCTCAAAACAAGTAAAAATTTCACCAGTTGATAGATCGGGGATAATATTCAAAAGGGTATTCTTAGATTTTTGAGATTTTGACTTTCAAAATTTCATGGTTTTTAGTATTTCAGGTTTTCCCAGTTGCCTTGCATGACCTGAGTTTTTGCCTGTACCTTTCGGAGATTAGTAGTTGCACAACAATACCCCCATAACCAAATTAAAGAGTTGTATCTTCTGGGTCCTTCAAGTTTTAAATTCTATTTTTAATATTGTCAAGTTTGGTGTGTAACTTGGCAGATCTAGCATTTTCAGGCTCATTATCTAACACATCTGGCGACTCCGAAGGGATAGAATTTAGTGGTATAGCAGAAAAAGTTGCCCAGGCATATGAGAAGAATTTGAACTAGGTCTGATACTCGAAGAGGGGCTATTTGTCCACTTGCAACTATCACTAGGAGGAGGAAGGAGAGGAAGAAGACCACGAAGATCACCATCTCCACCTAACCGGACTTTGTCTACACCTCCACCTGGTAGACCTTTTCTCGCATCAACAAGGGTTCTCAGGCCAATCAGAATGGCACAACCACCGAATCCCTTTGTCAATTTCACTGGTAGCAGTCCACTTACCCTCAATGCACAGAATCTAGTTCTAATTGCATCATTGAAGAACATTCCATTTTTCACTGGAGAAAATCATACCACTCCTGGTGATCATGTCAAAGACATTGCTAACATTTGTGCAATCCATGAGATAAATGAAATGGATGTTCTTGTCAAATTGCTGGCATCTTCATTCAAAGGAGAGCATTGCAATGGTTTAGGAGCCTTGGAGCTGGTTCTATCACAAATTGGAATCAGTTATGCATAGTTCTCCATGAGTAGTTTGGAGAAAAGGGAGACAATTTGTCTCTACTAGAACAATTGACAACTATCAAGAGAGCTCCCAATGAGCAGCTGACTGACTTCAACTTCAGATTTCAAAGGTCTTGGGATAGGATTCCAGTGGCCGTTAGGCCAACAGCTGAAGGTGCTTTTCTATACTATCTTAAAGCTTTGAATTCTGATATTTCTATGTTAATTCAATCTATGGGAGGCACAACCTTACCTACTACTTATAGCATTGCCATTAGGGCTGAAAACTGTCTTATTCAAGCTGGTAAGCTGGCTCCTAGGCCTCCCATGCCCTTGTATCCAAACTTAGAAAATCCAAGCACTAGTCAAGCACCCACTTTGGCTCCTATTCCCACTCCTAGAAATCAAAGTTCAAATGAAACTTCTACTTCATCCTCTAGTGCTTCAAATGAACTCCAAGAGGTTATGAAATAGTTGCAAAACCTTGGAAATGAGCTGGTGACTATCAAAAGACAACAAGCTCAAAGTGCTAGACCGTATCAGCCTCAAGCGCAGTACTAGGCTAGGCCCCCATACCAACAAAATAGGTCACTAGCTCAGGCTGAAAATCAAAATCAAAGCCAAGTAAGGCCTCCCACAAATAGACCATTCCAACCCTATAACCCCAATGTTGCATATGCTTCTAAAGCATTAGTGCCAGTCCAAAACAACATAGCTCAAGAGTATGATTGGTGTTTCCCATGCAATGAACCTCACAACCAATCTATGTGCTTTAATGGTGCTTTAAACCAAGCCTTGATGGTGACAACTACTAGTGTAGAGGGTGAAGTGAGTCAAGAAGCAAATCAGCAACAAGGGACATCTCAACAAAACACAGCTCCAAGTGATACCGCACTTGCGAATTGGCAAGCTGAGGATTTTTGTGGCATGAATCAAACAATTTCTCAGAGTGTAGCAGCTAACACAAGATCAAAGAAGAGGAATATTGGTGAAGGGCAGTCATTGGCTCCAAGTGATCTACAACCTTCCATCACTCCACAAGGTGTCGGTAAGCAAAATACAGCTCCAAACATGCAAGGACAGCCCAAACCACCTTCTAAACCAACTCAAATGCCAGTTGTTGCTACCCATGCACAAGAAAGGAATGTGCAGGCTAAAGGAAAACAAAGAGATGTTTCATCCCCATTTAGCATCATTGATCAAATGAAGAAGAAAAATGTGAATATATCAATGTGGGAATCTTTATCCATCCTAGGACAAAGAGATCTTCTACAAGCTGCCATGAAGAATTGGTCAACTTCAAACTAGCATGTCCATATGCAAGAGAATGTCCTCACAAATGCTTTGCTCAGCCTGAAGGGAATCATGGAGGACAACAAGGTAAAGTTTTGAAACTCCCTCCATTCTATGTTTCATTAATCATTGGGGATAAACTAGTACACAATTGCATGATTGATTATGGGGCAAGTAGTTCTGTCATGCCCAAGCAAATAGCTGATTAGCTAGGTCTCCAATATGAAGTCATATCAAAGGGGGTAGTGCAATTGGATGGGACAGCAGTGGCAATGGTGGGAGTGATTAAAGGTTTGAATCTTATGTTGCATGCATGCCCCAACGTTACCGTTTTGCAAGATGTGTCAGTGATAGATTTGCCACCACTATTTGCCCTATGCTTATCAAGGGATTTCACAGCTAGAATTGGAGGCTACTTATCTGCTAATTGGTCACACATGTTGTTCAGAACAAGATATGGTACTAAGGTCACAATCAGATCTGAATCAATTGCAAACTTTCATATTGAGCTTCATACTCCAAGCCAAATCAATGCCAACTGTTCAACATTTGATCAAGAAGATTATTAAAGCACAGATGAAGTTGACACCAAAGTTGGAAGCATCCCAAATTTAACTCTTGATGAATGGGCAAGCAAGGTACATGCTTTTGATCCCTACCAAGAAGTAGAAGAATTTGAGCTAGGAGTCTATTGCATACATGAAGAAAACCAGCCTATTCCTAGCATCACCAAACAAAACCATAAGGATGACAATGAGGTATGGAAATTATTTTTCGATGGATCAAGGAGTAGGCAAGGTGCAGGAGGAGGAGCTATGCTTATTTCACCTCAAGGCATCAAATATTATTCAGCTTTTCATTTCCAGTTTTCTTGTTCAAACAACACAGCTAAATATGAGGCCTTGATTCATGGACTTCATTGGGCTAGGAAAAAGGGCATAAAGAACTTACAGGTGTTCGGGATAGCGAGCTGATCATCAATCAAGTCAGGGGACAACATGCTACAAAGAATGAACTGCTAAAGAACTACAAGAACAGGGTATGGGACCTCGTTGAGGATTTTGAAGCTTTCAACATCGTGTCCATACCTAGGAAGAAAAATGAAGCTGCGGATAGGCTCGCAGCTTATTGGAGCAATGTTTGATGTGGTTGACAACATCAAAAGGGAAAAAACACAGCCACATATCCATGTGATTGTGAGGCCAGTAGTTCCAGATAATAACACAAGCTGGCAGGTGTTTGAGAACGATCAACAGATCGTCAATTTCTTACAAGAAGAGGCTGAATTCTCAGCTAGGAATCAGGACAGATTAGAGCAGCAGTATGGGGATCAAGTAGTGCAGTTGCGGACAAACAAGCTTCCCAAGGGTTTAGTAACATTGGAGTCTATCTTCAACCCTAATGACCAGTTCCGTAAGGAAAAGGCTAACATACAGGTCAAGAGAGAAGATTCAGAGCCAATTCCAGTTGGGGAAGGCAAAACACTTCAAATTGGCAAAGTGGCCACTGAGCAGGAGAAATCAGATTTCATACAACTTTGCCAAGAATTTCTAGATGCCTTCACTTGGAGCTATGAAGACTTGAGAGGTTTCAATCCAAAGTTGGCACAACATACCATAGAATTGGATCCAGATGCTAAGCCCATCAGGCAGAAGCAGAGACCAGTCAACCCTCACATTGAGCCTCTAATGAAGAAAGAGCTAAACAAGTTAATAGAGGTAAGCATTATATTCCCGATGAAGCACTCAAGCTGGGTTGCAAACTTGGTTCCGGTCAGGAAGAAGAGCGAAGAAATCAGGTTGTGTGTAGACTTCCGAGACCTCAACAGGCATCTCTTAAAGACCATTACCCACTTCCTTCAATGGAACAAATATTGCAAGTGGTATCCGGTTCAAAGAGATTCTCTCTCCTAGATGGCTACTCAGGGTATAATCAGGTAATGGTGAAGGAAGATGACCAGTTCAAGACAACTTTCACCACCAAATGGGGCACATATGCCTACAAGAAGATGCCATTTGGCCTATCAAATGCTGGAGCCACTTTCCAAAGGGCAATGGATATGGCATTCAAGGGGTTGATCAATAAAATAGTTCTGATATATCTTGATGACATCACTGTATTCTCCAAAAATGCAGTGGATCACCTCTTTCATCTGAGGCAGGTATTTCAGAGGTGTAGAAGATTTGGGGTATCATTGAATCCCAAAAAATGCATATTCTTGGCTCACGAAGGAAACCTTCTAGGCCATATTGTTTCAAAGGAGGGATTAATGATTGACCCAAAAAGAGTTGAAGCAATTCGAGCGTTGCCATTGCAAAGTCATAAGAAGGCTCTTCAAAGCTTCTTAAGAAGGATCAATTTTGTCCACAGGTTTGTTCCAAACTTTGCAACTCTCGTAAAGCCAATAACATTGATGTTGAAGAAGAGCATGGCATTTAAGTGGACATCTGAAGGCAAGGCAAGTTTTGAGGCAATAAAAGAGGCTATATCTCAAGCTCCAACTCTCATCAATCCAGACTTCTCCAAGGATTTCATGCTATATGCCTTTGGTGGTGGAGACACAATTTCTACAATCCTGGCACAACAAAACAAAGAAGGATTAGAACAACCAGTTGCTTTCTTCAGTCAAGGCTTGGAGGAATATGAAACTAGGTACTCTTTCATTGAAAAGCATGTCCTTGCAGTGATTAGGAGTTTAAAGAAATTCAAGCACCTAGTCTCAAACAACAAGATCCAATTATTGGTCTCTCATGTGGGAGTCAAGGACTTCCTTCTAAATAAGGATCTGAATGAGAAACATGCAGGATGGATAACTCGTGTCATGGAATATGACATCGAGATCAAGGTCACCAAACTAGTACGTGGGAAGGGACTATGTGAACAACTAGCCTTGAGTCAACAAGTTGAAGCAGGTGATGAAAAAGAGACTGTCTTGGTATTACAGGGTGGTCAAGAACAGGAAAATGATGATGTGCCTACTCCTTGTTGGACTCAGAGTATGATAAACTTCCTATAGACAGGCCTATGCCCTCTAGAAATGAGCAAAGCAAAGAGGAGATACTTCATATTACAATCCATTCAATATGTGCTTGTTGATGGTGTTTTGTTTAAAAAGGACATCAATGGAGTTTTATTGAGGTGCATTGGGACGGGTCAAATTGAGAGGGTGCTACAAGATTTTCATGATGGAGATTCCGGAGAAAATTTCACCCCACGAGTAACAACTCTCAAGATAATGAAGGCAGGATATTATTAGCCGACAAAGTTGTTCGATGATCTATACATGGATAAGAAAGTGCAAGAAATGTGCACTCTTCACAGAAAAGAAAGACTAGTAGCACTTCCATTGCACCCAATTTTGGTTGACCAACCATTTATGAAATCGGGATTGGACTTCATTAGGGTCATAAATCCTAACTCAAGCCAAGGCCACAAGTGGATTCTCACGGTAACGAACTATTTCACCAAGTGGACCAAGCGGTAGTAGCTCTCAAAAGAAGTAAATGAGTCTAACATACTAGAATTTTATGAAGGAATAGTGACCAGGTTCGGTGTGCCGGCCACTATCATATCAGACAATGCATTAGCATTCATAGGTTCCAAGATTATAGAATGGGCTATCAAGAATGGAATCTATTTGAGCACCTCTTCAAATTATTACCCAGCAGGTAATGGAAGCGAGTCCACGAACAAGAATTTGCTAAGGATCATCAGAAGGACTCTAGATGAAAACCAAAGGACATGGCATACCAAGCTAAGATCAGCATTGTGGGTTGACAGAATAATGCCAAAGAGGTCTACTGGTAATTCTCCCTACAAGTTGGTCTATGGGAAAGAGGCAGTATTGCCTATATCATTAGAATTGCCAGCATTGGAGCTCATGAAGCAGTTGGAGTTGTCTGAGTTCAAACCAATGGAGGCCAGGCATGCAAAGTTGATGGAATTGGAGGAAATTAGAGAGCATGTAGTTCAAACGATTGAGAAGGATCAGGCCTTAGTAAAAAGATGGTTTGATAAGAAGGCAAGAGCAAGGACCTTCCAGGAAGGGGACCTAGTCCTAAAATGGGATGCAGATCGGGCAAAACCAGGAAAGCATTTCAAGTTTGATGCCATTTGGAGTGGCCCCTATATGGTCACGAAATGCAAAAGTAGTAATTCCTTCCAATTGTCTACATTAGATGGAGAAGAACTCCCGATTCTGGTTAACGGAATCTATCTTAAACATTACTACTAAAAGGAAAAGGTTTACCCTTGTAAATATTAGCCTAGATTTAAAATTCCTCTAAGTGCGTATGCACATCATCTTGTTGTAGTTAGGTTTCAATTTCCCTAAGTGCTCCAACACAAGTTTTGTTGCTCTCAAGTTAATTTCTACAATTCAAAGATGCTTTGTCGGAGAAGGAGTTGTGATACCGTGCCTGGGATCAGAGATCAAGTTGGTTTCAGGTTATTACTTATGACTCCATGCCCAATGGATTGCTAAAAGGCCACTGATCTTCTACCTAGCAGGTAGGTGATCCCGTTGAGTCACCAAATTGTTGTAAATATCTCCCCGGGTAGATATAGACAAATAGAAGAATATGGAAATCAAAGAAACTTAGAGCCCAATTTTTATTGCATCACCAACAAAGTTGAAGGCACAGGTAAGAGGCGCACGACAAAAGGTGTCGACATGAAAATGGATGCACCCTTGGCACGGTAAAGAGGTGAACGAGCGAAGGTGTCGACACGAAAATGGATGCGCCCTTGCATAGTTAAGAGCGCATGATGTAAGGTGTCGACACGAAAATGGATGCGCCCTTGGCGCAGGTAAGAGGCGCACGACAGAAGGTGTCGACACGAAAATGGATGCACCCTTGGCGCAGGTAAGAGGCGCATGACAGAAGGTGTCGACACGAAAATGGATGCACCCTTGGTGCAGGTAAGAGGCACATGACAGAAGGTGTCGACACAAAAATGGATGTGCCCTTGGCACAGGTAAGAGGTGCACAGACAGAAGGTGTCGACATGAAAATGGATGCACCCTTAGTGCAGGTAAGATGCGCACGACAGAAGGTGTCGACATGAAAATGGATGCACCCTTGGCGTAGGTAAGAGGTGCACGACAGAAGGTGTCGACATGAAAATGGATGCGCCCTTGCGCACGAGTAAGAGGCACACGGCGAAGGTGTCGACACGAAAATGGATGCATCCTTAGCGCAGTAAGAGGTGCACGACATGTAAGGTGTCGACACAAAAATGGATGCACCCTTGCACGGTAAGAGGCACACAATGAAGGTTTCGACATGAAAATTGATGTTCCCTTGGTGTAGGCAAGAGGCACACGACAAAAGGTGTCGACACAAAATGGATGCGCCCTTGGCGCAGGTAGAAAGTGTCAGTGTCAATGTGGCGTGTCGCGCCTTGGTGCGTGTAAAGGGCATGCATGACATAGAATGTTGACATGATGCAATTCGTGCCTTGGCGCACGTAAGGGTATGTCAACATGAAGATGGATGCGCCTATGGCACATCTTCGAGAGGTGCAACATTTTGAGCACTGACAGGAAGCAGACCCTAACCCAGATATTCAGATGGCCATAACTTTTCACAGGGAGCTCGGATTAACGCAAGGTTGGAATTTTCAGAAATCTTATGAGGTCCTCTGTCTAACTACGACTGGATATCTTTAATTGGGTGGGAACAAGTTCTTAAAAATGCAAAATATAGTTCGCCACTTTTTAAGTTTGCTAGGGTTCTCACCTACCACCATAATGAGATAAATTAAATGCAATCTAGAGGTGGTTGGGGTAGATTTGGATTTCCTCTCTCTTCCCTCTCTCATTATTCCTATAAATTGTAAGGAGGGGATTCTTTCTAAAGGTTGGACATTCTTATCTTGCCCCTCCCTTCTTCTCTTTGGCAAGTGAATTTGTGGAGTTCAAACCTCCCATTAAAAACTATAATGCAACTTTTCCTCTTGGCATTTTGTAGTGTGTTGTATCAATATTTGGAGAAAATAATGCATGTCTGTGGATGATTCTCAACCCTCTCTGTGTTCATTTGCATCCTCTTGATCTTTCACTACAAATTTGGTTATCTGTGCATGATCTTGCATTGCATTTTTATGGTTTGTGTTTATTGGCAAGACAGGTGTTCTTCATTCCTCGGTGCATCACCTTTGTAGTTTAGGTTTTATTTTATGCATCTTCTTACCCTGTCTCCTTGGCAAGTTAGTTTAGGTTTTGAGTAAACCCTCTACATTTTTACGTGTGCATCTGAACAGAGGAATAGGAACCGGCCTTCATCCGGAGAGCTTTTTCCATTTTCGCAAGGTCCCACACTTGGGAAAAGCTCCATGTTATGTAATCGCACTGAGAGTCTCAACCCATAGAGTTGCAGACATTCAGGTTTGCTGTGATTTGCCACCAACAATTACATGATTGCAACAAAAGGTGGCTAACTTATTAGAAATAAATTAATTAAACGAAAAACCTAAGAGCTAGCCATTGGAGCACTTGAAGAGGTTTCCACAAAAGTCTTCACTTTCAGTATTTGATTTCTGAAATTCACCAAGTACTAATGGTATCTCCATACCCCAAAGAATAGTGGTGTTGGTGGTGGCGTTAGTATAGCTTCCTAAAAATTCTTCCATGTCCTTTCATAACCCTGCATTGTCCAAGAATCCTTTACTTTCCACTTTAATTGAAGTTTGCAGATCACAAATATCTTCCATTTTCTAATTTAAATAGTGTCTCGATATGAACAGATCCTCCTTGAAAAATGTTTTAAATTTTTTCTTGTTTTTTGGACAAGTGTATATCTCCTCAGAATTTCATTTGTGAAGTTGACAATGAAGATCTTGGAATTTAAATGTAATACAAGCCGAAAATGCTTCTCCCTTTTGCAAGTATGTTTCTTAGTTCATCAATTACTTGATCAAGAACCTTAATCTTCCAATCAATGCTAAATATCCATTTCTTGGTCAAATTATTCTTTAGATAATCAAACACTTTGTTAACCAAGATAACTTGCATATATGTTTCACTCATGATTCTAATGTCTTGAATACATTTAGTCCACATTTTCAATTCCCTTGTCAAATTATTGAGTCTTGTAGTGAAATTCAACTGGATACCTATGATTTGATTATAAGCCTTCTAGGATTCTTGATAACGTTGATCACAAAGTGACTAACATATCCTCCACCATATCTTCTATAGCTTCTCCATAGGTAGCATGCTTATGATTTTTTAATAACTTGAATGTCTTCATTGGTGAGGAAAGTAAGAAGAGGCATTGCATTCAAATGGGTTGGATCAATCACCTTATAACTTGGCAGCGTGAGAAATTTGATAAAAGCATAGAGGGTTTGTATATGTTCATTAAGCTATTCTTGAGACTGCTTTCCCCTTTTCCAATATCTCAATCACCTTGGGATTACGATTTCTTGTAAGTTATGCACTTCAATCCCAATGGTAGACCCTCCCAAATGGATCCTTATCAATTCCAAATCACTCAACACCAAATATTACTCATATTTATCCATTTTAGGATTAGCAATCTCCAAACTAGAAGTAGTTCTTGATTTCTTGGTAGGTGGAGCTAGAGTTATTCCTTTTCTTACTATCTCCAAACTATTTAACCCAAGAAAAAAAAATACTAGGAGGAACCATAGGACCTAATTGTAGAGTGCTCATTGACCCTAAGGTTTGTGCTGATGATACTTACAAAACGAAGCCCCCAACATTAGAAACATGCATTTCCTTGACTAGAGTTTCTTTGACAAATGATTCTGGAACAACCACTGTCTCATCTTTTGAAGTGTGATCCTTTTGTTTATCATCTTCTTCTTTTTCTTGTGTTTGCCTCCTTCAAGGTTTCTTTCTTCATGTTCTCATGTTTCTTCTTCTTCATCTCCACAAATATCAATTATTTTCTTAATATATGGCACAACTTCAGATTGCTTTGGATAAGATATCAGCTTACCTTCCTCTTCAACTACTTCTTTCACTTTTTCCATCCTTTCAACCTTCCCCTTTTTGGTATACACCAAGGTTGAAGTTCTAGGAGGGGAAGGAGCAGTTTGAGTTGGTATCTCAGGTGTGGGAGTAGAGGCCTCTCTTTGAGATGAAGATGCTTCCTGAGAAGGGGATGTCACTTTGTTGTTTCTGTAGGATCTCATTTTCCTATCAAACCAAACCTTAGTCCTAACTATGACTAGATTTATGATCTCTTGCAAGTTTTCCTTTTCCTTCTTGAACCAATCAATAGTTTCAAGGGGAGTATGCCTAATAGTTTTATCAAACTCAAGAGATTGTAGCTCTTCATCATCATCTTGCAGTTCATCAGGTACCTTATAGATGCCAAAATATTTGATTTGTTATAAAGAAAGACAACCATAATATCTTCTCCTTGCTTCATAATTGTCTGAGAAATCTGCCCAGTAGTCTTCCACATCATGAAGGTGATGGAAAGACATCCTTACATTGTTGTCAATGAAATATTGAACATAAAACATGACCTTTTCTGAAAGAAATGGAAATTGAAAGAAGCCATTGTTCTCTCAATATTTTGAGCATCTAAGGCAGTCCTACAAGTATAGTTACCTAGAGTGATCAAAAATTGTATACCACCTATATTCTTGTCTTTGCAAGTTACGCACAACTTATATAGCTGCCTACAAATCTCTACCATGGAAATATTTTCATTGCATAACATAGGGATCTTGTAGGGAGAATCTTCAAAGCATGTTAGCTTGATGTATGATTTTTTTTTGAATTGAATGTAATAACAACCATAAGTGAATGTACATGTGAAAGCATCATTGACCCTCCTAAAATGATGATTATTGTTCTTTAGGGTCAATTTTGAATAGTACTCATATATTGGAGCATTTTTCTTAGTGTCATCTAGAGAAAGACCCAACCATTCCTTGTATGCTCTAATAGTGTACATTAGATAAGAGGTCATGTAGAAGGTATGAGTTCTATGCACATTAGCCAACTGTTTAATTAGGTTGGTACAAATGATTTCTCCCTAGTCCAAATTTTGTTTTCCCTCACATATGATATTGATGAAAGGACACATCCAAAAATGAAATTCATTGCTTGTAGGGAGCCCCATTATCCTGGATAGGAGAATGATGATGTCAGAGATTTCTTCTTTAAAATCACTTTGGTACATGGTCTTAGGAAATCTAGAAGCTCCTTTCTTTGGGGCCTTGAACTAGGATTTGGCCACCATGTACTTATATTTATCAAGTTCTTGATCAAACAAGTGTTGATCTTGTGCCATGGAAAGGACATTAGCATCTTCAAATAATGGGATTCCAAGAGCAGCATTGATACATCCCATGTCCAATTTGGCAATTACTTGCACCGAGAGTCTATGATTTCTCTTGTATTAGGGTCAAAATGGGAAGCACACAACAAAATTGTGTCTGCACATTAAACGAGACATGAAAACCTCCTACATGTGCTATCCCACAATCATTGATGTGTTGAGCCAAAAGATGATGATTCACATCATTGATTCGTGCCAAAAATCATTGAAATCTAAGTGTTGTACATTTGTATCTCCTATATTAGGTACGGAGGTATCAAGGGATGAAATAGTTTTGTGACCGTTATAGTGATCCTTCACGATGATAACAGTGAGCCGAGGAATAGTAGATAAGAAGATACTTGCTTCAGGAGTAAAAATACGGTAGGGAACAGGATAAGATTTACCTTGGAAATAACACGAGGGGCTATGAAAATTCAACCTTCAACCACTGAATAAATAACGACCTTCTCAGGATCAAAAAACACTTCAAAATTTTGAAAATGGCTGGGGGTGAACTCATATGACTAAAACAACTTAAAATGGGTTGCATAAAGCTTTAGTTGTGACGGTGATAGTGAAAAATGAATAACCCATCCATTTATATTACTATGTTCAAAGAAGGTCGAAAAGAAGTAATTAATGAGGGCATTAGTGGCTCGGGATATTTAGACCGATCTTCCATATAGTGTGGGTATGTCCAAAACAACCGGCACAGATGGCCCAAGTCTACGTGGGACACTTGGGACATGAATGACCGAAATACCCACAGTGGGTGAAGTGTGGAAAATGTGTGTTTCTTGAGGCCGGGATGCACTTGGGACACACGAGATAGGAAAGCTAAAAATTTTGAAAGGCACTATCATTGTACAAGTCGAGAAAAATTTCACAAATGGAACGCGGACATTGGGACATAGGTTCATTACCGAGCTTAAACATCCACATAACAAACGACTTAGGAAAATTTGGACTCAAGGTCATGGATACACAAGGATGGAAGGTATTGTGGTAATGTGGGGAACTCGACGGTCAAGACACACAAGGGTCGTAAGAGACATAGAGAGCTGAAATTTCCGAGACCAAAACATGCTAGACCACTAAGGATAAGACCGGGAATTGGGAACCAAGGGCCCAAAAACACTTGGAACATGAGGGACGCCAATACCCGAAAGACCCGTAGTACAAAGAGAACAATGAAATGTTTCAATAAAAATAAGACCCGCATGAAAGACAAAGAGAACAATGAAATGTTTCAATAAAAATACTAATCACAGTTGCAAAAAGACTAACTTACTCAAAATTTTCAAATTTTATAGCCAAAATATACACAATTTGGGCAACTGACAAAAGTATTGGAATATGGTTGATTTTTGGATGGGGAATGATTTAGGAAAGGTTGTTTAAAGACATATCACTTTGAACATGAGGGTTTTGAGATTGATGTATCAATGGGGTGGATAGGAGGAAGAGTGATCATGTTTTTAGCTAGGGTTTTATCAAATATAAAACTATAAGATTATCTTATAGAAGTATAAGTGCATTGACGACGAGAGCATTCGGTGGTCGAAATTTCCTTGGGAGTAGATTTGATGACCACCGTGTTGGCCGATGATTTAGATTTATCTTTACTAGAAGATGGTTTGGATGAAAACTTAAGTTTTGGATTTTTTGACCTAAGTTTAACTCTACCATCCTCAAGAGCATGAAGCTCGAGTTTGCGATCCATTGTGAAGGATTCGTAAATGTATCGAAATATTGGATTTGTAATGTACATGAGATGTGTTTAGCATAGAACAAGAGATTAATTCTATTAGCTCATTATGTGGGAAGGAAAATGAAATTTTGATGATAACGCCCCTCCAGTGGATGATAAAATAAGTAATGGATTCATCTTTAAATTTTTTGATTGTGTACAAAGTTGGTGATAGGGATTTTATGGGAGATATTGATTGAGAAGTTTGTAAGGAAGATCTGAGCAAGTTGTGTGAATGAAAAACATTAGTATTGTGGGATGTTGTTATACCATTCTAAAGCATGAACAACTAAGGACATAGGGAATGTCCTCAACATAAGGTCCTGGTCATGAGATATGAGGTAACAAACATGTCAGAAGGCCCGAATATGCTATTGAGGGTATTATTTACTATATAATTTAAGGAACTTAGGAAGTTCCTAATGAGGAGGGTAGGCTTTTTATGGTACAGATGAATGAATGGGTTCATTGAATATTTGTTCATATGATAGTGTATTTTTGGGACCCATGGAGGTGGCTTCAAGGATAGATATTATGGTCATTAAATCATGGAGAAGATCATTTTGTGGTTGTTGTTGTGTACTAGATGAAGATGAACTAGGTTGATTATATGAGAATTGATTTTGTTGTTGATATGATTGTGGGATGTTTTGCTAAAAGGTGTAGACACTAAATCACACACTTTGGGTATTATTTAGTCTCGGTCTCATACTACTATTCATATGGTTTTTGAGTGAAGAAAGTACTAATTAACCCCCATCTCTTGGTTATTTTTATTTACTTTCTCTCGTAATTCCTAAACTTCACCGCATATATGCCCAGTCTATTTTTGATAGTTTCCATCATTTTATCCTTGATTGAGGCACCCAAGCTTGTAGTAGGGAACCCACGAGTGCCTTGGTCGCAGATCTTGGTGTCGTGATCCTTTTTACACTTTCCTACCACTTTTTGGGAAATTTATAGCCATTTGAACATTCTATCTTTTTGGTGGTCGGAATCTTCGAGGTTAATTACAAAATTATAACAAGAGAACCATATACATATAAATTTATGAGACCATAATGAGGGACTAAACACTAGTCACTATTATCATCCACCTAGATTTACATCCATCTAAGGCATCTAGAGTTCATTTTCATCCATCTAGCTCCATCATGAGGGACAAGGTAGATTCATCTCGCATCACACAAGCAAAGGAGGGAAGTTTATTCTATTCCATCCACCATTTTATTACATTTTCTACACATAGTTATAGCTCACTACTTCTAAAATTGTGACTGCACAAGAAGACCTAGGGCATGATCACACACACATTCACATAGAACTAAATTGGGTATAAGATGTAGTGCAATGCTCAGTTAGTAAGTCCACCATTGTGGCCATTGAGGAAGTTCCAACCCCTTCATTTGCATCTTTCTTTTTAGGGTTTTATGCATGTCTTTGGGTTTTGTAGGTCTCATCTTCATTTCAGATTTCCAGCAACATACTGTGCACTCCAACAAAGCTAGTGTGATAGGAAACAACCATTGCGAGACACATCCAAGGAAGGTTATAGAGATTTTCACAGATTAGGGCACCCAGAGGCACCCCTTATACCTATCCAAGTGCCCCGCTTCACTCAAATTTCTTAGATCATGTACTCTTTTAAACCTTGAAAGCAGTCATTTCCTCCTATTTCTCTAGCCATCTCTGGCACGTTGATCCAACAAATTTGTTGAATCATATAAACTAATTCTAACCCTTTTTATACATTAGGGTTTCACATTTCATTTACTTAGTTGTTTGGGTCACTTTCCTTACTTAGTTTAGACATTTATTACACTTTTGTACTTATTATATTAACTCATAAAATCCACATTTTAGTTAAATATTTTCGTGAACCTAACTCAATTTTCATGCTTATTTGATTTTCATTCATTCATTTCTTATCATCCTAGGATTTAGTCATCATGAGTATCTCAATCAATGATTATTTACTTACAAATCCTGATCTAAGGCATAAAGTCCAACATCTTCTTGCTACTACTCATATTAGTGTCAACATGTATCCCGATACGGTCTATGAAACATTTGTTGATGCATTTTCTTAACAAATAACATTCAAGTCTAATCCTTCTATTGATGTTCATACTTTTGAACATGACCCACCTCTACATATCATGTGTTACATTAACAAATTAGGTATCAAACACACTTTAATTGATAATGGATTTGAACTCAACTTGTGTCATATGTGATTACTTGAAGTCTTACGTCTTTCCACTCATGATGTTATTTGATATTGTATTTCACTACTTGTTTATGATGGTTCTATTTTTCCATGTCTAGGTAATATTACACTTCTCATCGATGTCGGTCCAAAAACTATCAACACTGTGTTTTTCGTCATTGATTTTCCAATCGCTTAAAATTGTTTACTAGGTAGGCCATGGCTTCATATCATATAAGTTGTCACTTCTACTGTCCATCATTATGTCAAATTTCTCCATGAAGGCATTAAGTATATTATTTTTCGTGACAGCGATCCATTTTAATATTGTGACCAAGCTCCTCAAAATAGTCTTCATATTACACAATCTGATACTACAGACAATCCTCAACCTATGGATGAACCACCTTATTTGCCACCAATTGAAGGTGCTATTTGTGTGATAGATGTAGTTTCTTCTATGCCACTTGATACTACTACTAATATGATTCCTTATTAGGGGCCTATCCAATCTATGGATGTCACTCTATCACCTACACTTTCACATGTACCACCTACATTAACACACCCACCTTTCACTTGCACGCTCTTCATGAATGAATCATATTGGGAACATATTCCATTTGATCCTACATGTGATGACACTATATGCACACATGAAGGTTTGGCTCGACTAGGTTTTTCTTTTGAGGATATTTATCCTCCTCATGATTCTCATCTCTATTATGGATTCATCAATGTTACTTTTTGTTGGTTATGGTTTACGTATCTTTCATCTGATTTTCTATCTATCACACATTATGTGCTCTTCACCAATTACATTAGGGAAATAGTGGATTGCTTATATTTGGGGTACCCTAGATCTTGATCATATAAACATCTCTTTCCATATGCCTTCTCGCGTATCTTCATTTGTAATAACTATTTTTTAGGTCATAAAAAATATCGCTCGTTGGTATGCACATTGTTCTCCACTTCCTCCATTTACTGATGAGGAATATGCAATAGGTATGTATAACTTATGCCTCAATGGATCATTACGTGATTAACCAAAAAATATTTCTTATCAAGTCACCGGTGTGTATCCATTTGACTATGACCTTGAAAATGACTATATTTTAGATGATATTACATGATTACATCCTTCCTCTTACATACTTGGGGCTATAACATTCAAACACTTCCCCCTCCTCATATTAACATCAACATGTCTCTCATCTTTGCATTGACATACATCAATAATCCCGCATAGGCATATTCATCACATGTTTTAGTGTTGACAATTTACCGATGACACACTCTTGTGTTTCGGTTCACACTTGACTATTGAGAGCTTACTACACATGAAACCCACACACTACAACATAGGTATTATAGATTTTAAATCTTCACACATCTTTCATTATACATATTACATCAAACATCATACATTTATTCTACATCATTTGTATTTTGACATTTGTGCATCTATACAACATACATTATAATAGTATTCCTCATACATCTGTCTATCGAACACACATCTAGCATTACATACTCCTCATTTTACATAATATATTACACACATATTAAAATTGTCATTATACATCGTTCATTACATCCTATACATCATACATTCCACATTTTATTCATCATATGGGTGACATACTACATCGTCTTCTATGCGTTGCACTCACCGCCCTATGATGCACTTTAGTTCCTTGGTCCATACTTGACTTCGAGCGTTCAAACATCAAATAGACCTTATCCTCATCACATGTTTATCATTCAACCTCTCTTCATGAAAAATTTCTAGGTTAGTGATATTCTATAGGCTAAATGGTCACCTATTCTATCATCTTGTAGTGGTATATGCAATAGGCTACATCATCAATCCCTCTATTCTTATTGTAGTGATATATGATTTATGATTCATAATCACTCATATGTTCATCTTGTTATGATATACGCTTTGGCTATAAGGGTCACACACACATTTATAGGTTGCATTTCATCAATACACATGCACAATCATCACAATGTGTTATAAACAACACATACTTTGACCATTTCTCGATGATGCTCTCTTGTTTTTTGGTTCATTTTTTACTGCTAAGGGGGAAAATGAACCTCATTGCTACATTTCCATTCACTCGGGGGACGTGGCTCCTACCATCCATCTTGCATTCCATGTTGGGATCATGATTGTCATTAGACCAAAACCCATGAGTGTTAGTCTCCAATACAATTTCCAGAGTTAATGAATACACGGGAAGTGGTTGGTCCATGTCACAAATCCCATGGGGAACACCAAAACTAGCCAACAAACCCCCTCACCGTACCCAAGGAAGTTAGAACCCAAAACCTCTTGCTTTGATACCATTTGTTAGGATAAGGATTGTTATTAGACCAAAACCTATGAGTGTTAGTCTCGATATAATTGTCGAGTTAGTGAATACACACGGGAGGTAGTTAGTCCATCTCACAAATCCCATGGGGAGCGTTGACAACTAACCAACATTCCAATCCATCCATCCACAACATATTGCATATCTTGGTTACTTTTACTCTTACTTACATTTACTTGTTCATGGTCACTTTATTACACATGCTAGATAGATCTCTTGTATGTCATTTATATTTACCATACACATATGTGTGTTCATGCCTTTTTATAGTTATGATCATAGATATATGTCTCTTACACGCAACATGGATGCTCTCCTTCTACCCTTCCTACATTGGTCGTTGGGGGCATCCACATTCGTCTCTTCTAGGTGTTATTGTTTCATTTTGTACTTAGCACTTTTCATTACTTGGTTATACACGCTTTTGGCATACTGGTTTATCTTTCTAACATGCTAATAGGTGCTTAATGTGTAACATTTTTTTGTAGGATTATTTACTTCCATGACTATTTGTTTGTTTATTTCCTATTACTTGCCATTGTTTTCTCTTGTATACGGGCTTTTCCATATGTTTGGCATGCACACTTGTATGTTGTATATAATTATTATGGCCTTGCATGTCTTGCGACATCGTGAGTGGTATCCCATGTTTCTAACCCAATTTGGCGGTCTAACTTTTCTTATTTCATATTTACATTACTATATTACTTGGTAGCTTTCACATTGATTTCTACATGCATGTGTTTTCTCTAGCCTTCTTGTTTGTGCATGACTTGGTTTTTACTTAGTGTATTCCTTTCCCTCTGCAAGTCAAAGTTACAAAGTTCACATGGTTGGTCTGTCTTGGGGTCGCATTCTCCTATTAGTGACATTGCATGCATCCTCAAAGAGAGGGAATCCTTTGGGGTTTTACATTCTACACATTGCTTCTACACTGGTTCGGTTGAGTGCACTTACCGACCTTGGCCTTTGTGGGTTATTTATATAGTGAGTGGGTTCGACCATTCGACAATCCCCATACATAAAACATTATATAGGACATGGTTGTTTTTAGCATTATGGGGAGTAGTTATAAGTTAGTGGATACATAAGAATTCCTCTCTACATTACTTTAGCCAATGGTGTTGGATCGCCCAAAAACATGCGGTAAAAATATCTCTTCACACACATTCAGGGAAGTAGTTATAGGTTGGAGGATACATCAAAATTCCTCCCTACATTTCTTTGGAATATGGTGTCGAATTTCCCAAAAAACCTAGGACAAGATATCCTCTTCCTACACCCTTTCTCTCATCACGAGTCAGGTGCACATGTTCCTTTTACACTTTTCATAATTTCATTATATTCTTTTCATTATTATATAGATGCATATTTACATGCATTTTTGACATATTTATGCGTATTTGACTACTTGATCGTCTTCTCCTTACAGTCCGACCGTATGAGAAACAAGTAATCAACAATAAAAAAACACAATGACAACAACACCAATACTTTTGAGGAAATATACACCATACTAATCATACAGATTACATGATGCATCAATAACTACACATGCATTTCTACCCTAGGTTCACTCTCATCACTTTTTGTAATTTTACATATTTAGTATACATGCTTTATCATTTGTTTACTCCATGCTTTACCTAGTTCTTCGGCATTATTTTTGCATCCCTCTACATCATCATCAAGTATGCATCTCTATCTACTTTATGTTACCGAGTGTTCTTATCACCAACATAAAGTGGGGAAAATGTAGACACTAAATCACACACTTTGGGTATTATTTAGTCTCGGTCTCATACTACTATTCATATGGTTTTGAGTGAATAAAGTACTAGTTAACCCTCGTCTCTTGGTTGTTTTTATTTACTTTTTTTTCGTAATTACAAACCTTCACCGCATATATGCCCCATTGTTTTTTGACACTTTTTGTCATTTTAGCCTTGACTGGGGCACCCACGAGCACCCCCTGGTCCCAGTCAAGGCACCACGATCGTTTTAACACTTTTCTACCACTTTTTACACACTTTATAGCCGTTTGAACATTCTATATTTTTTTAAGGTAGGCATCTATAGGGTTAATTATGAAATTACAACAAGAGAACCATATAAATATACATTTATGAGACCATAATGAGGAACCAAGAACTAGTCACTATTATCATCCAACTAGAGGTGCATCCATCTAAGGCAGCTAGAATTCATTTGTATCCATATAGATCCATCAAAAGGGACAAGGCTGGTTAATTTGCATCAAAAAAATATAGGAGGGATTTTATTCTATTTCATCCACCATTTTATTACATTTTATATACATATTTATAGTTTGTTACTTAAAAAGTGTGACTTGAACAAGAGTACCAATGGCATGATCACACACACATTCACATAGAAATACATCGGTATGAATGTATTATAACACTCGGTTAGCAAGTCCACCATTATGTCCTCTAAGGATAGTCTGACCCCTTCATTTACATCTTTCATTTTTAGGGTTTGATGATGGTCTTGGGATTTTGTAGGTCTCATATTCATTTTGGATTTCTGCATCATACTATGTAGTCCAACGAAGCTAGTGCAATAAGAAGAAAAGGAAAGAAAGCATTAAATGACACCTTGGAGGTAGGCTATAGATATTTTCATAGACCAAGGTGCCAACAGAGCCCCTATACCTATCTAGGTGCCCTAGTCCACTCAAATTGGTTAGATTTGCACTCTTTTCGACCTTGGCACAAGATTTTCCTCATGTTTCTTCAGCCATCTTTGCAAGACAATCCTGTAATCATTTTGAATCGGATAATATCCTTCTAACCCTTCTTTTCACCTTAGGGTTTCACATTTCATTTACATAGTTACTTGGCTCATTTTCCTTACTTCGTGTAGACATTTATTACACTACTTTGTAGTTATTAGATTAACTCATAAAATCCACATTTTAGTTAATCAAAAGGAGTACCTAGAGGAGTTTTATAGATGGGTTGTGAGACTAAAGGTTGTGAAGGTTAAGTATACTGATATTGGAAAGGCATTGACGTGTTTATAAGAGGTTGTGATAATTAAGGTATATGATGAAAAGGAATCGATATGTGGATAAGAGGTTGTGAATGTTGTGGTATATGTTGAAAAGGAATAGAGGAATGAATGAGTGGTTGATATTGTTGAGGTATGTGTTGAAAGGGGATAGAGGTATGAATAAGAGGTTGAGATTGCTGAGGTATGAATTAAGAGGAAGTAGGGATGGTAGATGATTTTTGTGAAGAAGGATGGACGGTAGAAATAGAACTAGTGTTAATAGGTGGTATTGATGTAGGGATAGACATAACTATATTTTGAACAATGATGTAGGTTTTTGGGATGGGGTAGGCTAGATAAGCTTGATAGGATGGCTACTTGAACTCATCGAGAGGATTTTGGATGGTAGAAGAGACTAACGGGGTTGACATGGATGAAGATGTATTGGTATTATTTTGATGATGTAGAGCCAGATGAAAGGTCTAGTGAAGATGTAGGTTGTTGATTGGTCGTGTCCTATGAGGAGACCACATTAAGGTCAAAAGCAATAATGGGATCTGATGAAATGACATTGGATGTTTGTGATTAACTGCTAATGGGATAAGGGTGTATTTTTTGGATGATGGGCTCATGGTTTGGATCAGTGAATCTGGATAAGTCATATGAGGTGTTAATTTAGGTGTAAATGGTTTAAGTTGAACACTTGAGCAATAAGGTATGCATTAAGAGTAATGGGGTTTGAGTCTATAATTTCAAAAAAATGGGATCCTCGCTTATCAAAGAAATGATGATTGGGTGGATCAGGTATTTTAGATGACTTGGATTAGATATTGGGAGAATGTGGAGGTTCTTGATGATGCAATAAGGGTGATATAGATGCTTGATGTTGTTCAATTAAATGAAAAATGTCTTTAATGTCTTGATGATGCAATAAGGGTGATATTTTTTTGGAAGTTTTTGTCATATTTTTAGAGTTTTAGAGGTGGGAATGTTGTCTTGTAGTAACCATGAAAGAAAAGAATCACCTAAGATAAAATTAATGAATCTATATTGTGAATTACAAATAGCAGGAAAATCACGTTGAAGATTATTTTGACTAATTAAGGAAAAAAATGTGAAATGTGTAAAGTGGTGATGGGGTCCTAGAAATGGAATTCTATCATGGATAGTTTTGGGTGTTTTTCAGCTGGATTCCTCAATATAACCAACGTTAAGTGAGGCTCAAATCTGTGTTGATGTCGATATGAGGCCTGGTAATGGGGCCTAACCCCTCACTTCACGGTCCCGCATGATAATGGAGTCCAATACTTAGCCAATATACCGATAACCAATTATTTATACTTGGCCCAAACACCAAGTGAGCTTCTCCTCTTGGTGATGAAATCTAAGTAGGTCCACTTGGGTAGGATTTTTTTGATGCATGTTGTGTTTTTAAAGTGATTTGGGTGTGTGTGTGAGGGTGATGCAATTTGAATAGACTTAAAGTAGTCATACCAAAAGTCTTTTGTTTCTTGTTGGATCTCATGGAGGAACTCGATCTGATCTTCGATGTCCTCAATGTCAGTGGAAAAACGTATTGAACACAATGTAATCTTATGAAAGATGTTTTATTGTTCCCCGAGAAGAAGGGTTGCTTTGAGCTATATGAAGGTTGTAAATGCTTGTGATAGGATGGGACCGGCCCGGACACTTCCATCTAAAGTAAAGTCATGCTTGTAGAGGATAATTTATATCCAAAAGATTGATAAATGTTGATACTAAATTGATATATTAGCTAACAAATGTAAATAGACAGGGATCACTAGAGATTAAGAATAATAGTAGGCAATTGGATGGAATCACATGCGATTTAAACAAAATCGCTAGCGATTACTATGAAAATTATAAACTTTGATAAAAACGATAAACAAATATTTTAATTGATCATTTTGATTGTTTTTATGTTTCTATGAATTGTAAATAATGAAATAAAAAAGATAAATACCTCTTGATGAGGAATTAGGTTGAAATATGCCTCAAAACGTCAGATGGAGCTGATGAAGCTGATGACCAATTGTTGGAAGATGGATGATAAAATGACTATCAAAATGATGTGTTTGCAAGAACTTGAGGTTGATACAGGTCCTTGATGATCTCTGGAAATGATGTAGATTTATTTTTGAGTCGAAAACAAAGAGAAAGTACGAGAAAAAGGTTTCTAAAGATCCCTAAGAAAGGAGAAAAAAATATTATTTATAATCACTAGCGATTAGGTAGAATCGTCGGCGATCATGATTTTTGGGAAAACGTTTAGGAAATGGTTGAAACCACTTCCTAAATGAGGTTTTGGGTAAATTATGAGGGAAAATGGTTAGGAGGAGGTTATGATAAAATAGGTATGAGGTGGTTTAGATGTTCTTAGGTGGTTTAAAAGAGGTCAAGGTAGTTTGGGATACATAAATAGTAATTTTTGAGGGTGTAAAAATTGATTTTACTAGATGAAGAGAGGGTGACTTAGGATAATGACATAATGATAAGTTTTAGATTGAATAATGTGTATATATAGGGAAGTAGGTGGGTTGATGAAAAATTGGTGTCTAAAGGGGAAAAATGCTCCTATCATTTTCACTTTGAATTCCATCCCATTCCCACTCACAACATATTGCATATCTTGGTTGCACTTATAGTTGTTTGCTTATACTCATATGTTATACTTTACTTACTATGTTATATGGATATCCATTATGTCATTATATTTTCTATATACACATGTGTGTTAACTTGTTCTTTGGTTGTGGATGTAGACTTACTATAACTCTTTACACACATCAATGATGTTTGGAACTATACCTCTTACTAGTCCCACTAAGGCTCTTGGGGAATTGACATTTCTACTCTTACACATCATAGGTGTTATTATTTCATTACTTACCACTTCATATTCTTACTAACACACTATTTTCACATTGATCTATGCATGATTTGACATACTCATTATATTTCTAACATGCTAATGGGTGATTCATGTGCAACATTTGTCTTGCAGAACTATTTACCACCATGGTTTTCGATCATTTGTTTGCTACTATTTTCTATTTTTTTCCATTGTATGCTATTATTTGCATGGGATATACCTATTGTCTTGTTTGCACACTTTGTATACTTTTGGCCGCTTCAGCCTAATTGTCTTGTGACATTGTGAGTGATCTCCCATGTGTGAAACCCAATTTCATGTTCTATCTTTTGTATGCACATTTTATTGTTTCACTAATTTTCTATCACATTCTTTTCCATGACATGCTTGCTTTTTTTTCTACTAACACATCTTACCAAGTATTTTTTTCATGTGCCTTTATTTCTACCATGCACATTCCCCCTGCGAGGTATATAGTTTCGTAGATCAACATCAAGTCCTTTCTTTGGGCTGCATTCTCCTAGCGATGTTGCATACACCCCAAAAAAGGGGGGCATACATTGGGTGAATTAGTCACCCCATACAATAGTACATGCCTACACATTATAGGAACATAAAAAAATTACAGATCCACGAGAATGGATTAGATTCTAACTTGGGTCCTTAGCATAACACATGCACCAACTCCCAACACTAGATAGTGGCGTATGGACACCCATGTCCTCCTCTATGAACCTAGATCATCACAGCCTACAACAACGATTGAAAGAGAAGTTTCACAAGATCATGTGCTAAGATCGAGAATACATTATGCATGTAATCTCCTGCAATATCCTTCAATTGGTACAATCATTACATTTAGAACAATATAAAACAATACAAAAATAAACACAGGATGTACTATCTATAATGGTGTTTATTAAGGAAGAATTTATGGAAGAAGAGTAACACTAGACCTCTCCCCCAACACTCTTACTGCATGGCATGAGATCACCCGAAAAACTCATTCTCGGCGTGAGATGACATAAAAATAATTCTCTTGGCATGAGATCACCCAAAAAACTTCTCTTCTACAACATTTCAAGTCATTTTTTATTCTTTTCGGTCTTCACAAATCAAAGTGCACACTTTACTTTTTACACATTTTTACACACTTTTACATATGAATTTTTTTCATATACACATATTTGACTACTTATTTTTATCTTCTTTTGTAGGTATTTCCTTAATACCCAATAAAATCAGCCCCACATCAACAAACACAAGCACAACAATAGGAACAAAATGATACAACTGTCAATACGCTTCACCCCTAGGTTCACTTCCTCTTTCTTAGCTTCTACGCTTTATCACTTCACACTTTCAATTATCTCCTCGGCATGCTATCACCATCACACTATACATGGTTATTAGGTACACATATCTTATCTACTTTATGTTATCGAGTATTCAATCAGCAACATAAAGTGGGGGAAAATGTAGACACAAAATCATGCACTTAGGATACATTTTTAGGTCCCAAAATCATACTTGTATTCATATGATTCCTAAGTGATAAAACTAGTAATTAATAACTATCTTTGGCATATTTAATTTGTTTATGGTATTCTTTCTAATCTTTTACACCCTACAACCCAATCAATATTTCATTTTCTTATCATTTATGGCTTCAGATAGTAGCACCCAGACTACACCCATGTTCCTTATGGGTGACCTTGACCTCTTTCTACTTTACTCTCTCTTTTTGGGCTTATTTTATCTTTTGGGAATCTTATTTTGTTATGGGTTGACCTTCTAGTTATCAATTATATAATTAAACCAAGGGAATCATATAAATAAAAAGTTATATGACCAAAATAAAGGACCAAGCTTTAAGCATCTATTATCATCACCTAAGGTTACATAGAAAGGCATCTAAGAGCATCAAAGGCATTCATCTAGAATTCATACAAGGGACAAGGGACTAATTTTTTGCATATATGCATAGGAAGGGAAGTTAATTTTTCCATCCACACATCTATTTACATTGGTACATCTAGGTATTTCCGCTATCGCGTGCACTTACAAAAGTACTTCCTATGGAAAAATTATATCTCACACACACAAGAACTACATGGAGTCTAATATGTAGTTCAATGCTCAATCGTAAGTTCACTCGGGTTAGGTGGCGTCGGGGTCATTTTGAATCCCTATATTTCATCTTTTATTTTTGGGATTTTATGTATTTTGAGGGCTTTGCGGTTAACATCTCTTTGCGGGTTACATGAACATTTAGCAAACAAGGTGCAACATACATGAGACCAATATTGACTACCAGCGATTCTCGAGCTCTTGCATAATAACAAGAGCTCAAAAGAAGAATCTAGCACTTAGGCAACCCCGACCCGATCAAGGCTTATTCGACGTTCCCATTTTGTTTTGCACAATTACGACAATTTTCCCTTCCCATTCATCATTTTTCCAAATCCATAATCGAGTTCCAGAATAGTTCAAAATCAGCTAAGTCCTTTACTATTTCTTACACTTAGGGTTTCATCTTTCATTACCTTATTACTTACATCAAATATGTACTTTAGAATTTTTTTATCATACATGAATCTGCAATTAGAGTTTAGCATTATTCTTATTTTTTCTTAAATCAGTAAGATGTGTAAATTCAAAAGGATGCTCAATAAAGCTCAGGAACAATAAAGTGCAAGATATTTAAAGTAACCAAAATGCCAAAAGGAGTTTTCAACCACAATTCTTATTTCTTAGGAATCATGTATACATTAGTATTCTTTAGGACTTTGAAATGTACCCATGTGCATAGATTTTATGTCTACATGGCGCTTTGTGATAATTAGGGTGTCTAATTAAAAGGGTGTCGGTTAGTATTTCACATTAGGATGTCACAATAATGTGTCACATTACATTTTCATGTTAGGGTGTTGTATAATTATGGTTCTACATTAGGATGTTGTGATTAATTGTCTTGTTAGCATGTAATATTAGGGTGTGATGCTAGGTTATCAGATTAGGGTGTCACATTATAGTGTTATGTTAGGATATCGATTAGGGTGTCACATTATAGTGTTATGTTAGGATATCGATTAGGGTTTCATGTTAGCATGTCATATCAGGGTTTCATGTTAGGGTGTCACATTAGGGTTTCATAGTATGTTGTCATCTTAACATGTCATATCATGGTGTCATTATTGGGTGTCACATTAGGGCATCATGTTAAGGTGTTGCATTAAGGTGTCATATTATGGTTTTGGGTTATGGTGTCACATAATTAGGGTGTTATAATAGGGTTTTGTGTGCTAGCTTGTTATATTAGGGTTTCATGCTTGGGTGTCATATTTTAGTGTAATGCTATGGCGTAGTACTAAGGATTCCCATTCGATTTTCAAGTTAGGGCATCGTGTTAGGGTGTCATATTACGGTGTTATGATAAGGTGTCGTATGAGGTATCAAATGATCAAGGTGTCGATTATGGTGTCATGTTAGGATGTCACATCATTAAGGGGTCATAGTAGGGAGTTGTATTAGGGGAAATTATATCAAATAAGGTAAAATTAGGGAAAAATAGATCAATTTAATGTGAATTATATTAAATTAGGTCAAAAAGTGGAAACAAGATAAAATAGCTCAAATTTGGTAAATTCAATGTAAATTATATAAAATTATGTCAAATATGAGAATTGGGTCATATTGGGAAATTTGGTTGAATTAGGCCAAATTCAATCAAATTTTGGAAATTAGGGAATAATGGAAATTTTATAATATTCCAAGAAATTAGGTCAATTTAGTGGAAATTGAAAACTAGGAGAAATTTGGTAAAATTAATAGATATTCGGTCAAACTAGGGGACATAAGTTCCTCATTAGGGAATGTAAGTTAATTTTGGGTAAAATATATCAAATTAGGCTGAATTATGCCAAGTTAGAGGAAATTATGTCAAGTATTGCCAAATTAGAGGTAATTATGTCAAGTATTGCCAAATTAGAGGTAATTATGTCAAATTAGTGAAATTTAGGTTAAACTAGATCTAATGAGAGTAAATTAAGTTATATTATGTCAAATTACATCCATATGTAACATTTAGGGGGCTCAATGTCTTATTTTACTTTCTTGTGCAATCAATCACGTGATTATGAACCAAGCCCCATAATGGTATCAAATAGGACATATTAAGCTTCATAATAATATTTGGGCGTTTCATTAGTGTTTAGGGGATCATTATGTCCTATTTGAGTGTCTAACACGTAAAAAAATCACTTTATTGGTAGTACACCAGTTCTCAAATAGTTCACATCAAGCCTTATGATTACATTATGGTGTTTTTTGGTGTTTAGGGGATCGATTGGTTACACAAGGAACTTGAATATGAAATATAAATCCCTCTAATGACATAAGGGAGTCACATTTTGATTTAGGATACTTGATATTTCCTAGTTTGGTGCCTTGTCCAACCAAATGTTTGATTAATTGAACAATGCACTATAATAACATTAAGATGTCACAATAATGTTAATGGGGATTTATATGACCTATTTTAGTACCTTGTGATGTCATTTACTTGTAAGGTTAACGTAATAATTAGGTTTTCATATTAGGATAAGTGCCAAAACCTAATGTTGTTTGGGATTCAATATGACATGATCTAATTGTGTCACATTATAGTATCACATTTGGGTAAAATTTGAAAGGGCGGGGCATTAGGGTGTCTCAATAGGGTGTTTCATTAGGGTGTCATGTTAAGGTGTAAAATTAGGGTGTCATATTATTGTGTCTTGCCCATTTAGGGGGGTGACATATTATAGTGTCATACTAGGGTGTCACATGTTTTTAGGGTACATAATTTTTGTTTAGGTGTTCATATTGATGTCAAGGTTGTTACATTATTGTTTAGGGTTCCACACTAATGTTTAAGGTTCCACATTTGTGTTTAGGGTGTCACAACGTTTATTTGGGGTGTCGTATTTATTTGTATGGTGTCATATTTATTTTAATGTTATTACATTTGTTGTTTAGGGTGTTGAAATTATGTTAAATAGGGTTTTTAATTAGTGTATAGGTTATTGTATTAAGGTATCACATTTGGTTATTGCATCAGGGTGTCACATTAAATTTTCATATCGGGGTGTCATGGTATGGTTTTGCATTGGGGTGTCACATTGTGGTGTCATCCTAGAATGTCGCATATTGAATTCAAATTAGGGTATAGCGCTTAGGTATCATGTTAGTTTTTCATATGAGCATATCATATTAGTTTTGTTCTAGGATTTTACATTGGGGTGATGTATTAGGGTTTTGTCTTTGAGGTTTCATATCAAGGTGTCAAGTTAGAGTGTGATATTAAGGTGTCATATTAGGGTGTCATGCTAAGGTATCACATTAGAATATCACATTATAGGTTGTGCTAGGGTGTCACACAATTACGCCTAAATACACAATTCTATAATTTTAACTTTATCTCGACTTAATTTGTAAATTTAATAAAGATGCCCTTATATTTCAAAATAAGACATGTAAAAGTTAAGAAGAAATATGTAATTGAAGACACCACAATTTAACCCTATAATCTAGGTATCAAGGTCAATAAATAAGTCACATTCAACATCATCACATCATCTCCTATAATGTCCCCTTATTGTCAAAACTCAAATTCAACAAATAATTCACCATCTAAGATACCCATGTGTCCCCACTATCATCATGATAATGTTTGAACTTTGTAAAGACAACCTAATGTCCTTGTGTAAAATAATATAATACTTGTGACTTTATGGTTCAAAATGTTACACCTATGAATTTAAAGTGACTTAATTATGAGTTAGGAGAATGACTTAAAATGGTCCAAATAATGTAGTAGTATGACTCAATTTTCTAGTTTTTAGTTTGCACATGTTTTTTTGTCATATGGTTTTATAGATAGAATATTCTATATAATACTTACACACATGAATTCATGAGTTATTTGATCATTATGTAGGACATACACAAGAATTTTAAATGCTTATATGTTGGATATATCCTCTTATCCAATGCCAACCAACATATAAGGGCGTATCTTATGTTATCTAGTGTTATTTTTTCATTATGTAGTGTTATTTCATATTCTCCTTATGTTCACTATTATTATTTTATTCTATGTTATTTATTAAAAGTAATGTGACTAATATGTGATTTGTATAGAACTAGCATGTATTTCTCTATGCAAATTTGGTATACTATATATTATTTTATTCACTTGGTATTATGCTTGGTTTCATGTATTCAAGCTATGGAATTTGATATGATTTTATGTGACAAATTTTAGTGTTCCTAATTTTTGGCTTATATTTACTTTTCTTATTATTAAATATTTGTGTACTCTTATGTATCTTATATGTGGATATTTTCCTTTTCTATCACTAACATATGTGACATTTATTGTGTACTTGTTTTCTTCCATACTTCTACACTTATACAATAATCTTGTCGACTTTGGGCTTGTTTAATATTATACTTTATCTACTATATTATTGTGTCATGTTTTCTTCCATGTAATCCTTAGGGGAATATTCTCTTTATGGTGGCCACCCAAAAAAATCCTTGAATGTGATCTAATGCTTGACTAATTTCTACATCTAATATGGACACACATAATTTATTTTGAGCCAAGAAATCTATTTTCACATTTCTCTTTCTTGAAAAGAGGGTGAATTTAATAGAGTTATTGCACATAAATTTATGTAATTAAGGCATCAAATAGAATAAAAAACTTAGAATAAAATGGAAAACTAAAGATGTACATAGGTAAAAAGAACATATACGAAACATGTTCATAATTTCCATAGGTACAATATCATCCAATATGAGACATATAATAGAAAGGTGTTTCTATCTAGAATGGATGATTTCATTCCTGGAACTTTTTCAATGAAAAATTTAGCATTTTTTGGAACATGAAGACTTTTACAAATTTCTAATATTGGTTCAGGGATAGTTGACATAGTCTAGGGTTATGTTTACTATGTTTTAGTACACAATCTGGGGACATGTGCACTTCATTCCATTTTAAATTTTCACATATTGAAAAATTTTACACTACATAGTATGAGGAACGAGCCTCCTTTTTTATTTTATAATTTCATACTTGAGACATATGGGACATTACATGGTGGGAGCCTAAGTATACATCATTCCCTTTTGACATTGCATTATTTCACACACTTGTGTCAAGATCCATATGTAGTTGTGTGGTCAATAGGAGGAATATCTTGAGGCAACTATATATCCCATTGACACCATTCTCACTCTTTTAGGAGGATTTTGGGAAACTAGAAAGCCCTATAAAAGAAGTCCTTATTTTAGAAAGATCTTTGAGGTGCCTAAAAATCCTTATGACACCCCTGTTTGGTGTTGTGACAACCAATTCCATTGTGGCTTTCACATCTCCATAAAAAATTGGGAACACATCATTCCCAATACTTTGTTATATTAGTTCTAATCTCATTATCTAGGAGATTCTCCTTTGGCGAGTAAACAAATGCACTCCATCCTTATTTTGCTCACTTCATAAATTTACGAGTTTTCAATAAAATTTTCAAATATGAGTTAATGTTTGATTATTTTTATGAAAATTCACTATACTCTTGTTGTTGTGAAAATGTGCAACAAGGAAATTGACAATTTCTGAGCATGACAACTATACCTAGATGTCAAAATTTTCATGTTTTATCATTCCCAGGAACCCCAAGCCAAATCCGTTAGTCTGTTCACCCTCTATTTGATGTAAAATTGGTCCCTAGGTGATTTAGGAAATTCTATTCATTCCCCCTAGGTGATTTTAGGGAGTTTTGAAAAGATGTTATCTTCTGGCAGTATTGGGAAGGGCTATCGCTGGCCTTCCCAGGACTGGATTCAACCCCCTGGAGTGGAACATAAGGGAAAAATTAAACATGGACATGAATTGAATACATTAGAACATCATGGAAATTATTTTGGAAGGTTTAGAGAAGTTTTTCAAGACTTGGAGCAGCGATCGAGTGAAAACAGGGGTTCACAAGCCTGGCAGTACACGAGGCCTAAAGCAAATTTGAGAGCTTCATAAGAAGATTTAGGGAGCTCTGGATGGATTTTGAAGTAAAAAAAACATCTTAAGAAATAGGATTCCAATACCTACATGAGGGTGAAATAATATTTTTCACGACACCTTGGCACATATGATTGGAAGGAAGTTTTTCTCAGGGACAAGTGAAGTCCCAGATCAAAAATACGATTTTTCAGGGATGATATGGTCGAATTAAGACATGAGAACCACATAATTGGATTAAAAATGAAATTTCCAGTCAGGATCATATAAAATTTCCCCAATAAATTCCACCGGGAGCTCAAGTTATCTTCATTCCAAGTTACCCTCTCAAAGGCAATTAAGGACTTAGTCATTTTTTCGAGAGGACACATGTCAGCACCAGAGGAGCTCAGCGAGGATTTCATGCCCCCGACGTCCTTAAGGTCAGGTAAATCATCCCTTGGAAAATGTTTCCAGCCCTCATGTGACCTCTGGGGACCACTGATATGACCTCCGGACTTGGATTCGGCCCCCCTGGTGCTTATTTGGAGCATACATTCCCTACCATCGGATAGGGCGCCACGTGTCAACTCCAGGGCCACCATGGAATTTGATGTCCCTTATGAACCTGAGGTGAGGGACATCAGACCTTTAAAAATGTGCCCATCCCCTATGGGAGTCTTTTAAACACCCACGTGACCGATTCAGCCCCCAGGTGCATTTTTGGAGCATCCATTCCTGCGTTGGATCGGGTGCCACGTGTCACCTCCAGGACCACTTTGTGGAAACTGATGTCTATTATGCACCTAAGGTGGGGGACATCAGACATGGAAAAATGTGCCCATCCCCTATGAGGAGTCATTTGGACACCCACGTGACCGAGTTTCAGCCCCCAGGTGCATTTTTCAAGCAAATCCCCTACCATCGGATCGAGGACACATGGCATCGCCTTGACTGCTGTGGAAATTAATGTTTCTCACATCCCCGAGGTCAAGAAAATTAGGGACATAAAAGTGTGGCCAGCCCATCCGTGTGCATGTTTTGAAATTTTAAATCCAACACTTAGCCATTTTCTTCCTCTCATTTCTCCTTCGAGAATTCCTTACCTTGCCATGGCTCCGTGCGTGATTGTCCGGACACCTACCCACCATTGTTGCTCAACCAGATCCGCCGTGGCCACATAAACTCTTAAAACCATGAATGCATAGAAATATTTAGGCCTCATAGAAAAATGGAGTGAAATGACGAAGATTGAAGAGAAAATTGGAGTTTTTTGCGGATATCCGTGAAGTCACCCGATCGAAAAATCCTCATATCTTGCAAAATACAAGTCAGATCGAGATGCCGTATTTTGCAGAATTAATAATTTTTCAAGGTGATAAAGATCCAATAAAAAAGAAGTCAAATGGTTTCTAGAATCATTTGCTCCAACAAAACCCTCACTTCGTGCACCAGCTAACATTCGTCGAATTTCCCATCATTCCGACAATGGAAACGAGCTAAAAACTTGTACATGAGTTCTAAATGAAAAACCTATCGCAATGGAGTTTTTTTCATTGAAAATGGAGAAAAAAACCATACCTAAAATTTTGAGCTCCATTAATGGCCGCCATGACAGCTCTATGCCCGAAGCCACTACCAAGTCAAAATTTCAAAATTTATTTCTAGGCATTCTAGTGGGAAAAACTATGTGAAATTCGGAGGGTGTGATTGTAACGACAAGAAGAGTCCAAAAAAGTATGTTCCATCACAAATCGAGCACTGGAAACACACTTTCTAAAAATAGTAAGTTTTCCTATACATGCTTGCTATTTTTGGCAAGTCTTCATCAAAAGTGGCTATGGAAAGAGCAGTGTGCAC
The DNA here is from genome assembly GCA_018340775.1 of Taxus wallichiana var. yunnanensis. Lineage (NCBI taxonomy): Eukaryota > Viridiplantae > Streptophyta > Pinopsida > Cupressales > Taxaceae > Taxus > Taxus wallichiana. The sequence continues at coordinate 92,041,918 of CM031236.1, forward strand.
TGAAGATCTCCAAAAGGCTAGAATGATTATCCGAAGCAGAAAATAGTGGAAATGACCATTTACTAAAAATAGTAAGTCACACTCAAAGGGCAGTTTTGGCACAATGGGACATTCAGAACTTCATTGCATTTGGAGCTTTCCATCAATGAGGATCAACAGACTTCATCGGGAGACATATCCTCTTCTTCTTCTCTCTCTCTTTCTCTCTCCTCTTCCCCCCAACTTTCTCTCACTTTCAAATTTTCTAATTCTTCGTTGGGGTTTGCACTTTTTGATATACCTTTAAGTCACTTAAAAGTGACTTTAGAAACATAATGTAAATTAAGTCGCCTTGCTATTATAAAAGGGACTTAAATATTTAAAGTGGAATATGAATAGTCTTAAGTCATATTAAGGTATTCGAAAGGTCATGAGGAAGATGAAGAGTCATATTCTATTCTATAAATTGTAAAGCCATTCCCATTTCAAAGGGTTGGTAATTGATCTTGTAGACTCAAGAGTGCATTGTACCTAGAGAAAGCAAAGGAGATAACCATTTTCTTCTACTCTCTTCCCTCTCAAATTTCTTCCATTTCCACATTATGTACAACTTTGATTTGAGCAATCAATACAAGAAGAAGGAGTTTCTAGCTTTCTTTGACTAAGGGGTTTCTTGATACTTGGTGATCGGTGAATTCTATTTGGTCTTGTTGCTATTCACAGAGTTGTTTCTTCCGATAAATGCACGTGTTGAAGTTTATAACTAGTGTGTGTGTAGGAATCTGATTTTCTACCTATAGAATTAGTTTTCCTACCTCTTTTCTCACTCCCCTTTCCCGCTCTACAGACGAAGACTTCCCTAGCAAGAGATTTCTAGATTTTTCGCAGGGTCAGTGGAGTGCCCCTGTTGGATCCCCGGTTGAAATACCACCACAGAAATCCACACTTTCTCACACATGCACGTCATGCAGCTGCACCCATTAAGTAGAGGGACTTAGATTCCCCGAGTGTTGGCAAGAAATCCACAAGTTTGTCACCCGAGAATTTTTCTCTCCACTTTCGGGATTTAAAAATTTGGGCTTTTCCACTTTGGATATCACTGTATTGTTCATCAATCAAGCTGGCTCGAGAGTTTTGAAATGTCGAACCTCCGAAGTCTAAAATTCAGACTTGAAAGTATGGACACATGACACTATTCATCATTCAAGCCAAAAGTTTCAAAATTTTGAAACCCCAAAGTCCAAAATTTGGAATTCGGGTTTTAGACCTTTGTCTTTTCGAGGTTTTGGGGATTCGTATTTTGGGATTTCAGGGGTTCAGGTTTTGGGGATTCAGATTTTAAAGTTTTGGGGGTTTAGGTTTTAGGGTTTCTGGTTTCGAGGTTTCACGCTTTTGGGGTTCTTCACTCATCCGGTCATCGTATATCTCAAACCTCCAAAACCTTGGATTCCAAATTTTGGACTTCAGCTTTTGAACCTTTGCCACTCCCCGTGTGGCACTTTTCACCGAGCTCGTGAAACCTTGAAACCTCAAAATCAAAAATTTCGAGTTTAGGTTTTGATTTTTCTCCTTTTATGTGATTCTTTCTGCCGATTCTCTAAATTTCCCTCTGGTCCAGGGTTCATTTTAAGAAGTGGGTAGTAAAATGGAGGTGGAAAATCCCTGGTGAATATAGGTGGATCTACTTTCATGTAAAAGAGAATTTTCCATGTTTTTGAGAATTGAAATTTTTCCTCCGGACAATCGATGCCTTCTGACGTAGAGACGAGAGGCTTGTTGCTTTGTGTCAACAAATATGCTTGACGTGTGATAGAAGGCTTGTTGTCACGTGTCGGGAAGGGTTCTTGACATGTGATGCGAAGGATTGTTGTCACACATCGGTAAGGGTTCGTGATGCGAGATAGGAAGCCTTGTTATCATGCATCAATAAGTATTCTTGATGCGGGAAAACAAGCTTGTTGTCGCGCATCAAGAATACTTGTTGACAGCGTGTTGGTGAGGAAATTTTTCAAGTGGAAAAATTTGTGAATTCCTTGCCAATGCTCTAGGAATCTAAGTCCCTCTACTTAATCGATGCAGCTTTCGTGTATGCATGCATGAGAAAGTGTGGATTTCTATGGTGGCCTTTTGGCCGAGGATCCAACAGGGGCACTCCACTAACCCTGCGGAAAATGCTTACAGTTATTTGCAAGGGGGAATTTTCTATGAAGGTGGGAAAGGGAGTGAGAAAAGAGGTAGGAGAACTAATGTTGTAGGTAGAAAATTAGATTCCTGCATGCACTAGTTAGAAATTTCAACACATGCATTTATGAGAAGAAACAACCCTGCAAATGGCAACAAGACGAGATAAGATTGTGAACTCAAAGTTTCTAAAATCTCCTCATCAAAGAGGCTAAAAATCCTTCTTCTTGTATTGATGCTTAAATAGAAGTTGTACATAATGTGGGAATGGAAGAAATTTGAGAATGGAGGAAAGTAGAAGAAAATGGCTATTTCCTTTGCTTTCTCTAAGTACAATGCACTCGTGAGTTTACAAGATCAATTTCCAACCCTTTACAATGGCATGAAGAAGCCATTAAATATCTTGCAAGAAACAATTACAACTTCTTTGTTAGCAAGAAACGGTTTACAATTTATTTTCAATCATTCGTGTCCGTTCAGATTCTTGATTCGTGAAGAAATACCAATGGCGAGAAAAACCAAAATTTTCATAATGTAACCATTACACTCATTTTGTAACTTTGAGTTTGAACCATTCATCTTGCCTTTGAAACTTTAAACCAGAGTTGTCCACGTGGGAGAAATTTAATGCAATGGGCATGGAGAATTCATTTTACATTTTGTGACTTTATAGAGATTTGTCATTTTGGAACATTTTGGCCTACTCACCTGTTTTTGATATGGTCTTGACACGTGGCCTCACTTGAGTGGAGAAAGAGATGTGGGCCACTTTTTAATTTTACCCTTTTTCAATGCGAGCTCAAAAACATAAATTGCTCCGCCGGTCTACCCACCTGCTTTGACCTTCGATGCGGGCTTAATATTTGACTTTTTCCTTAGCATGGGCGGGGTTACGGGTCACTTTTTAACTTTAATCCCCTTTAATGAAAACAAGGCTCAAATTCTCAAATCTCCCCGATGGCCTGCTTCCCCACCTTGACTTTCTATTCGTGCTTAATATTTTACTTTCTCCCTTATAACATGATTGGGGTTGCAAGTCACTTTATGCCTTTTAGCCCTTTTTACAAAAAGGCTCAAAAACTCAGAAGGCTCCAACGATCCACCTCCCCGCTTTGATTCTTTTGATGCGGGCTCAACATTTGACTTTTTCCTCATAACATGATTGGGGTTGCGGTTCACTTTATGAATTTTATCCCTTTTTACAAAAAGGCTCAAAAACACAAATTGCTCCGCTGACCCACCTCCAATTAGATATGTCCACATACCCATGGATAATGGGGCAAAACTTTGACAGGGAAGAAAACGTTTGTCATTCACGACTGTGGAAAAAATACAGAGAAGAAGAAAAATCCACCATTTTGCACCCGATTTTCAAATTTCTTTTGCGAACCAAGGGATTGAAAACAATACAAGGTTTGATAATCCATGGCCATAGAAAGATTGAAAATTTCATTCAAATGAGGACAACAATAGAATTTTCACGCGTCCAGATGGGGAAACAGAAAATTTATCAAAACGTGCAGACTAGAGAGTTTAAACAACTTCAAAGCACGAATTTCTCTATCTTTTCAGACTTCCAACTTTACTTGAACACTTCTGGAGGGCGTGAGCTTAAAATTTTTGAATTTTAATTAAAAAATGAGGGGGATTTTGAGGTGACAATAGCTAGCTCTAGCTTGGGGACATGACATGGGAATCCAAAATCTCAATCTCTAGACCCTGTAATTCATTGACCAGTGCCTTATCCATTGGGCCTTGCAGAGTCATATACAAATTTGAGAAAGAAATATCATAAGAAGGAAACACACAAGCACACAACGAGAAGGAAACACATGACATGCAATAGAAGGGGAAACAAAACCACACACAGAAAGGGAAACACACCTATGGTACAAGGCGGGGGAACAACCCACTTTCATTGATGATACAATTTCAAGTATTTCCTACTCTAAGGAAATTCCAGTGGCATTCCATCCAAATATGAGAGAAGAAAAGTGTTCTCGCCACAAGCTTCACGAATTTGGAATGGGCCGAGCCATAATGAATCGAAATTTCCATGGCTGCCTTTTGGTTCTCTTCTCTTGTCCCATAGTAGGATGAAGTCTCCAACTTTGAATTCTCTTGCCTTGGCCTTCTTATCAAAAATATTCTTTACTTTCAATTGGTGCTCCTTAATGTGATCCACCACTTGGAGTCTATTTTCTTCCATCTTCTCAAGAAAGAGGATCCTCTTGTCAATGGAATCCTTGTACTGACCATCTTCTATTTCCTGTAGCAGCTTGAGAGCTGGCATCTCGATTGTGAGAGGAATTTTTGCTTTGACTCCATACAAAGAGTTGGAATGGTGACATACCTATTTCCTTCTTAGGAGTGATCCTATCCACCCACAATGCATCGTATAACATTTTGTACCAAATCCTTCGATTCTCGTTTACATGAAGCTTGGAAGATAGTGGTCACAATGTTCTTGTTGCTTGATTCGGCCTGTCCATTTCCTTGTGGATAGTAGTCAGAAGAATGAGATAGGGAGATTCTCGTAGCTATAACAAAACTTGGTCAGATCTCTTGAATAGAAATAGGTAGCATTATCTTCTACAATCTTCTGTGGCACTCCGAAATAGACTATGATATTTTCCTTGATGAAGTTGCATACTGTTTCAGTGTTGGCTTGTTTGGCCGGAATGGCTTCCACCCATTTGGTGAAGTATTCTATTGCTGTGACTATATAGGTGTGCCCTACACTTGAGTGAGGGTTCTGAACACCAATGAAGTCTAGCCCCCACTGCTAAAATGGTTCTTCAATAACTACAAGCCTGAGTGGTAATGCAACGAGTTGTGGTCTTCCAATGAACTGTTGGCATGCTTTGCATCTAGAAATCCAATCTTGAGTGTCTGCAAAGATGGTGGGCCAATAATACCTTCCTTGGAGGATCTTGTGTGTAGTGACCCTTGCTGAAAAATGTCCACCACATGCTTGGTCATGGTATGCTTTAAGAAACTTTTCATTTTGCTCTTTATCTACGCACCTGAGGAAATAACCATTCAGGCCTCTTTTGTAAAGTGCATGATTCCATATTACAAATTTAGTTGCCTTCACTTGATTGTTCTCCTTGTTTATAATTAATACAAGGAGATAATTCTCCATAAGTCGGGTAATAGAAAATATCAGCATACCACTCATCAGTAGTGGTGAAAAAGAGAACATGTGGGTTGTCTTCTGAGCAAGTTGAGCAAGCACAATTTTCTTCACCATGTTGAACAGTGAGTGTTTCATCTTCAGAAATAAACTTGCACAAGCCATTTCCCCTTACCACATTTGAGGGTCAAATCTCCAAGTCATATTCTTGAGTCTTTACAATCAAATTTCCTCTTTTAGCTCGGGATCCTGTTGTGTTAAGATGGACTTGATTGCACTGCTAGGGACCATCACCACCATATGGGAATTGAGGATGTAAAACCTGAAGTTTTTTACAGCCTTGACCATTGCATAGGCATGCTTCTCCAATTGGCTATATTTTAGCTCATGCTTTTTCAAAGGAAAACTCATGAAAGCAATAGGTTCTTCCATGCCTTCATCATTTTTCTGAATGAGAATGGCAAAGAGTGTATGTTCTGATGCATAACAATACATGATGAATTCTTTGTTAAAATCTAGAGATACAAGATTCGGAGCCTTGGCAATGGATTTATTGATCTCTTTGAATGCTTTGCCTTCCCTTCATTGTTCCATTTGAAGTTTGCTTGTGGTTTCATCATGGAAGTGATGTGCTTCGTCAACTTAACAAACTTAGGCACAAAACGACGAAGAAATTTCACCTTTCCGAAGAATGAATGAAATCCTTTCTTACTTGTGGGTAAGGCTAATGCTTGAATGGATCTAATCCTCTCAGGATCAATGTGTGCTCCATGTTTGTCCACAATTTGCCCCATAAATTGCCTTACTGTGACTCCAAAATGCACTTTTTTGGATTTAGTGATATGTCATGTTTCCTACACCTTGCAAGTACCTGTTCTAAGTGATAGATATGATCTCCCCTCTTCTTTGAAAATACTGTGAGATCATCAAGATATATGACAATGCAATGCTTCAGATCTTTGAAGGCCAAATCCATCACCCTTTGGAATGTAGCTCCTGCATTGATTAGGCCAAAAGGCATTCTGTTGTAGGAAAAAGTGCCCCAAGGTGTTGTAAAGGTTGTCTTGGTGTGGTCCTCCTCTACCACTTTGATTTGATTATATCCTGAGAATCCATCAAGTAATGAAAGCATTTCAGATCCAATGACTTCTTGCAGGATATGGTCCATGATAGGAAGAGGATAATTTTCCTTTAGTGATGCCTGGTTTAGGTTACGAAAATCTACACATATCCTTATTTCACCATTCTTCTTCTACACTGGCACAATGTTAGCCACCCATGTTGAATGGTGGATGGGAAAGATGATCCTTGCATTAAGCATCTTTGTTACCTCCTCCTTGATGGTATCAACAATATTTGGGTTGTACGGCCTTTGTTTCTTCCTGAAGGGCTTAACACCCTACTTCAAAGGAATTGAGTGATGCATTTCCTTTAGCTGGAAGGATTTGAGTTCATCATAAGAGTAGGCCAAGACATATGAGTATTTCTTGAGTAATGCAACAAACCTTCTTTTTCTTCAGGTGAGCAACATTTTCCAATATTGACCATCCTTGGCTCCTCTAGGGTACCAATGTTTTCTTTATCAAAATCATCTGGGCACCAAGAAGATTTCTTTTCTTTCTCTTGAATGAATCTATCATGTTTGTCAAAGAGGTCTTCTAAAGAGACTAGGCCTTTAGGAATTTTGTTCCCTTTTAATTTGATTACTCCCTCATCATCAATCCCTTCAATTCCTTCTTTCTCTTCTTTGGGGACTAATTCTTGGTGTGGATTTTCACCTCCTTCAACAAGAGATTATTGAAATTATCCCTTTGCTCTAAAAAGTCTAGAATTTAGTTATCATCATTGAAGACTTGCCAATAATTTACATTATCTGGTACACTAGGCCTGATTACCATTTGAATGGTCAATTTTTCTTTACCAAAAGAAGGATGAGGTGTTACTAGAGAAGTGACACTATAAGAAAATCAAACTTTTCATTCTGTTCCCTTGGAATAGCTTCAATGGAAAATGCATCAAAAGATTCAATGCATTCCCACACTCTATTTCTGTAATGTCGAGTCTTGGATTCTTCACCTGATATTGTTGGCGGACCTATTTTACTATAACCTCTGCATCACCTTGGCATCTCAGTTTCTTTATTCCCATGTCCTCTATTGCACTCATGCCTAAGAGTAGTGCTTCATACTCTGCAGTGTTATTTGTATTATCAAATTGCAGCTTATAGGCAAATGGGTACAACTCATTGGAAGGAGAGCACAATACTACACTAGCGCCCGAGCCTACACTGGAATGACTACCATAAAATTCCATTGTCCAAATTTAATCTTCCTATTCCTCCATGAGAAGTGGAAAGTTCTCCTCTTTTCTTGATGTGAGGAAGTAGATCCCTAGCCCACAATCTTGAAAGAGAATGTTTGCTTTCAGATCATCAAAATTTCGTACTGTGAACTTCATCTTTCTTACTGGTAACAAATTCTTCATCTTGCCTTTTATTGGGATAGTTGCAGATGACCAATCCATTTTTATCTCACCACCCAGGTCTCTGTAGAAAATCCTACTTAATAGCATACCAAAGGATGTTGGGATGTCTGCTACCAGTATGGTTAGGAGCACCTTCTTGTTTGGAAAATTAGCTAGTGCTACATGTGCATCTTTGATTCTTCCTACCAATGGCACTTTTTTGGATTCCATTGAGTAGTAGGTGCCATTTACCTGGGTCAAGGTGAGGCCTAGAGAATTTGCAACTTTGGCTGGCATCACATTATCTAAGGCTCAAATCTATGATACAATTATTTAGCTGGAAGCCTTTAATGAGGAGTGATAGGTAGAAAGGTTCAACCCTGTTGGTTTTGGAGGCACTGAGGGATAGCATGTTTTGGGAAGGTGATGTGGATGGTGTGGGTAGTAAGCCTTTAGAATTAGGACTCGAGGATACAAGGTTATCACCATGAACTACATTAATGAACCTGTCAAGCTGGGTAGGGTGTGTTTCTAGGTATTCTATTTTTGAGAGCTGGACTTTGGTTTTTCTTGCATGTTCCATAAAGTCAAATGGGGTTATGGTGAGCGAGGAATAGGATCCGAAATCGAGGAAGATTTACATGGTAGAGGCTTTGCTACTTTGGGTGTTGAATTCTCCCTCTCGAGTGTCACTTTCGTAGCAATTGGCTTGGAAGGGGGTGAGGGTGTAGCTTTTGATTGAACCTTAGATTTTTTTGCAAGAATTGCTATCCAAAATCCACCCCTCAAGGTAATTTTGATAACATGCATCGGATTCATTGATACCAAGTAAGTAGAATCAATTCGAGGCCCAAAATCATGTTTTGGGGTCCCTTTGGTATCTCTCTAACTTCCCCATCCAAGGAAAAATTCAACAAGTTAGCAAAAATTTGAAAAAATCCAAAAATGAAGACGTGGGCTTGTTTTAATGCATTGTGGGTCATACCAAGGTTCCTCGTACCAAGTTTGGGGCCAAAAATACAAAGGAATCGGCCAAGTCGGACATTTTTGTCCTAGGCGGTCCCCGGGATAGTTGGGATGCACGGACATGCAGGACGCACAAAGCTGAAATGGCCATAGGTAGTGAAAATTGGTGAAAGTTGAAGTTTTTTTCCACACATTCTGGGATAGTTGGGACAAAAGTACGCATGAGATGCGAATTGGCGATTTGCCACAAGTTAGTCTATTGCGGGTGGTGCGGAGATTTTCATCCGGGACAGTCGGGACAAAAGTACACACGGGATGTGCAAAGGTGAAATCACCACACAAGGAGGCATGAATCAGATGATGTGGAAGAATATGTCCAGGAAAGCTAGGACACGCGGACCCAATTTTTCCGAAATAGCTACAACAAAGAGAAAAGTCAAAGTTTGACCTCCCGAACTTCAAACGGCCATAACTTTTGACTCCAAGCTCCGATTTTCATAAAATTGGACTTTCTGGAATGAGCACGACATCCATATTTATTAATTTTGATAAGGGTAGATATATTTAAATATAAGAAACATATTCAGCTCCAGTCAGTTAATGCTCATTCCCGTCAAATGACAGAAATACTGCACAGACCCAAAATAGCTGCTCGCACTCAGAAGGTCATAAATTTTGCATTTCTCAACAAAATCACACAAAATTGGTACCGTTGGAATCATGGCTTTGAGACCAATGCCAAAAAAATTAATAAATTTCAGATTTGATGAGAAATCTATGGGGTGTTTTCATAAAACGTGGCCGAGTTCATGAAAGTGTTTTATTTGGTAGTTGGGAGTGTAATTAAGAGGCATGGTCATTATTTCTTCTCTGCTTTGCAGCCCACAGGACAATATGGGGAGCCTTTTACAAGTAAAATAAAATCATTTCAATCCATTTAGTGCCTCTTATAAGTGGTTGAAGGACAGATTTCAAGATTTCCATTTTCCCCTTCTCTCTCTTCTCATTTTCCTATAAATTGGAGTGTTGGGCTCATTGTAAAGGGGATTTTTAGTGGTAGCAAAAAGCTCTGTCAAAATTGTTTTGTGAAGACAATTTGCTGTAGGACCTTGTATTGGAATCCTTGCATGGTGATTCAGGCCCTTATCTTGTAATAGATTGAATTGTGCATATCATGAAGCAATAAAATACAAGTTTGTGGATGCATCTTCCCCGATGTGTTTGTTTTCACTTTCTCTTCTTGCTCCTTTCAACCTTATAACATGAATATTGTGTCTATTTTTATGCTCTTACAGGGACCCATTATCATTGTGTATGTTTGAGATGTTGTTGTGAATGCATTTTTCTAGATTGTAGAGAAATGTCATCCCCCCTTCTAGTGTACACTTTGCTTCTGTATCTCATGCATTGGAAGACTACTCTCCCACCCCTCCTTTTCTGGTGTATCACCGTTGTAGTGTAGGATTTCATGTTTTATGCATTCTCTCTCCTTGGTCCCTTAGAAAGTTAGATTAGGACAGTTAGTTTTACTGCATTAGAGTAGATTGTGGCAGGTAGTTTAGGAGCAAGAACCAACTTTATCTTGAGGTCTATCTCAAATAGCAAGTCCCACAACTTGGAGATAGTACCCATGTTATCCAATCACACCGTGAGCTCAAGTATATGCACTTGTGTAAACATAAGGGTGATGTGATTCGGTGATAACATGAACAAAATTTAAAGGAGAATTGTTTTTAGAAACTTTTGAGCTAGGGGAAGAATTAGATGACTTACTTGTCATAGTAGCATGATCCCCGAGAACCAAAGTGAGTTTGATTTTTCTTTGGTCATTGCATAGAAGGTGGTAATGGTGATCCTCTGCGATGGTTTTATTTTGTGTGACCTCTAGAGGAGAATATTATTTATTCTTCTTATCCTTTACCGTAACTGTTGAGGATGAAGCACCTTTCTTGGATTGTGCATGAGTGAAAACAACACATGAGAAACTTGGAGCTTCTTCATCATTCTCATCATTATTGTACTCAATTAGGCCATTGTGCATATCAAATTCCTCGATCTCAAGATATTTTTCATAGTCTTCCATAATTTATTCTTTAGTTTCTTCAATTTCCGCTTCCTCCTTTGGTTCTTCGGTGTTAAAGACGGAATTGACTTGTGGTGCTTCGAGAGAAATCCATCGAGGAGGTAGAGCAATCCTTGGCCTATTTGGGGAGTTTGGTTTCCTTGGAGTGTTCCGCATTGTGATCTGGGATAGCTATTTCTTCAAGGCAACCAAGTCATCTTCCATTTTTGTAACATCGGATCCATGGTGATAGAGTTTGAATTCGACCCTTTTGCTTCCCATTTCGGCCTTTCACTTTACTAGAAAAGATTAGATCATCATCGGTTTCTATTGCATGGTCTTGAGCTTCCCTTAATGTTCTTGGTTGGGTTATTCTAAGGAAGAAACCTACTTCGATGGAAAGGCACTGATGAAGAATCTCTTCAAATTATTTTTAGGAGGCACCACATCTTCAAGGATTCTTCTTATCACTCTGTTATATCTTGTTATGAAGTCTCTCATTGACTCAGAGGTTTATTTTTTCATTTGTACCAATTGGACCAAGAGATCCTGACAATCTTTTGTGGTCTTGAACCTGTGTTCGAATGCACTTCTTATATCTTCCCAATAGGTGACAGACCTCGGGGGTAGCATGTAGAACCATTCAGAAGCTTTCTCTTGAAGTGACTCCACAAAGAGTCAGACTGACACATCTTCATCCTCAACACCCAACACATTGCAAGCAATGATAAATGTTGCTACATGTTCTTCAGGGAGTTAAGAACCATCCCCTCTAAATTTTGGGAATTTTTTTCTCAAGACTCTTGGTAGCTCATGGAGTGGTTGAACAAGAGCCAGTGGATCGGTGTTTCCTCCCCATGGTATATTAGGCCTACGGGCCTCATGATCATGTTCACACTCACGATCACAACCCCCATTCTATTTCTATTTCTAGCTTCTAACCTTGCTAAGGTTACGGCTTCTATTGCTGCTCTTTCGTCTGCCTCGGCTTGAAGTCTCTCAATTTCTTTGAGTTGAGCTCTTATTTCTTCTTCGACTCTCACCTCTCTTTCTCTAGCTTCTTCTTCGGTCTCCACGTCAGTGAAGTATACAAGGTTCTCATTGATGGATGGAAATTCAGCATCCACGGTATTGAAAACACTCAGGTTCCCAATGTGACTGGTTTCTTGAAAAGGAAGCCTCTAGATTTCGAGTAGCTCTTGTCTCCTTTGAAGTTCCTCAAAAATGGGATCAGTTTGTCCTCCTTGTCTCTGTTCTTTGAGTGTATATTCTATCTACCAACTTGAAAATCTATGCTCTTCTTTGTGGTGCTGGAATTTGTCTTTTCCTCTCCAATTCAGTAGTGCGTTCTTCTTCAAGGTCTAGAATTCTTGTGGTAATGAAGTAGTGATTAGCACTTTGTCTATTATGCTAGATAACTTCCCTCAAATACGAAGAAACATCTTCTTGGATGTGGAAGAGCAATTTAGGTCTTTCAACAGGAGGGTTTCCTAGAATAGCCATGATTTGAATCCATGTGACTCATATAGCCATTCAAATTCTAGATTTTTTTATCTTTTTTAAATTTTGAATTTTTTGACCTTGCGGTCGCATTCAGGTGCAGATGCTGCTAAATCTGCCCCACGATGGGTGCTAAAAAATGTTGGCGAGGAAATTTTTTGTGTGGAAAAATTTGTGAATTCCTTGCCAATGCTCTGGGAATCTAAGTCCCTCTACTTAACCGGTGTAGCTGCCGTGTATGCATGCATGAGAAAGCATGGATTTCTATGGTGGCCTTTCATCCAGGGGATCCAACAGGGCACTCCATCGACCCTACGAGAAAATGCTTGCGATTATCTCGTAAGGGGGAATTTTCTATGAACGTAGGAAAGGGAGTGAGAAAGAGGTAGGAGAACTAATTTTGTAGGTAGAAAATTAGATTCATGCATGCACTAGTTAGAAACTTCAACACATTCATTTATGAAAAGAAACAACCTGCAAATGGAAACAAGAAAAGATAAGATTGTGAACTCAAAGCTTCTAAAACCTCCTCATCAAAGTGGCTACAAAATCCTTCTTCTTGTATTGATGCTTAAACAAAAAGTTGTACATAATGTGGGAATGGAATAAATTTGAGAATGGAGGAAAGTAGAAGAAAATGGCTATTTCGTTTTTATTTTCTCTAAGTACAATGCACCCGTGATTTTACAAGATCAATTGCCAACCCTTTATAATGGTGTGAAGAAGCCATTAAATATCTTGCGAGAAACATTTACAACTTTTTCTTTGTTAGCAAGAAAAGGTTTATAATTTCTTTTCAACCATTCGCATCCATTCAGATTCTTGATTCGCGAAGAAACACCAATGGTGAGAAAAACCAGACTTTTCATAATGCAGCCATTACACTCATTTTTTAACTTTGAATTTGAACCATTCATCTTGCCTTTGAAACTTTAAACCATAGTCGTCCACGTGGGAGAAATTTACCGGAGCGAGTGTGGAGGATTCCTTTTGCATATTGTGACTTTATAGAGATTTGGCATTTTGGAACATTTTGGCCCACTCACCTTTTGATATGGTGTTGACACATGGCCTCACTTGAGTGGAGATAGAGTTGAGGGCCACTTTCATAATTTACCCTTTTTCAATGCGGGCTCAAAAACACAAATTACTCTGCCGGCCCGCCCACCTACTTTGACCTTCGATGCGGGATTAATATTTGACATTTTCCTTGGTGCGGACAGGGCTGCGGGTCACTTTTTAACTTTAAGACCCTTTAATGAAAACAAGGTTCAAATTCTCAAATCTCCCCAATGGCCTGCTTTCCTGCCTTGAATTTCTATTCGGGCTTAATATTTGACTTTCTCCCTTATAGCATGATCGGGATCTGGGGTCACTTTATGCCTTTTAGCTCTTTTTACAAAAAGGCTCAAAAACTCAAAAGGCTCCGATGATCCACCTCCCCATTTTGACTCTTTTGATGTGGGCTCAACATTTGACTTTTCCTCATAGCATGATTGGGGCTGTGGGTCACTTTATGACTTTTAGCCCTTTTTACAAAAAGGATCAAAAACACAAATTGCTCTGTCAACCTGCCTCCAACTAGATTTGTCCACATACCCAAGGATAATGGGGCCAAAATTTGATGGGAAAGAAAAAGCTCGTCATTCACAACTGTGGAAAAAGTGCAGAGAAGAAGAAAACTTCACCATTTCACGCCTGATTTTCAAATTTCTTTTGTGAACCAAGGGATTGAAAATAATAAAAGGTTCGATGATCCATGGTCATAGAAAGATTGATAATTTCATTCAAATGAGGATAATAATATAATTTCACACGTCCAGATAGAGAAACGGAAAATTTATCAAAACGTGCGATGGAGAGTTTAAACAACTTCAAAGCATGAATTTCTCTATATTTTCAAACTTCCAACTTTACTTGAACACTTCTGGAGGGTGTGAGCTCAAAATTTTTGAATTTGACTTAAAAATTGAGGGGGATTTTGAGGGTGACAACAACACATGACAACAAGCCTTCTGTCATGCATGTCAAGAACCCTTCATGACGCATAACAACAAGCCTTTTGTCACGTGTCAAACATACTTATTGATGCACGATAGTAAAGCCTTACATTGCAAGTTAAGAATACTTGTTAACGCATGACGGAAGTTTTGTTTTGCATGTCAACAAGTATTCTTGATGCGTGACAAAGTCTTGTTATCGCGTGTCAAGAAGGGTTCTTGATGCGTGACAAAGGCTTGTTTTCATGCATCGAGAAGGAATTGAAACCCTATTTTGTCCTATAAATACCCTCCTTCCAGTCATTTTCACGTTTACACTCTCTAGCTCTTGAAATTTCTCATTTACAAGAATCAATTTTAGAATCTGATCAAGCTCAAGGACAATTACAATGACAAATACAAGTGTGACCCAAGGCCAAGCTCAGGGATCAAAATCAATCATAGAATCCAGCTTAATCGAAGATACTATACAGGAATTTGTTATGCCCCCACATTTAGACAGTTTTGCAAATGAATTTAGAATACAAGGATTTGGTTGATGCATGTAATTTTGATGGGCTCGTTAAAATTCCCTAGTTTGAAATAGATAAAGATATTCGAATTACCTAATCTCCTCTTATAATACGAGGACAATATCTTTATTGTTACTCTAGATGATGTTGTATGTTTCAATTCGGTGTCAATCTAGTTGATATTCATCGCTTAATAGGCCTTCCATACAAAAATTTACCCATTGTCACAACGAAAGAAACCCTGGTCAAAACCAATAAAAAGTACCTTGAATCGAATTTCGGTTTCCATGTTGATTGTATGTATAAACTATTTTCAATTTTTATTTTATATTTTTAGTTTTCGATATTAATCTCTAACCTTTAATCTTTTTTTTTGATATTAATTAAATTATCTTTTTGGCTTTTTGTAACTCATGTCAACAAATCAAGACGTGGTGTGGATACGCAAGGAATTACACACCACTTTCTTGCTGCCATGATATCTTTCTTTCAAGCGGTGTTTTGCAAGGAAAAACCGATATACCAAACATGGCTATTACATATATTGCTGCAACTATCGGAAAGCAAAAATTTGATTGTTGCACATTTTTATCAAATAAAATAAAAATTGATATTACAAATGCATCACTTTCAAAACCAGTTATTCACTCCACAAACTATCTCCTTCGCCTTTATTACGAGGCTCTTTTTAATTTAAAAGACAAACCAATTCCTACTTGTATAGATGAGACGATGAAGAACTTATCGATTCCATTTGAAGAACAACGGGTATAAGTTTGTATTTCGACATAAGACTAACATTAAGTTCATCTAGAATCGATTAATTATTTGATTGTTTGTAGAAAATATTTTTGAAGGCCCTTTCATGAAAAAATATGCATCAAGAGGAAGAGGCCAACAATATGATGAGGCGTCGGCAGATTCGTAATCTGAAATAAAATTTCACTCATCTCTGAATCGCCGAGCATTTGAATTTGTTAAATGCCAGAGACATAATACCTTAAAATTTACTATTTAAAAATTCCCATTTTGTATTTTCAATTTACCATTTACCATATTGAATTCACATACAATCAATCATTGTTCTTGACATTACGAAACTTTGGACAATATCGGGCTTCTCAAAGTCAACCATCTTCACTAACTCACTCAGTTCAATCGCATGCAATTGTCTCTTCTCAAACACCCACACAATAATCCCAATAACACACAACTCAAACATAACCAACTACTACTCCAACACGGCCACCTCAAGCTCCACAAAATGTTACCCCTCAACAAGGTGTGATATAATTTCTTAAATATAAGACTCAAGTTTTCAATAGTTTAATATTTTTTCATATGATTTTTCTTGTACTTTCCAAAGACATTACAGTCCTTCACATTCTTTACAAATAGCAGTACTGCCCCCTCCACCACTATGATTCAAAATGTCAACCAGAGGATTAGGGAAAAATAACATTGGTAAATGCATGCCAATTCCTTCGGCCCCTAGTGGGACACTAAACATTGCCTCCTCATTTTGAATTCAAAACCTCTCTCTTGGTGGCTTTCCCGGTCTGACAACAGCATATCAATTTTAAATAATATAAATTTAGATGAAGATTACTTGGGAATTGATAGCAATGACCCATCAGGATTTTTTAATACACGTGAGATGATTCAAGGCCAACATGTATACTTCAATTTCAAATTTCATTACTTTTCATTTTAGATTTATTTATTTGAATATTGATTTATTTTATCACAAATAGGATCAGGCCACCCAAAGGCAGAAATAGGTAGCAGATTGATGATCAACTAGAAATCCCCCATACCTATCCAGCTACATCATCTTCTTCAGATACAGATGGTGAACAATTGCTACCATTTCCTTTAGAGAACTTAATTGGTAATGATTTTCAATCCCATGTCACGGAGTTTATTGTACCTCATATCAGTCAGCTTATAGAATGGGAGAGATGGGATAAAGTACTAATCAATGAAATAATAAGTCGTTATGAAAATTATTGGCAAAGAGAAAGTTTATACGCTACAGTCTAGATACAACCTGCGAAGATCGATTCCTTACTTACCCAAGTAAGAGGTGGGACAATCACGTATAACAACAACTATAAAGATGATATTTTGGATAAAGCATTAAAAAAATTGGAAAATATTAGTGTTGAAGCCCAAACATATTTTAACAAATGGTCTAAGGACAAGGATCTGGTAGCAATTGCAAATGCCGAAAGAGATAGAGTGGTTGTAAGTATTATCACTTTGAAACAATATTTTTTGTTAATTTGACCTTTTCTTATTTTAGTAATATGTTTAATTGAGATCACTTTTTTTGTGCAGTTGAAATATGAAAATTTGAAGAGTCAAGCAAAGGTGTTCCAAGTTCACTTGGAAAGCGCTAAGAACAGTTTATCCGCAACAAATAATTTGAAAGAAAATATTGTTTTAGTTAATAAACAAAACAATACACTAAAGTGGATAATTAAAGAGCATGGCTTTGACCTAGAAATTTTATTCAAAGCCAAGGCAATGCAGTTCCTAGTTTGCTATCCCATGGAGATGCGATAAGGGAAGAATAAAGGATCGTAAAGAGTGTAGACAATGTTGCGAATATCTTGCTTAGTTCGGGATTATTGACCATTAGGGAAAGGGGTACAGGAGGAGAAGCCATTGGGGAAAGGAGTACAACTATAGGAGTGGAAGCCATTGGAGAAAGGGGTACACAAAATTGAGGGTTGAAAAATTTCATGATTGAGGGTTAAAAATTAAAAAATTGAAACTTTAAATTTGAAAGTTTGAAATACTTTATCATCTATATTTGAAAATTTGAAACTTGAGTTTGGTGGTCATGATGTTTGAAAATTTGAAACTTGAATGTGATGGAGTTTGAAAATTTGAAATCTTTAAAATCTGAAATTTTATATCTTCTTATATATTATGTATAGAATTTCTAGATACATTCATTTGAATTTGATGGTGTTATGATAATGGTTAATTATTTGTTTAAGAAAATATGGAATCTGGTATGATAAAGGAATCTTAGTACTTGTAATGATGATTGCATAGATGTTGATGATGACATTAGAATAGAATCATAGATATGGATTATCATTACTTGTACATGTGGATGATGATTATGGATAATTGTTTTAAGAAAATTTGGAATGTGGTAGACAGAGACATTTAAAACTTCTCATAATATTCTAATGGATATGATATGATGACATTAGAATGGATATAGATGATGATGAATGATGATAATGGATAATTGTTTTAAGAAAAATTGGAATGTTAAAATAGATATGGATGATGATAATGGATAAATAATTGATTTAAGAATAATTGGAGTGTGTCGGAGTATAGTACTCACATCTTCTTATCAGGTTTATCAAAATCTTCTTCTCTCTACTTGTCAATTGAACTAGGAATTACATATTCTATGATGACATTAGATGTGGATGGAGACATTAAAACAGATGGATTATGATGAATTGAGTGGACATAGATTTTTAGCTTCAAGCACGATCATGGAATGTGGTAGGACAGAGACATTTAAACCTTCTCAAAATCTTCTTCTCTCTATTTTTAATGAATCAATTATATGATGACATTAGATGTGGATGATGACATTAGTTTCAAGTACAATAGTGGATGATGAATTGTATAATGGATAATTGTTTTAAGAAAAATTGGAATGTGTTATGATAGAAACATCTTAATATGGAAAAATTGGAATGTGTTATGATAGAAACATCTTAATATGGAAAAAACTTATCCAAAAAAGTTTAAACACTTTATCAAAGAATTTTGCAAATACAAAAATAAATTAAACATAATTGTAAAAACTCAAGCAATGTCATATGATAGGGTTTAAGTTACCTCTTGTCTTTTAGATGGCTATGACAAAGCATATGGAAGGAAAATGAGAAATCCTCTGTCGTAGTGTGTTGTGTGCTAGAAAACCTTCGATTCAAGAAAACTCAACACGAGAAATAGATTAGTATATAGATGGGTGAGTTGCTTGACATTGTCAGTCCCGAGAAGTGAGAGATTCCTAGAATGGATGTCAACCCACGTTTTCAAAAAAAAAAATGAAACAATGATTGATTGGATTAATAAAGAAAAAAAATATTAAAGAAAAATACAAATGATAACTTTATACATATCGGACGGTAGAAGTCAAGAAGAGTATAATAGTGGAAGAATATGCAGATCTAAACTCCAAATGTCTTGTAAATTAGTATGCAACAAATGCATGTAACAAACAAATTTTTTAAACAGAATTTCATATTCGACAAATCTAAAATAGTAATTATATAAAATAGAATTTTATAAACAATTGTATTTAAAAATATGTTACATGTAACATCTTTAATAATAACAAGAGCTGAAACAAAATTTTGTAAAAAGCCTCGGTCAATATTTATATCGTAGAGTTAATATGAAATTGAATAAATAACCACAGTCAATATTTTCATCTATAGAGTTAATAATTGAATAAATGACCACAATCAAATAATAAAAGTAAGGTCAAGGAGATACCTATTTAAATCGAAACAATCCATCATCAATAGTTGATTCAAAGTCGATGTTCTCTTCGTAGAGTGTGATGACACACCAATTCCGGTCTCATCGTTGGGAATAGTTGTACTTGTACCTACATTATTTACACCTCTTCTTTCGAAAGGGAATTCCAATGTGCAATTCCTCTTTCGAAAGGAAATGTTTCCACGGAGTAGCGAGAAACATAACACTTCATGCAACTTTCTAGATATTTATCTAACCTGTTTCTCATTTTTTATTTTATAAATGATAAATCACTGAAAACCCTTTCGTCCTCCACAGACCCCAAAATCATTGTTTGGCATATTTCATATAATCTGAAATATTCACTGATGTCTTCTTGTAAGACAGTACTTTGATAGATTCCTTGCCAAATCCTTGTAATAGCACTGCTCTTAGAAGGTTCGTCTAATTTTCTATATTGGTTCCTCATTGTTGTTGCAAAATTTGTTGATTGAGACTTTAATAAATGAACATTCAATATACCTTTGATTTTAATACCCTCGATTTCTAAAGTCTTTGTGAAATGTTTCATTATTGTACCCATGGATTTATGGAAATGCTTTCTTACAAAGTCCGCACGAGCACCTTTAGTATTCCAAAAATTAGAATTCATCACACCCATTTCTTCAAGAATTTTATCTTTGGAGAAAAATTCTCTAATTTCGGATGAAAAGGATTATCTTGTTTCAACTATAACATGAGACTCAAAGAGATTACGTGTCACGGAACATCTTCTCGTTACAATCCTATAATATATTGATGTTTTCAAAAAATGTGCAGTGGTATGTCCCTCCCATTAACATTGATGCAACGGTGATCATGGATATTAAATCTCAAATAGTTACTTTGGGTTTTTAAGATCTAATAAATCTTTCCAATTATCGAAAATAGGTGTATAAAAACTATCTTGCAACAATACAAGACATCAAAACTTTGACATACCATTTTTCTCATCCGTATAAAATCCACAATATAGATTAATGTCCCCTGTGCATGCTTCATGAGTGTATTGATCTCCTACAACATTGGAATAATACCAACCAATGTAATTAATGTCTCGAAATAGTTAAATGGGACAACAAGTCCCTCGCCTTGTCAAATTCATGACGATATTTGTGCATGAAACTAACCAATGAAGGATACTCCTCACGAACTCTGCATGCAAGTTCATACAAAGAAATCCATCTCATCTCAACATCCTTCAAAAAAAATTTCCATCTATAATTCTAATTGTGAATTTCTGGAACTCAAGAAATTGCTTTGGGTTTCTTGCCATTAGGTATAAAGTTATCTTATAAGGTCTTCTACTTTAGCAACATTTTCGTAGTTGCTTACCATTTTATACGCTAAAGTCATTTGGTGAGCCATACAGTGAATTGCTAGCATATAAGGGGCCACTATTGTTTATAATCTAACACATAATGATGTACAAAGGTGACCTTGCATGACCGATGCACCATCTTCTTTGACACATGCCAAATTCATAGTAATTTCATAATTAGTCATTCTAGCAATATCTTTCAAATGAGAAACAACTATTTTATATAGGTTTTCGGCATTACAGTTTTCAACGGTTTTCATAACACCCAGTAGATGAGGTGTCCTTATATGATTTTCTAATGTATAGACGTGGATACATACCCATGCAGTGTTGTCGACTGCTGTCACTTCATCAATTGAAAGAGAGATAAACTTAACTTTTTTTACATTGTCTTTCAAATCTTCCTTCTCTATCATTGAAAGGAATTTTTCCATTTCTTATGCACTACTGTCAAACCAATGAGCCTGAGGTACATTGGTCATACCATTATATTGATACAAAAATTTGAAATCGAGGAAATATGAAATCGGTATTCCTTTCTTTCTAGTATGTGAAATAAAGTAGAGAAGCTGTATGAGTTTTGCATGCAGATTTGTTTGATTCATCTTACCACTTGCGATGTAATCGTTCCTCCCTTTTATATGAGATGTTTGCGTTTTTCTGTACAACTTCATACTCTGCTACGTATTTAACATGCATGCATTATTTATCGATTTTCCACTTGTGCGTTTTGATTTTCTAGCCATCCTCCCCCGTTCTTGTCAAAAATTGTTTTCCACAATGTTTTTCTATAGTGTCCAAATTTGATTTGCATTTTTTTTCGCTTTCCCAATTTCCATGTACATATTGTACATGTACATTCGAATGGGATTTCTTCTAGATTAGATGACTTTGTATAGGTTTGATAAATGGAAATTTGGCAACCCAATCAAACTTGTAAGTACTCCCAATTTTCCACATATTCTTGTTCGTTTTCAATGTTTTAATTTTTTTAGTAGAATTAAGCAATATCACAATCACATGGTTTCCTCTTTTGTGAACCATAATTTGAATTTTTTTTTGTGTTCCATTTTTTTGAGTATGTGTATGTGTAAAATATTGATGCACTACTGTTTTTTGAATAGGAAGAATATCTTCTGGATCTTACATCTCAACAAGTATATCTTCAAGATCTAGCATGGTATCATCATAGGTGTCATTTGGTTAATACTGTGCAGAATTCATGTCCACCTCGATATTACCTTTCACATAGTTAGTACTTCAATTCTTTCTGACTGCAACTATATGGGTGCTAGTGGTTGCGTATCTATAAGTGAGAGTTTCAAAATCCTTGAATATGGACTTCTAAGATTTCTTACATACTTTTTGGGTTTTCCCATTTTGAGCACTAACACATTCCATTAATCTAAGTCACACATCGATAAAATTGAGTCACACATCGTAGTATACTTGAGTCATGCATCGAAAAACGTAGTGAGTTATGCGTCGAGATAAAATTATGTCACACATCAACAAAAAAACTAAGTCACGCGTCAAAAAACTTAGTCCGTGCCGTCGTATCGAAAATGCAATGAGTCACGATGAGTCAGCGTCGATGATATCCTTGTCACACATCAACAATAAACCCTTTGTCTCCTGTCAGTAAATATTATTGTCGCGTGTCGTGAAACACGGTGAGTCGTGCATCACAAAAATTATTCCTATCATGTGTCAACAAATGCAATGATTCACGTGTCAATGAATATATTTTCACACGTCAAAAACAAAAAATCAGTAATCAAATGATAAATTTGCACTTTGATCTGGTGCTTAGAGAATGAAATTTCACAACTTCACAAGATTGGTAAGGTCTTGGTAGTCGGTGGTAGTATACTACCCAGGTGAATCACCTAGATTTTTATAGGAGATGTTTTCAAATTTAGGTGATGCCAACCCCTAAAAATATATATTTTAAATTTTAGGCAAAGATGACACCGACACTCTCAAAAAATTACCTTTTCAAATTTTCCTAAACTAAAATTTTCACCATATTACGAATATTCGCCACTAAAATCATCCATGCTTCGGCCTACCTCTCGAACGAACACACCTCTAAAGTATGAGTTTCAAAATTTGGAATTTCTTCATTCCCTAAACTAGATCAAACTCCCAAGATCCTTTTTCTATGCGCTCGGCCAACTTCACTAACTTGCTCGACTTGAGCCCGAAACATGATCTCTCATGGTCAAGTCGATCCCTCCATTTCCTCTCTTTGAGGTCTTGTTTGGCAAATTTTGGCTAAGGGGAGAAATTGGATAAAAACTATAAAAGAATAGATGAAACTACAAGATGTCTAGATAGCATATTAGAAACCTTTTTTCTCGTATACCTTTCTTATACCGATCACAAGGGGAAACTGCTATAAGAATCCTATCTAACATAAGTCTTTAGACTATTATAGCTTGGTCTGTGTTTGTAACTACTAGAACGGATGATTATGTGTATGAATTACTATTTATTTTCCCATCAAGTAATGTTTCCATGTCTTTACACTCTTTACCAAATCATACAACTCTTTATCATAAGTTGGATAATTTCTTACTGCACTTGTGAAGGTCTCAGAATTGTAACAAACATGCTTCTTGTTCTGCATCAAGACTTATCCCATTGCATATTCACTAAAATCCCTCTCGACCTCAAATAACAGATTGAACTATGGAAGTGCTAAAATAGGAGTGGTACTAATTTTCTCTTTCAGTGTGTCAAAATATCTATGATGTTTGCCTCCCAACTGAAATACCTATTTAATACTAGTCAAAGAATGTAAAGGAGATGTAGTAAACGAGAAGTTAACAATAAATTTTCTCTAGTATTGTCTTTGCACAAAGAAATCTTCTAAATTTTGTTACACTTTTGGGTGCGAGCTAGTTAACAATAACCTCAATTTTTACGGGATCAATTTTCAATTTAGCATGTCCCAAAACATAACCCAAATAAACCAACGATGTTTTGACAAATTCACATTTATACATATTTAGAAATAATTTCTTATTCCTTAAAACATATAAGACTTTATGAATATGAATGATATGATCTAACATTCTTTAATTGATCTAGTAAATCATCAATATGAGGAAGAGGGCAAAAAAATTTCAGCGTTAAAATGTTCAAGTCATGAAAATACGTCATGTGTCATCTTTATTTGGCACCAAAATGATTAACGAACCATAAGGAAATGAACTTGGATGGATAATTCCTTTTTCCAATAGTTCCATCACCTGTTTCTTTATTTCCTCATTTTCAACCACATACAATCTATACATACCAATATTGGGAAGAGGTGCATCTTGCAACAACTATATCTCATGTTGAACCCCTCTTTTAGGAGGTAGATACTTGTGGGTCCTAAAAGCACATCATAGTTAGAAACAATTTTAACAAATTCATTATGATGTTTAGGATCAAAATCCTCAAAATCCTTTTCATGATGTTTCTCTTTGGACTTTAGCACCATGAGTAAAAAAATCTTTCTTGAATTTACATGCCTTTTCATCTCACTTGCGAAACCAAGGATATACTTAATTTCACATGATGAGCTCTAACAATATATTCAATCCCATATTTAACAATCAAGTATTTATTATTTTCCCTATTGAATATTGCTTTACGATCATATAGATAAGGAATTCCCAAAACCACACCAAAAATATCTAAAGAAACAACATCTAAATCAACCTCATCAATAAACTTGTCTGTAATGGAAAATATGAATCTACAAGTTTTTGTTACTTGCAATTTACATCATCAAAAACCCAGCCCAAAGGATAAGTCTTATGATGTGGCTTGGTTTTGAGTCTCAATTTCTTCACAACCTCCTCTAAAATCATATTATCTTGAGATCTAATGTAAAATAGAGTGTCTATTTTTGTATGTTTTGAAACAACTCTAAGGTGGAAAATCTCATTTCTTTTCTTTTCATCATGCATAGATTGTTGATTAGAAGAAGATGCAACATTTGATGAACTAGTGTTAGAAGAAGAGGAAGAATTACAACCTTGAAAACTCATGGCATGTGATCTTGGTTTCATCTCTTGAATCAAACCCAAGATCATGTACCACAATATTCATTTTCTTCTCTTTTCCTTCTTATTATTAAACCACTTAGGCTTCATTTCAGGATGTAATTTCCAACACTTAGATTCATCATGATTCTTTTTACAATGATTGCAAAATGGTTTTTCATCTTATTTCTTAACAATAGAGTTAGTCTTTTTCTTACCCTTTCCTTTTCCTTGTTCTTTCAAACCTTTTTATTTTCCTTCAGATTGCTTGTTATTGTGTTTTGAGGAGGAAGACTCCTTATTAATTTTCCTCTTTCTTCCAAATGTGTAGCTTGCACACACACGAAATCAAGATTAGTAGGATTAAGAATGAGAATCATATGTCTCAGATAACTATGTAATCCACCAATATAAATTTAAGCGATCTTTGTTGTGTATGTAGATAAATAACAAGAATAAGATCCCTTTTCCTAAAATATTGTGTTTAACCCTGAATGGTTTGTCCCTTAGTTTGTATCAAAATTTTCCAATCCATCATAGCTTGTTGCATATATCCTAGAGGATAATTTTTTTGTCTTAGATCGAAACAAAATCGACTAGGAAGTGCTTTCTTTACCTTTTTCCTCATCTACTTCTTGAAGGTTACTCTCCCACCATATGAGTGATGGGGCACCCATTCAAAGATTTTCCAAATGAATTTTTTCTTTGTCATCAACAATTTTCTCGAACCCTACAATACCTAAATCTTATTGATCAAGTTATCCAACTTCTTTGCATTAAGCTCCCCATTATACATTGGAAATTCAAACTTGATATCTAGTTTTAATGAAGGAAGAAAATTAGATTTTTGTGCTTCACCTTTAGGAATATCAGATTTTTGTTTCTCACCTTTAGGAGAATCAAAATCAAAGACATATTTATTTTTACCTTTTGTGATTCCTTTTCGGTTGTCTTCTCCTATCTCAATACAATTCCTCCACTATCTCTTTCATCTTAAGGAATGATTATCAAAAATATTCTTCATGTTTTTCATCTTTGGACTTCATGATATTCTTGAACCAATTTCTGGATCAACACTTGTTAGTTCTCCTTCACCCTTTCTAGAACGGGACCTTGTTATCATTCAACACAACTTGTAATCCAAACACTGTTAAACTGATCATATACTAGCTCTTATAGAAAATGATCAAAAATCATAAGAAAATTGCAAGACATTCACCAAATTTTCCTTAAAACATGATTTCATGGATTGATTTTGACATTACAAATTTTTCATATTTGAATTAATTTTAAAAATTTGCAAGTACTATGTGAAAAACATAGAAAAAACAAATTAAATAGATAAATAGAGTCACCGCAATTGATAACAGAGTTTGGTGTTAGAGCCTATGTCTCTAGGTCCATATAAATGTAGCCAATCTGTTAAAATAATTCCTTAATACACTTACAATGATTCAAAAAGACATTTCAAGATCTTCTCCAATTGTCACAATATTCCTCTTGAAAATTTAATCCTAGTCCCTTTTGGAATTTTCTCCTAATTCCTCTCCTAGCTCTCATAATAAGCTTTTGAAAATACACATTTTGCTGTAATTATCTCTTCAAATAGCACATATGAAATTTTATAGTGTTTCTAACCCCAGGTGCAATGCAAGGTCCCCTTATCTTTTACCCAACAACCATTTTTCAAGCCTCCCTATATGCACCGTTTACTAAGCTTGGCAAGATAATCCCACGTACACGTGAGAAATATTAACCAAGTGGTTTAAATAATATTTGGTTGACTAATTGTACTAGATTATGAGACATTTCATTGGTGATGGTTTTGTGGCCATTTGGATATGTGCTAAACTAGGCGGTGAGGGGTTAACGCCACATTGGAGGATGGGTAGGTGGATGTGATAACCAGATAAGGTGAGGTGGTGAGGAGATAAGGATGTTGGCGAAGGAGATAAAAGTGAGGTGGAAGCCACATGGTGGATAGAATGGTGAGCTATGGTGGTTAAGTGATAAGGTGGGTAAGTTAGGTGGCTAGGTCGACACGGTCACCGAGTCAACTTGACTCACCACGTCGGGCTTTCCACCAAGCCAAAAGCAATGAAAATGTGTATAATACATAGTGAATTATCCCACATTTACCCTTATGTGAATAAAATAAAATATATACAAAATCCCAAAAATGGTAATATGAAGATCGGAGGCTAAGGCACCTTTCCACAAAAAGAGTCTCGACCTTGGCTAAGGACCCCCTACTTAACAAATAACTTGGGCTCACATGTTCGCAATCGAGTGTCAAAGACTCAAATCACAAATCAAATTTTTTACTTAATACAACTTGTGCTACTTGTAATTTCGTTGATCCACTTAGCGGATGTGCAAACTCCATGTCACTTGCATGTAGTCCAAATTATTACCAATTGGCCAAACATTTCAACATGCTATATCTTTTGCATATGTGCTTTGTTTTAAGCAAACAAGATACTGTTGGAAAGCTCAAATTTTTCTCTACGCAATGCAACTTCCTGTAAGTAATTTTGAGAATATCTTATATTTTCATTTCTAAATGAGGATCCTCTTCATCACATTTAACCACCCAAATCTAAACTTTGAGTCCATCAATGCTAGTGTGGTATTCAACATTGTTATTCTTTCCTCCCAAACTTTGAACAATGGAGTTTTGATATCTTATTTATGTAATTAGTGAACTCATCCTCTATTTTTACCTCTTTTCCAATGTCAAAGGATCTTCATAAGTAGGAATGTCACCGTGTTGATTTATTGTATTAATATCAACATTTTCATTTTCATTTTTGTTACCACTATCTTCCTCAATATGATCCTAGTCATAAATACAACCAAAAGTATGAGAAAACAAATGAGTTATTATATCATCCAAACCCCCATTGTGTATATTTTTTATTTTTATTCATTTATTTCACCGCATTGAGGTTCGTGTATTGCATTACCTTCTAGAATTGATTGTTTTAATCTACATTTTTGTAGATTTCTAGAATCATTATTTTTTCAAAATTTCTCTTTCTATAGGGCCGATATTATTAGGGTGCATGGGATGACCAGGGTCTAAAATTAGCCATTAATATTTCTACACAATATTTCCACAATGTCAGCTTGACTGAGGGGAGTGATCATCGATATATAATATAAGAAATAAAATATTGAACATAAATAAATAGTCATGTAAATTTTTAGTTCGTTCAACATAAACACATAAATCATTCAATAAAATGTATAAACTAAAATGGCTAATAAAATTCAATACTAGTAATTATTCATTCAAATTGTCTCCAAGTTTAATCTATGAATGCATTTACTAAACATCATAATCGAATACTAGCTACTTAAACATCATCAGTTTGAGGTGATCTATCTATCACATTTTAATAACTCTACAAGAGTTGGATGATTATATGTATAATAAAAAAATAATTATTCTCCTACCGTAATATCCCATATTGCCTCAATCTGTTATATATGGTGACAATCTATTTGGCATGCATTGGTCCTATTTTTCATCATCATACTCCATAAATTGACAATTAATTTTCCTTGACATGCATTCTTCATAATTATTTATTAAAACAAAATATTCTTACGAGCATACACATCCCCATCTATATTTTTTGATCATACATTTTATGAACTTTTGTTCCCCTTCTCAATCTTCTCATTGATTGTTTAACATTAACTATAATATGACATGCTAAACTTATACCAAGCTAGGCTTTTCTCTATATATATGTCCATAGAATTGTAGTATGGTAAATTCATGACCTTGGTGCGATTTTGATCCACCAATGAGTGGATTTATAATAACAAGACCTAAAATTACATCAAATATAGTTCCAATGGTTGTATCACATATTTTTCTCCCGAAATTGAAAGGATTTAAATAGACGAGGAAGATCTTCTTCCATTGGACCTTCACCAAATTATCTAAAATGTTTAAATTCTACATCGTATGATTTCATATATTTTCTTAGAAGTTTCAATCATCCTCGAGACTCCTCCTCATAAGGTTTGTATGGTACATGTTGTGTTTGATTGATTTATTGGACATAAATTAATACAATATTATCTTTGAAATCTTTGTACCTCTTTTTCTTCATAGGAGGTCTTGTAATTAGAAATATATGGTGATTATTCATTTGCATCTACTAAATAACTAGACTCTATAAGTGAGGGATAATATCAAGAGTTAAAATAAGTATCCCTTGTTAGGAAAGAAGTGTTCATAGTGTTAACATATGGTTCGAATAATTGTATTATTTAATATTTAAATAAATCATAAGTGTACAAAAATAGTTGTCATGTACAACTCATGAGATAGGGGTGTGGAAGTAAAACTAGGGAATAGAGGAGATATTTGGGGATAAAAATATAATATTTGTCTCCATGATCATAGGAGCAAGCAATTGTATAAAATGCCCTTCTTATTCAATAGAAATTACTTAATTATTTTCTATATTTTATTTGTCACCGATTTTTCCTATTTTCATGTGTTAATATTAAATTGTTGCTAAATTTTATTATCAAAGCTGTATTTTTGTTATCATTTGGTGTCAAAGAAGGATAGGAAAAGTTATGAGAGTCATTGTAGGATAAAACCACAACTTCTAAGATGCAGATTTGAGAGTTTTGAAGCTTTTGTCGTCATTTTTTGAATTCTGATCTTAAAAATAATGATTGGTAAATCATATTTTTCTCAAAAACCTAGATTTCGAATCTTTTGAATTTTTTTGGGTGTATTTATTTGTATCACGGGAAAATTCTAGCAAAAATTTAGAAAAACCCAGTTCATATTTTAGGATAAATCGTGGAAACAAGTTTGACGTCTCTGATTATTCTGTAAGAAAACGTGGTGAAATCTATTTATTTTTCCAAGTAGACATGATCTACAACAGAGCACCAATGTGCAAAGCAATATTGGAGTTGTTAAACTGCAGCCAAGGACGCCTTTGATATATTTCCCAATTTATTCCAACACTTGTCCAAGCATGTCATTAAACTTCGCATGCATGACAATGTCGTATGAATTTAATTACTTGTTATTTAGTGTCTTTGTCAAAATTAGTCTTTAATTAAGTCATGTATTTATTAAAAAATAATTTTTAATTACTTTTGACTTTTCAATTTTAAATTATTTAGTATAGTTTTTAATATGTTTTACGTCCATCGTAAAGATTGTATGTCTTCCTAACAAGTCGTAGTCATTTGTTTGTAAAAGAGTCAAATAGGTGATCTTAGGATTATTTGTATTGTTGTTTCGAGTCAAAAGTGTTGATATTAAAAACAAATAAAAATCTTGCGAGCCCATTTTTGCTTGTACTACTCGACATCCATAGTGAGGGGGTGCATTATCGATTGAAACCGACACCCAATAGAATTGTAAAATGATCCTCAAAGATAAATTGAACTAAGTTAGTAGCCAAAACATGGAGGAAGGATGTGTTTTAGCGACCTCTAGTCAGACACCATTGATGAGGCCACAATATTGCTTTGGTGGCCGATTTTATCAGTTGTGTTCAATGTGTTTAATTTCAGCATGTGTGGTAGTAGATAAAGAACAAATGGATAATTCCTATTCATAGTTAGGAACATATTTTCCTATATTTTATTCTCTTTTGTAAATTGTGGATGGGGAAATGTGTACATTGCTATGAAAGTGGTTGGTGGTCCATTAGAAAACCAATTTGAGAGTTTGTGAATCTCTTAGCAAATCACATACAACGTGGTTAATGGTTCCACTAGCAAACCTGTTGGAGTTGATGGTACTATTTGAAAACCATTAGATTGTACAACATGAGTAGGTACTAGATAGAACTCATCCATGTTCACACTAAGGGGGTGAGTTTTAGGAAATAAGTGTTCATAGTGTGAACATATGGTTAGAATAGTTGTATTATTTAATATTTAAATAAATCATAAGTGTGCACAAATAGTTGTCATGCACAACTCATAGATAGGGGTGCGGGAGTAAGACTAGGGAATAGAGGAGAGATTTGGGGATAAAAATATAAGACTTGTCTCCATGATTATAGGAGCAAGAAATTGTATAAAATGTCCTTCCTATTCAATAGAAATTACTTAATTATTTTTCTATATTTTATTTATCTCTCGATTTTTCCTATTTTCATGTGTTAATCTCATATTGTTGTTGCTTAATTTTATTATCAAATCTATAGTTTTTTTATCATCCCTAATGGGATTTATATCAAAATTTGAACTTTTCTTGGAAAATGGAGGCCGCTTCACATTCCTCATCTTCTAAATATCTATCTTTTTGTATCATTTTATTAACCTAACTAACATGAAATATGAAAATTATTTTCCAAATAATAATCTAAACAATGTGTGTAAACATGTGCCACGAGAGAGAGAGAGAGAGAGAGAGAGAGAGAACTAAAAATATATTATATCATTTTTAAAATCAAAATATACATGATGGGGTAAATATCCACCATATTCAGGAGTCGTGGGAGAGCTATCTATAAAAAAATTGAGTGAGGATATGGAGGAGAATATGATCCATAATTTTGCAAACGATGGAAAAAATACTATCATTTGAATCATTAGCCTATCTCATTTAAAATTTGTATTAACTTTTATCAATGTTTACAATCATACATTTATGTTTCAATATGAATGTACTTATTTAGGGTTTTTATAACACCTAACATGCCTAAAATGAAATGCATTTTTAATCTCATACAAAAATTATTAATTAAAACATATTTAATAAATAGGAAGATGAAATTATCTACCTAGAAAATATGTATTCCCTCCACATAATACATGAAAACTTTCCCTCTACTTAATATAAGAAGACTCAATTCACGCATAGTTTAGTACACCAAGACTCCAATTGAACCAAATTTGTTTTGCCTATTTTTGTGGATTGAATATAATATCTTATATGCACTAGGTTTCTAAATTCAACACAATATGCATGCCCTCCTCCTCATTTCAAAATAATATGTATACCTTAGCTTTCTCACTTCTCCACAATATTTATGTCCTAAATTTTTCTAAAAGAAACTTGTTACACATAAATAAAATATTTTTAATTATAAATGACATTGTTTACTATTGTCTTTGACTAAAAATGTGAATTTATTAAACATGACCTTAATTCAAAAAATCTGATAGGTTTAATGTGGAATCAAAGTTGACATTAGAGACACCCAAATATTTCCTTTTAAGATGGAAAAAATGTAGCACTTTATGTTGCATTTTAAGTCACAATTAAAGTTACTATTTTAATTGCACTAACATTTTTGGTTACTATCAGGGGTGTTAAAGGTGCCCTAATGTCACCCTTGATAGTCGTTTTGAACTTTCATACTTAAACTCGACTTTAGGATTCAAAATTCAACATTGGTGACTTTAAGATGACTTAGAGGCTACTTTAGGTTTCAACTTTCATCAATCCAAATATTATAAAGTGATCATCTTGCAAAACCAATAAAATTAGGAAATTTAATAGGGGCTTATGTTACCCCTTCATTATTATGAGGAACATCATGTCTTTAATAAAATATCTATCAACACTTGATGCAATTTAGTGAGCATTCCAACATTTGTGAGTGTCCTTATGAACCTTAACTTTCAATGTCTATAAAAGAATTAAAAAATGTTAGAATGTTCTCTATAAGATGGAGTTCTACTTTTGGGTCAATGATAATCTTAGAAATAAGAATTTTTCTTTGACAATTTCATTATGATTTTTGAAATTTATTTCTCCTTATGAATCCTTTATCCTAAATGTATTTACTTTTTCGTAGAATTCACAAATTTATATTAGGACCATATTGGCATGCAAGCCAATTTATAATGGGTGGGCAAGTTAAAAAGAAAAGATAAGGACCCTAGTGAACCAAAAATAAGGGGACATAATGACCCAAAAGAACAGTGATTTTTTCCGTAGAGAGCATGGAAATGGTATGACTAGTTCTATAATGCACTGAAATGGTCATTTTTGAAGAGTACGGGCAAAATATGGGAGGAGAGAAAACTAAGGAAGAGAGAAAAATGTGGGCAAATGGGTTGAGAAAATGATGAAAATTAGTTGAAATGGATTAAATGAAGTTGAATACTTTTTGTTTTAAGTTTAGTTTTATGTGCATTGCAATTAATGGTAAAGTTATTTTGAATATCAACACTAAATTAATATGACAACCAAAAACAAAAAATTGAATAACAAGAAAAATATATGTTAAAAAAGAAATTAATTTAAACCAATAATCAATAATAACATAAATACACTACCAAAGCAACTCACTTGTTATGGATTGAACGTATGCTACGGATTGGGGCGAGTTTTTAATTTAACTCTCAATTACATGCAAAGTGTTAAACAACCCATCAAATAAATGTTGACAATAAATTATCTGCTGAACACACCGTTTGGATAAGCTCTACCCTCATCCTGTACTAAAATTAGATGCCAAGAGATACTCATAAAAATACTTGAGAGTGAGATTTTAATCTACTTTTCCGATTTTCCTATTTCCTAAGCCCATAAGAGGAGCTCACATAGAAGTGAGGAACAAGTTAACGTTATTTTGTCTAACCAGTAAATCCAAAGCTTGAAATATAATATACGTACTCGACAAATGACAAAGCCATTTGCCGTTTTATTATGTAGGTTTGTCTTTTTACTAGCTAAGCTAGCGAAAATATACAATTCGGCGAGTGAAATGCAACTGATTCGAATGGAGAGAAAATGGAGGTTTGAGGTAATATGGAACCCATCGTGGCCTGGGACTCCTAATATTAAGTACATTGTTCGTACAGTGTTAAGTATATAAATAATAATAATGGCAAAGACCTGTGGGGAGAGGGTGTCGAAGTCGGAATCACCACACCATCCCCACCTTGGCCTTGCACCGGAAGAATACCTTCAGAATTGGGTTCCCTGAAAAGTCTGGCCGAATTGCCAGTTTGATGGGGCCACGTTATATGAAACTGTTGTCCTCCCGTCGCTGGTGGTCACCTTGAACGACAGAGCCTGCCCGTTCAAATAAGAGTTGCTCTGCCAGTTTTGACCCCAGTTGCGTGACATTGGCTGCCACCCAGTGTTGGAGCCCTTGATGGACACAGACTGCACATCCCCTGCTCCTCCCACATTCGATATCAGCACCAGGTTGAAGTAGGAATGTCCATTAATGGTGAACCGAATTCCTCCCTTCCTCGCACAGGGCACCCTCCTGAACAGAATTGGGACTATTCCGCTTCTGTACTTGGCAATCTGCTCGTAGGCAGGCTCAGCCATGTCGAAGTGCTGCAGAGGAGGGTTGCACCATCCTCCGTTGTCGTTGGGCAGGGCATTGTTTGGCGGGCAGAAGTTGGTGGCCGTGACAGTCACAGTCCCGGGCAGACACCATTGAGGGTCGTCATTGCACTTCATCTCATAACAGGCGCCGCAGGTGAGGCCATTGTTGAAGAGGGCAGTGCTGAGGGCAGCAGTGTTGGTTCCATACCCTTGGCTGTACAGATTTCCATACCCACACGCTCCACCTGCACATAGTACATTCATCGCTCAGCCTAAACATCACATATTCAGAAACCAATTTCTGCACATATATTAAAAAAAACATACCCATGGTGCCAGAAGCATCACTGCCACCATAAAAAGTTGCATGAGCTGATTGCCAGCCATCATATTGCCCATTAACAAACCCAGGAGATAGCCACAGAATTGACAATAATGTAATAAAAGTAATGCTACTTGAGAGACCCATTTTGTTCTTTCTGCATCATGACAAACCTCTGTCACTAAATAGTAACGATGAACTATGCAAACAAAACTAACACTATTAAAACAGAAGGTGATAGCTAGTTTAGTTGTACACTTAATGTAATTATAAATCCCATGAATAGAGATGCGGACAATCTATATAATCTAGTGCCCAAATGATAAGGTAAGGGCTGTACCTGATTCGAGGTCGAAATCTGAAGACCACCCACACAAATCAGAAGCTTTTTTATGTTGGATTTCCAATGCGGATTTGCCTCTATTTATAGAATGTCAGGGCCCTCAGGCTCAGGATATCTCACAGCCCTGCGAATATTTTCTCTTAGGTAGTTTATTTGATGTGCCAATTAAAGAAATATTTGGCTCTATAGTTAATGAAAATGACAGGAGTCCATTGAGGAGGCCCACCTGCACATGGTGTGAGAAATCAAGTAAAGGCGAGTGCTTGATTAAAACTAAGCAGGTGACCCCACGGATAATCGGTGGGGATTCGGGATATCGGCTTTGGTCTGGGAATGATGTTGATCTGCACGTGTTTATAGCTCAACGATCATTTTTTAACTGTAATTCTACCGAATACAGACAATATTTTGATTTTCATGACATCTACTGCTGGTTATATTTAATTTTTTCTTTTGTTCCTTCTTTTGAACGGTGCAAATTTTACAAATTAAAAGAATACATTGACACGTATGCCCATGTGCTGCTATTAAAAATATTAGCAAAATCTGTAGCGCATAGACTTATTGTTACCAGTAGAAAGTTAAAACAATCAGAAGAAAAATAAAGTGTATTCAATTCACTCTGTCAAATCTATGCCCGCAGTGCTACCTTTAAAACGGCCCATGCATTTGTCTCTCTTAAGAATTTCCTTAGCAAAAACAAACATGGAGTTGGTGACCATTATTTTGAGTTTCAGAAGATTTAATAACTATGACTTTAGATGAGGCATAGACTTGAATTTTAGCGACAGAATTGTTGGGTTAAGAAAATGAATTAAGGGCCATGATAGCCCACCTTCATTATTCCTTAGGGTAATGGAGATTCATCCACACTAGTTCTGGAATTTGACAGTCATTCCCGCCTGTCTGTGTTATGGAAAACTAATGATGGTTTGATTACTTACTTATTTTTAAGTAATATAATAGAATGGTTTCATCATTTATTTATTTCTAAATTATGCATTTAAGTAACGTCATAAATTGTTAAAAACATTTGATCTATTATTATGAATATTTTAATGTTTTTCCTCTTTAGTTTTTTTATATTTCTTCCATTTTAACTTGTTTCATTTTTTTATAAGCATTTCTTTTAACTATACTATTTTATTTTTCTTTGACTTTTAAAATAATTTCTTCCATTACATTTTATATAAATATAACATAAATTATAATTTAAAAAATACAAGTATTGCATGAAAATGAAATGACATCAGAACAAAATTATATAAATTTAAAATTATAACAACAATTATACAAAATATAAATATAATTAATGAATAATATTATGATAATAATAAAATGTAAGTCCCTAGATTTATTTAACTTCTTTCAAAATCAATTATAAGATTTTTCCACGTCATTGTTACCTTGCTCCTTTTAGCAACAACTTTAATAGTTACTAGACACAAGACATGCTAGTAAAAATATGATAATAAACTACAAAGAAATGATTAAACAATTAAAAAAATGTAATAATAAATTATTATTTATGTCCATACATTCCTATTTACATGACAACCTTTCACTTTTAAACTGCTGCAAACAAATGCAATGATTAAAAATTATTTTTAAAATTGGAATATAAGTTATTAATTTTAAAAATAATAATACTTTAAAAACTATATATAATATTTTTCCTTTTATTGAATATAAACTAACCATTGCAGAGGTAATGCAAGATACATAGGATGGAACGTAAATGGAATGCTTTTATTCAATATTACAATTTAAGTTTAGTTTGTTTTCAATATAAATGTCAACTATCTCAACAAGCAATATTTAAAAATCTAAAAAATCTTGACAAAATCCTATTTATATATCAACTTTCACTTTCAAACTATTGCAAATAAATACAATGAAAATCTAGTGTTTATACACACACAAAGACTTTAAAAAATGGAATACAAGTTATTAATTTTATCCTTTAAAAACAATAACTTACTAGTTATTAGCGCACATGAGTTGCAAGATAAGTACAATGGAATGTAAATGAAATGCTCTCATTCAACAATACAATTTAATTTGAGTTTGTTTTTATTATAAATGTCAAATATCCCAAAAAAACATCTAAAAATCTATGATTTTTTTTTTTGACAAAGCAAAAACCATAAAAAAAGTAAAGTTCTTGTGTCATGTGTATGATTCCACATTTTGCATATATATTTATAAGAGGTATTTTTAACTGTAACTTCTAAAAATTCTCTTCCCATAAAAAATTGATGGATGTCCACACCAATTTATAAAGGTCCCATTTTGATGCAAGATGAGAGGATGGTTGAAAAGATTGTGGGGTCTAGCTTTATACATGCCAAATGCATTTGCTTACAAGTTTGAATGTCCTTTTCAACAACCCCATTTTGTGAATATACTAGAAAAAGTGAAGTGATCAGGTTGGGCATCTTTTCATTGTATTTGGTGAAATAGTCTCAATAGCTCCTGAAGATGACCAAATATTATGTAAGATGCAAGATATTCCATAAAAATATATTGCATTTCTTAATTTGGTCAAACATGTGATGTCCATATACTAGAGCTCTCATTTTGGCATTTAAAATATTTCAAGACCTCTTCACAACAATTTACATACAAATCAAATATGCACTTGCAAGTGTATAACATTCAACATAAAACACTTCCTATTTTTACTTTCGAGTGGATGTTGGTTTAATAGAGTGAGGGTATGTCATGGTTACCAACAATTTTTTTGCAATAATTTGAAAAAGGGAGCAATACCGGAAAATTCCATGTTCTAGATCTCTTATTTTGACAAATTCTAAGGGGATGCTGAAAAAGGTTGTGGCCTCTAAGATTACATGTTCTTGCATACCCATGGTTATGCATTGTGAGGCATTTGTCTATGTCAATTGATTAATAAAATAAGTTAAATGTCGTTAAAATACTTTAAAAATGTGTTTCTTTATTATCGACTTTAACATAAGTTATTTCTTTAAGTGGGTTGATTGTTTACAAAACTATTAACGTCTTCTTCACAATTTATTTTATAATAAAATGAGATTATTTGTGATGACAACTACAATTGGTTGTGAATGAATGGAGACCTACAATTTTATCATATGTGTACCATATAATAAAACAAATACAATAAAAATTACAGATTATTATGCAATCCCATTGTGTGGAAGAATAGATTTTCTACTTAGCCATTCCCAAAAACAATAGATTGCCTAATACAATACATATATACTTCACAATGTATAGAGCCTTAACTAAGACAAATGAATCCATTTGAAAACACTTGGAATTGCGTTTTTTTAACCATGAATGTCATGCATTTTCTTAAATTTTATAATGAATTTTCAACAAACTCATTTGTTTTCCATTTCCCAATCATTACAATCCATAAGATCATTGTAAAATAGTTCACATGCTTGCACATTTTGTAGACATATCTATCGAGGAATTTAAAAATAAAACATCTTTCAAAAGTTCCTTTTTCATAATGCTTCATGGATATCCACCCCCAATTTCAAGGCTCCTATTTTTACACGGGGTGATAATATAATAACAAAGGTGAATTGATTAGGTTGGACATTTGTTGGTTGCATTTGGTGAAACATCATCAATCCTCTATGAGGATTCTCATGTTGTATGGTAGATACTCTCTCCAAGTCTCCTCTTACCGAAAGTATTGTAAAAATAATTCCAATTTGAAACGTGGCACAATAAACACAAATGTTTTTGAAATTGACTCTCGCATTAAATGCCTTCGATGTAATAAGAATAACACACATTATTTAATGTAAATAATGAATAGTTGCTAACTTTATTTCCTAAACAAAAATGATTCCAAAATATTTTATATTTATTTTTAAAAATCATATATAAATATAATATTAGGTAAAAATAAATAGTCTATTTTGAAAAAAATCATATATATTGATATTGAAAATATTATCCTTCTTCAATTTTTGAAAGATATTCAATTTATAATCAAATATATGGAAGATATATAATTTTGGATAAAAACGTAAAAATCTATTTAAAAATAAATATTCATATGTATTGATATTGAAAATATGGACCTTGTAAGGTCTAAAATTGTAGGAGATATTCATTTCTTTGATCAAATATTAAAACATCTAACGATTAAAAATATATACAATTTATTAAAAATAATAGTTGTCAAACTTATCTACCACGCAATGTGTCTAATCCCAAAGCACCATTAATTCCTCTAAACCCGAGAAGAAGAAGGTTGGAAGATGGTTAGGGGTTGCAGGAATAATAGAAACAAGGCTGCAATTAAGAATGTTTCTCAAGCTAATTCCTTAGTGAGTAGTACGCCTAATGAATGAGTTGTTAAGGAACATCCACATGAAAATCGACTCTCTAAAAAGCAAATTTAGTCAGAATCTCATGTTGTCTTACCTAAATTCACTAGCACTCCTAGTGCAACCAATGTGATCACTAATTCCTTTAGTTCTTTTTGGGTGATCTTGAAAGTTTTCACTTTAATGCCTTATGTGCACACTTATGCATAAGGTCTTGCCAAGCACGCCCATAGCCCAACCCAATGAAACTCATTGGACCACCTGCGCAAAACCTAGTGTGCAATGTGGACTTGAAAAAGAGGAATACAACATTGAATATGTGAGGATAAGAAAACTCGAGTCACAACAATTTCTAAAGCATAATAATGCACAATTCGTGTAAAACTAGTTTGATGCCTAGGAAGACCTAGAGATATAGTAGATGTCCATTAATGCCCTATCTCATCGATTACTTCTCATGTAATCTTCGAGGATGTAAAAATACTAATCACAAGTATATTGTGCACAATTTTAAGAGGAATTTTGTATAAATGGACATTATCTTCCCTACAAGAAGTTAAGGTGGTAGATTTCACGCTCTCTGTTGTAATTATAAATAATTGGCCTAATAGCCTTGCACTAACAAGTAACCATGATGCGGGTCATGGGATTTAACAACATCCATTTGGGAGGATGAATAATGTGGAACATGGTGGGACACAACACATCAATTTATTTGGGATATTTTTATATTTACATTCACCCATTTGGCATCATCAATTTTTATGCCTCCAATGTTGTTTATGAAAGGAAAACGTGTGGTTATGGATCGTTGATGAAGTCCTTGATGCAAATTGGGTGATTTGTAGTGTTTTTAATATGGTTGAGCTAGCCAGCGATAAGTTTGGTCACTTAACAATGGATGGATAAGCTGGAGAGTGCAAGGCCTAGTTTTACACATGTAATAAAATTATTATTGTATGATCTAAATGCCCATCATTGGCCCTCGTCGGAGAAAATGGTACACTTGGACCAATCTTTGAAAAAGGATTATATTAGGTGCTGAAATGACTTGATTGGGTGATGCTTCCAATCCATGCTGACATTTCTTTTGACAATATCTTTTCACTTCCTATGGAAGTAAATCTAGAATTTGTCCTTTCTAATCATTATCCTATCAGATTTTGCATCGTTTGGCAATTCCAGATCATATTATGTCATAAAATGAAAATTTTCTCAATACAATACTTATGGAGCATGACCACACTAGAAATCACATCAAACGAGGCTTGGAACTTCATTCCAGAGACCCCATCGACCAACTAGTCAATAGGCCACTAAGTAGTAAGGATGGATCTAGTGGTGGTTATAAGATGCGCTAACTAGAACATCAAAGTTTCATAGAATTTATGGGTGCCAACATACTCAAATTCAACGCCATACCTATTTTGCCACCTCTTCTTAGCTCGGTTGAGTGGTGGCGACACTGGATAACAATAATTTCTTTGAGATGCTCTAGTTGCGGGTTGTAGAGATTACGTATAAACATCAAATTATTGACAACAACGATGACCGGAGTGCCTGATTCAAGCTCACTTACACTAGTGAAAATTTTATGATAATGTCTCCAAAGAATTCTTTCAAATGCTAAAAGCCAATATTCGCAGAAAATATTTGTTCAGAAAATTGGCATGTGTTTCACTAAAAATAAGAATATGTTCTAGGGCTTAGTAAAGCACTACAAGTAGGTGTTCAAAGTCTAGGGACCTCATTCATGTAGAGCACCAAGTTGTGTTAGAGAAGTGTTTGTAAGTCATCCCTTGTAAGGTTACCCCTATTTAGAGAATTTCTTGTGACAAATTACTATCCATTGAAGACCTTCATGAAGTGGTCCTAAAACTAGGTAACGATAAATCCTCGAGGTGGATCTAAATTTCCTGAAAATTTTATAAAGAAAATTATCGATTCATTGGTCATGAACTTCACTAGGTTTATTTGGAGGGTTTTGCATGTAGAATTTACGGCCAACAATCAATAGAGAGAACATCAAATTAATCCCTAAGAAAGGATAACCTAAGAAAATATATAACTAGTTCCCAATTATTTTACTTAATATCTCCTATAATATTATTTCCAAGGCCTTAGCTCTTCATCTCCACCACTTTCTCCCTATTATCATCGGGAAGAAAAAGATCTATTCATTAGGGGTAGATACATTCTCGAAAAATTTATTGTCGTCTCGAGGGAAATGGAATGGGATCAATGATCAAATCAACAAGCCATGTTTTCCAAACTAGATTTTGAGAATGAATAATATTAGATTGAATGGCCTTTCATTCTATCCATATTGAAACCCCTCTGCTTTGGCCCCAATTTCATCACATGGTTCAAATTATCTTCTATGATGCCTCTTGAACCATCACTAGTTGATTAAGAAGATATTGGAATAAATTGATGCCTAATACTAAATATGTAACAACAATGTAAATTAAATATACAATGAAATACATATTTGACCCAAGTAAAATAAGCTAGAAATTATGAAACCCTAGTTGCAAAGAAGGGATAAAAATACTTAGTTGATTATGAAATAATCATGGTTTGTGTTGAAGTGACAAAGTGATGAATAGAGAGAGAGAGAGATATCACACAAAATCTCAAAAATTGTGTGACCACAAGATCTACCTAGACTAGGGCATCCTAATGGGTTAGAAATGCTGTGGGTGTTGTAGACTTTATCAGGTGCCTTTGATTGCTCATAACCTCATAAAACCAACTTTGGAGGGTCACGAGGTATTTTTGTCCTTCACTTCCTGTCACTAGTATGTCACATCAAGTTCATAGATGTTCCCTATGTCTTGCATGAAGAAAAGACTTACAAAAACCCCAAAAGTGCATTAAATTCCAAAAAGAAAATAATGCAAATGAGGCGCTAGATTGTCCTCATCCATCAAAAAAGTGAACTTACGGTATCGAGAACTGCACAAAATCTCATACCCAATGTATTTATATGTGTGTGTGTGCTGAAATCGTTCCTAGGTAGATCTTGTGTGTGTCACACTTGATAGTGAGAAAGTAACTAGATGTAAAATATTTAAATAGATGTGTGCATGAAATAATGAACTTCCCCTCCTATGCGTGTATGCAGAAATGACAGTCCCTTGTCCCTTGTGTGGAGCTAGATGGATGCTTGAATGATCTTAGAATGCTCTTAGATGCAACCTTAGGTGATGATAGCTAATGCTTAGTGTTTGGTCCTTTATTATGGTCACATAACATTATATTTATATAATTCCCGACTTGAATTTCCTAAATAACCCCGAAAAGGATGACTACCAAAAAGATAATTACCCAAAATGGATAGAGGACCCAAAATATTTGAACAAAGTACAAAGAGGTCGAGGGTGCCCGAGAGGGGACGAGGGCGCAACAACTAGCATCCTAATTAGGCGCTAGTGTCTAGAGTGAGAAATTTCATAGTATTAAAAGTATGACTTGGAAAGCAGGAGTGTAAGATCAATAGTAACAACAAAAAGCAAGAAAAGCTGGCCAAAAACATGGGTCAATCAATATTTTTCTTGCTTAGGAATCATATGAATAGTAGTATGTGATCAGGACTAGATAGATACCCAAAGTGTGTGATTTAGTTTCTTCATTTGTCCCCACTTTATGTCATTGAGTGAATTCTTGATAAAATCAAGTAGATAAGAGATTCATACCTCATAACCATGTAGATATATGGTGAAATGTTTCTAAGAGACAAGAAAAAGCGTGCGATGATAAAAATATGAAGTGTGGAAGCTAGAGAAGAGGAATTGAAAAATGATGATGGTGATGACCCTCGGGAAAGAGCGTATGTGTAGATGTCACGATTGTACCTTTTTTTTGATGTTGATTGTGATTGATGTTTGAATTATGTTACTATTGATTCCCATAAGGAAGGGCATGTAAAAGATAGGAACAAAAAAGTAGTCAAATTGACATATGTGATAAAAATGAGTAAAAAGTGTGTAAAAGTATGTAAATATGAAAAAGGAACATGTGCATCTGATTCATGGTGAGTGAAAAGAGATAAAAAGGATCCACGAATATGGTGTAGAAGAACACATTTTTTTAGCAATATCACACCCGTTAGTAAATGCGAGTTTTTGGGAGATCTCGTGCGAAGAACGAAAGAAGTGTAGGGAGAAACATTTGGCGTGACCTAAGATTATTGCTCGTTTCTTAGGTGAATGTTGTTTTTTACTTAACTTATGTTGAACTCGATCTGTAAACTTCTATATGGGGTGATTGATTCACCCAATGACACCCCCTCTCATTTGGGTTGCATGTGACATCGGCGAGGAGGAGTATGCGGCCCAAAGGGGACCGACCCACGAACTAAAAATGAATCCCTATAGGGCGGAGGGAATGAGCTTGGTAGAAACCAAGGAAGATGCAAAAAACGTGGCTAGAAACAATTCTTAGTGCAAGTAAGATAAACATGCATGTAAAAGACAAGATGTAAGCTAGAAGAAAAGAAGACAATGTGTGTAGCTAACACACAAGAAGATAATATGTAAGAAGACAATGTAGACCATGAAAAGAAGGTTGTAAACATGGGACATCACTCACAATGTCACAAGACAATTGAGGCCAAAGTGGAAGAAGACTAATAATGTAATCAAAGAACAAGAAATACATAAGACAAAGCCTACAAACAATGGCATATAATCTTTGGGCAAGAGAAAATAGTAGCATGAAATGTATCAAACAATAATAGAAGAAAATAAACTGCAAAAGAAAATGTTGCACATGAAGCACTCGTTAGCATGTTAGAAAGATAAAATGTATGTCAAAACATGTATAATCTAATATAGTAATGTGATATGAAAAATGAAACAATAGCACCTGTAGTGTATATGAAAGTGGATGCCCCAGGATCCGTGGGGATTTGGTATGAGGTACTATGCCAAGCATTCATGCTGCGTGTAAAGATCTTTGTAGATTTTGCGATCATAACTAGAAAGGAAAGTGAACGTGCATGTGTATATAGAAAATATAATGACATACAAAATATATGTCTAGCATATGTAATAAAGAGTACATGTAACAAGTAAATGCAAGCAAGACTAAGTGCGACCAAGATATGCAGTATGTTATGGATGAGATGGAATGGAATGCACTATAAACATGATAGGAGCATCGTGCCCCCATGAAAAATATGAATGAGTACGTATGAGATGAGGTTC
The DNA here is from genome assembly GCA_018340775.1 of Taxus wallichiana var. yunnanensis. NCBI lineage: Eukaryota > Viridiplantae > Streptophyta > Pinopsida > Cupressales > Taxaceae > Taxus > Taxus wallichiana. Next base: position 92,086,142 of record CM031236.1, read on the forward strand.
ATCTATGCATGCCCCACAATAATCAATAATAAAGCTCAGTAGAACAAGAGTTCACCATCGGGAAATGATGATATAAGAGTGTATCAAGATGTGAATGATGCATGTGAGAGATCGGATGTGAAATGTGAGACACATGTGAATGCTTGGAGTAGAGATTAATAAGTACGATTCCCACTAAAATGTATAATAATGAATATTTTATCCAATGATAGTGAAAGACGAAGGTGCTCCACCTGATTCTTGTGGAGATGAAGGTGTGTGACCATGCTCTAAGCTCAATGGTGTATGAGATAGATGATGCATAGGTAAATGAAGCCTATGTGCATGTGAATGATGAGAATAATGCGAGAGGTGGTGGGCGCTATGTAAATCGAATGTGGAGGTTATGGACACCAAGGTGAATGAGATTGCGAAGTGATGGATACTTATGTGTAGGGGAGCGCGGAGGTGAAGTATACCTATGTGAAAGAGTGGCCCTAATGAGTGACCTAGGTGATGTGATGGACTAGAGAACTAATGAGACCACATAAAACATGTGCAAATAGGAGAGATAAGATCAGTTTGTGCTTTAGATTCGAGAGGTCGTGGGGACCTAGATGCTCTAGCAAGTGCAATGGAAAACTCAAAGGATAATGTGGTCATGGTGTGGATTGAAGAACACCATTGATAGTGATAACTTGCCTATTTTGAATGAACTTTAGACACAAATGGTTGATGGAGATGATAACCAAAGTTGCACGGAGCCAGGGGAGACCTAAGAGCATGTCACACCCTTCGGTGATGGTGCGAAAAGAAAAGGAACAAGCATGGTAAGAGGGTGATAGTATTAGAAGCTTGAAAAAACCATATGATTTAGGAATTGGATATGAGATTTGCGAGAGTGGAAATCCGATAGTGACAAGAAGTGCAATGGAACATGCGCTAACGCGAAATGATGGATCAATAATAGTGCTTTTGATAGAAGTAGATTCAATAGAAGCAATTATGTGTAATTGATAACAAGAGAAAGTATCATGATAGTTGTGATTGGATAAAATAATTATCGGAGGAGATGTCTCAAAATAATAAACTAGAAAATTGAGAGCCCCAATGCGGGAGGAGGCACTACACGATATGTATGATTAGATGAAGAATTAGCCACTTGCTTATCATGTTTTGGAAGAGGATTTTGAAGATCTTGAGCTTTTGATTTTCATTGATGGGTGTAGAATCCATAGGATCTAGAAGCTCGATCAAATTATTATCGATAATATCTTGAACAAGATTATAGAGTTTAAAGCATCTATTTGTAGAATGTCCTACACATTGATGATAGTCGCATCTAATTTTTTTATTGTTACTTTTTATACTAGATGGGTCCAAGTCAAGAGGAGGAGGAAGCGTAATAAGATTTATCTCGACAAGTTTTGAAAGAGAATGTGCGAGTGATGGTCAATTTTGTATATGTACGCTTAGGTGGTTTTCATTAAAGCTCTTTAGTATTATAGACAATATTGACAGTTGCTTTAGCTTCAGTAGGTTTTGTAGTTGGCTTAAAAGTTGATTTACTTTGAAAGTGCATAGAAGATGAAGCTTGTTCCTGATACTTAAGCTTGCCTATAGATAAGAGTTTTGTTTTATGTAGCTTAAGAGTGTGACACAAATGATCAAATGATGGAGAGGTCTCAAAGATAATGCTCTCTGAAGAAGCTTTAGTAGACTTTAGACAAATAAATCTTAAAGCTCGAGTCCATGAGTACATAAGACATATTAGCTAGGTTGCTCTTGTATTGTAAGACATAATCTGTCATAAGTTCGTTAGATCCTTTTTTAAGTTGAGTGAGTTAAACATAGGATATATTAGTGTCAATATTGATGGAGAAATGAGCTATAAAAGCATCAACTAGATGCATAAAATATGTTACTGAGTGGACAAATAGGTCATAGAACCAATGCATCGCATAATAGTGAAAACTGCAAGGAAAGAGCTTTGGTAATAAAGTGTGATCATCCCCAAAATCTAGACATGCCACCTAAAATTCTTGGAGATGCTCTTGAGGGTCACCATGCCCATTGAAAATGAGTAACTTGGGGGTGATGAAATTAGGTGGAAATGCATAAGCGAAAAATGGCGTGTCTGAAAAGGAGTATGAAGTAGTAATGTGGAATCCAAAGATGGAGATGCATGAGAAGTAGCCTATTGTAATTGACGGATTTGAACTTGAAGGTCCTGATAAAGGGAGGCTAAATCTTGAGTACCAATGGAAGAGACTTGCTTTGTGTATGAGAAAAAAGGGGTGGAGTGAAGTGATTGGTGGGAGTAGGAACAAAGATGGGAATAGTAGAAGTAGGTAGAAGAGTGGAAGCAGGTGGTTGAGTAATAATGGAAGTGGGGATGGAGGAAGAAAAAATGAGCTCCGCAAGATTGGTGGCATCCTCACAAGAAATGGATAAAAAAATTTAGATCTTGAGGATGCTCAACAAGATGATCATTACGCTCTTTAAGGTGGGCTTCAATAAACTCGGCATAAGATTGAGACCTACTAATAAGATGATAAAATTCCTAGAAAAAGGTGGATTTGAGCAATGGTTTCACCAAATGATTAAGAAAATATTGGAATAAATAGATTCCTAATACTAAATATGTAATAGCATTGTAAATTAAATATGCAATGAAATACATATTTGACCCAAGAAAAATAAGCTAGAAATTATGAAACTCTAATTGCAAAGAAGGGATAAAAAGACTTAGTTGATTCAAAAATAATCCTAGGATCTGCAAGTGATGAACCGATGAACAGAGAGGGAGAACTCTCACACAAAATCTCCAAAATTGTGTGATCACAAGATCTTCCTAGGCCTGGGGAACTTGGAATGGGTTATTGGTGCCTACGGGTGATGTAGACCTGCTCTAAGTGCCTATGACTTCTCAGACCCTCAAAAAACCAAATTTGGAGGGTTGTAAGGTACTCATTGTCCTTCGATTCCTGTCACTAGAATGTTGCATCAAGTTCGGGAGATGTTGCCTATATCCTACAACGAATAAATAAACTGTAAACCCGAAAATCACATCAAATCCCAAAAATAAAATAATGTAAATGAGAGATCAAACTATCCTCGGATGTAAATCAAGTGAACTTAGGACTGAGCATTGCACTACATCTCAGACCCAATGTAGTTATGTGTGTGTGTGTGTTGAAATCGTTCCTAGGTGGATTTTGTGTGTGTCATGCTTGATATTAAGCAAGTAGCTAGATGTAAAAGATGTAAATAGATGTGTGCATAAAAGAATTAACTTCCCTCCTATGCGTGTATGCGAAATAGTAGTCCCTTGTCCCTTGTGTGGAGCTAGATGGATGCTTGAATGCTCTAGAATGCTCTTAGATGCAACCTTAGGCGATGATAGCTAATGCTTAGTGTTGGTCCTTTATTATGGTTGCATAACTTTATATTTATGTGATTCCCTTGCTTGAATTTTGTAATTAACCCCAAAAAGGCCGACTACCAAAAATATAAGATTCCCAAATGGCTAGAAAGAACCCAAAATATGTGAACAAATTACAAAGAGTTCGGGGCACCCAAAGGAGACGAGGCGTCGTCGCTAATGTCTTGGATGGGTGTTGGTATCTAGAGTGAGAAATACTAAAGTATAAAAAGACATCTTGGGAAAGCAAGTCTAAGATCAAAAGTAACAACAAAAGAAAAAGATGGCCAAAGACATGGGTCAATTACTAATTTTCTTGCTTAGGAATCATATGAATAGTAGTATGTGATCAGGACTAGATAGACACCCAAAGTGCGTGATTTAGTGTGAGTAATGACTAGAAATGACTTCATTGTCGAGAAATCTTTAAAAATTAGGTATCCCCTCGATTTTTAGGTAACCCCTTCAGAAATTTGGAAATATGTTTGGGCATCATGTTTCTAGAAAGATTGAATACTAGATTACTAAGCTTCTTTATCTTGCTGGAAATTTTAAATTTTCTCCAGAGTGTTGGAAGCCACCCCATGTCTATTATTCCTCATACTAGGTTCCCTCTAAGAAATTGGTGAAAATATAGATCAAATTCTTTGCAATTTCTTATGGGATAACCCCACCATTAGAAAATGCTTTCATAGAGTTTCATGGGAGTATTATTTACTTCCCAAAGAAGCTAAAGAAATGGGGCTTATTGACATCCATTAAAAAGGGTTTTCCTTATGTGTTAAGTGTATTGTTTGAGCTATTGAAGGGAAATAAGCTCGAAAAGTTCTTATCTTTCATTGCATTGTTGATGGTTCTCCCTATGAGCGTTTTACTTGGAAAGTAATAGGATTTGACAACATTCTTACTCTCTCGGCCCAGTTATTTTTTTTTCTCATTTGTTATCAAAAGCATATGGAAAATGTGGTAAAAAATCCTTTGCTCTTGTGGAATGGAAATGGTTTCCGTGATGGGCTTTATTTTAACCATAATTCTATATGGTGGTCTCCCATCATCATTTTCTAGGACCGTTGTCTTGTCGAGGTTCCTCTAATACCAACACTCGGGCTCTCTAAGCAGATCTATTTGCAATGTACAAGACTTGTTTGCAAAAATTGTAATCTTGTTTGCCATAGAATATCATGAAAGAGAAATTTTAATTGGCACAATAGGATAAAGAAGCCATTGATGAAATCATTGTTGTGGTGCCCATGCACATGGTACATAAAGTTTATGTTGCCTCTTCTTGACCTTGGTGGAAAGACTGGAAATGGTATGTTGATACTCCATTCCAAAATTACATGGCTAATGAAGGATATGAGTGGCTATCTCCCAACCTCACTATGGTGGATACACTTAATTCGAGATGGAGGATTCAATTTGCCACCTCGACGTGGAGTCGAAGATTCCACACTATCTGCGGTAATTCCTTAGAGCCCAAAATTGCTCACGTTGCGACATCTTGCACTAGGCGACTAGTCCAAATTGGAGTGGCCAATCTGACTTGGTCATTTTGTGGGCATTTAAAAACATTATTGCACCTCTTTTGGTTCTATTCCAGGCACATAATGCCGTGAATTGGATCCATAATTTTTTTAACCCTTTCGACCTAAGAATTTCTCATGGTAACATCAGGATGCCACATAAATTCACCCAAATCTAGCATAGTTTTTGAGAGGAGATATTTTTTTGGATATGGAAAGAAAGAAATGCTTTTCTATTTGCTAACTTTGTTGTGGATCAACATTTTCTTTATATAACAAGTCCATTGTTATATCCAATGTGTTTTTGCATATTCAAGTTCAAGAAAAGAAGGTTTCTCTCGAGGTTGAGCACCTCCAACGTCTCCTATGTCGTTAGGGTGATGCCCCATGCAATTTTGCTTGAGTTTTGTCATCCCCGACTAGTCACTCTCCACCTCGTGGCCATGACGGTGAGTCTGTAAGAGGTGGTTACCACACAAGTTGCTCTAGCGTCGGTTTCACAACCGTGTTCACCAATCCCCGTTGGTCGCCATCGGATGGGGTGCCACACCATCTCTATCGACACGAGGCTCGGGGATGGGGTTCTCTGCCACCATCCAGGCTAGCCGCCACCTTTTCTCACAACAAGTAGAGCCTCTGACAACTCCAAGCTCCGCAAAATTCCCTTGGTTGGCCTTAGCCATTTCTCTGTCTCGTGCGTAGGTAAAATATATTCTCAAGACAAAGATCACATTGGCTCTGGATCTGGTTGGCACCCCCGACACCGGAAAGACCTTTTAGGCCCTTGTTGGCATGACCATGACCCGCCATCAACTTTGCGATAGTTTGCGACAACAATTTAATTTTGTATTTCTTTTATAAAAAAATTATGCAATAGATCATTTTCCTAGGCTCGACCTAATATGAGATATAGCCTCTCGTGTTTTTGATATGTACCCCCATACTGTTTATCTTTTAATGAATAGTCTTATATCATAAAACCTATTATTTAATATAAGATGTAATTCATCCCAAAATAAAAAATAAAAAATAAACCACTTTAAATATGTTAAAATGGTGATAGACCATCAAATTCCAGCCCATCGTATCCATGTCAATAGAGAGAAATTGAGTAGTGTCTTTCAAACATTTTGAAAAGATAACAATTATTTTTTTATTAGGGAACACGCCCATGTGCCCGTCGCCGCCCCTTAACTGGCCAAAGCATTTAACAAAGCCTTTGAAAAACGGCTTTTTGTTTGGTTACGTTTGTTTATTAGGAAAGGAACTTTTGACAAACTTACAAGATCTAATAATAAAAGTCTAACACAAATAATTAGTTTGTCCAATCATAAAGACTTTTGGAGACGCAAATTTATAACACTGCTTTAAGAATCGTTGACGTCATTCGAGTTCGGACTCTTCCTTGTAATCAATAATGGAATTTCATTTTTTTACCCCTGCATATACAATTCAAAATCTCTATTAAAAGATTAAATTATTTTTCGAATTCACTTGTCATCTACATTTTTTTTTTCTTTTTTAAAATTGTTAACAAGAAATATTACAATTAGAAAAATGACGTTATACCATTCTCATATTTTTATTCTCGAGAGACTAATAACTCTAAGTAGCCCTCAAAAGTCATCTTGACAACTACTAGGGCTTAAAATTCATCTTGACAACCATCCTAATTATACTTATAACTCTCAAGTAACCCTCAAAAGTCATCTTAACAACTACTAGGGCTCAAAAGTCATCTTAACTAGCATCCTAGTTATACTAATTGTCTCTCTTTTTATTTATGATTAATATATGTATTTCTAACAACGTAATTTTACAATAGTCAATATAAATGTGAAGACTTATAGAAAATAATACAATTTTTCCTCGGTCAATATTCTCCACCACAAATCCCAAAGGTACCCATCTTCTTCTTCTTTGGAGTTATCCTAAATAGAAACAAATTTGTCAATCTTGCTTCGTCCCTCCACTTCCTCTATACTCCTAATAAGAAAAATTTATGTAATTTTATGACATTCCAGTTCATACGTTATTTTAGTACTAAGATAATTAGCATTGGCATGTTGTTTGTTAACTTTATATTATAGTTTGTGAAAGGGGAAGTGGTGTTTCTATGTTACTATGTTTATGTCGACTTTGTGCAAATGGTGTGACATGTTTGAATTTTTATGTTTGCATCGACTTTGTGCTTGAGTTTGTTGTGTGTGAAACGTAGGGTTACATGTGAAACTAAGTTATCAAGATGCGTCAAATAACGAAACAAAGTAACGTAGAAAATTCCATATTTCCATTATTCATGGTCGAAGACCATACAACTAGGCCGATTTGTGATATCTAGTCTTGACCATTCGGTATGTTCTGTAACTATATTTAGAAACATGGTTGATGATGTGCACAACTTCGAGACTATGTGTTCTCATTCCGATTTTAACGACGACACATCTTGAAGATCTTACGGACTAGCTAAGTCACCCCTATAACCCTAATTGCACTTCAAATCAAAACCCAAAAGTGGAAAATAGAGAATGGAATGACTAGTTTGAGTGATTCAATTCCTGTAATTGGTCTCAATTTCGACTCCTTTCCACTTCCCACCAAAAAAGACATTATAATCCTTCATGCTCAAATTCATCAACAACAGTATCCTTTTGTTTTTGTTGATTTACTTCGATGTGTGGATTGTTACTGAGCATGGATCTTGATCTATTGGTTATGTGAAAAATATGATTTTGCATTTTAAAATCAATTATTTTGGAACAATATTTTTATTTAGTATTAATGTGTTTTATTTTACATGCTACCATTTCGATATATAAAATTCAAACCATAATATCAAAAAAGTCACATTCTTTGATAAAAATATGATATCATGAGATGTAATTAATGTAGAATATGTACAAAATATTAATGTTGAAAAATCATTGACAAATTTTAAGAAAATGTAACTCGTAAGTGTAAATCCAAACACACTTGACATTGATTTTTATAAAGTGACTACATTTGGGTTGGGGATTTGAATTGTGCCCTTGCACTTTTCTATGAGGTAGTTCTAACTTTGGTGGAATAAATTCTTTGGAGGCGATGTGTTAGAAATATATGTGCATATAAATCTTTAGATCAAGGAAAAATTAAAGACCCTATACCAAAATCCAACTTGAATTTTTTTGGTGAATTTATAAAAAAAGGGTTTTGTATTGATGGTGAATAAGAGAAAAATCTATATAGTGGACGCAAACGAATAACATTCTAGGGAAAAGTTGTCTTGGGGAAACCAAAATGGCAATACTGACACGGGCATTTGCATGATATCTAGTACATGTGAGCATATATGCATGTACCCATCTACATATTAAAAGTCACGGCCTTTGCAAGATAGACCACTAAAGTGCGTATCTGTTTAGTGGTCTATCTTGCGAAAATCGTGACTTTGATCAAGGTGTCGAAACGACTCCATTTTTGGCAGGAAATATCTCAAAATTTTCTATGGGTGTCTACATATGAAAATAGGCATTTGGATGTGTAGATGGGTATATTCATATGTAGATGGGCATCTGCATGTGCAGGTGGGTGTTTGAATTGGTGACCATGTGCAAATGACATAAATTTTGATCCATGCATCGAAGCGACTAATTATTTTTTCGAAAAGTTCTTGAAAAGTTCTACAAGCGTATGCATGTGCAACTGGGTGTCTACATGTGCAGATGGGCATCTACATATGCAAACGGAAATCTAAATATGCAAATGGATGTCTACATTTAGTGGCACATGTCTTCGAAGGTCATAACTTTTATTCGGGTTTATCGAAACGACTCCTTTGTTTTTAACAAAAGCTCTCAAAAAGTTCTACGTGTGTATGCATGTACAACTAGGTGTCTTCGTGTATAGATGGGTGTCTGTATGTCCGGACAAGTGTCTATATATGTGTACTTTTTGAGATCTATGTTCTACCGAACCGAGACTTCTTATTCGAGTGGTGTGATGGGAGTCTTATATCCAAGTAAATATGTTGGTGATTGTGCCCAATTTGAGTTTCGAGGTAGTGACGATATACATTCATAACTATAGAATTTATTTTAAAGAGTAGGTGAGCCAACCCGGAAAAGTACCTTTTTCTCGATAATTTATGCAAAAGGATCCTTGGTAATAATCCTGAAATTTGCCAAATACCAATTTGTAAAACTATAATATTCACAAATTAATGAAAATTCACCACTAAAATTTTCCTTTTTTAGATCAAATGTTATATTATAGTAGATAGTTTCTATTTGGTGTGAATAAAATTTGAAAATAATTTTTCTTAAAATAACAAAAATGGTATGTGTGGACCAAATCTAAACTATAATGTTGTAATGAAAATTTCAAATGATAAGAAATTTTTTTTTTTCAAATTCCATAGAATGAAGGCATAATATATTTCTCGTGGGAATAAATTGAAAGATGTAATGTAATGTACTTAATTGAATATTCATCTATAACATTATTGGGGATAGAAGCATTGACAAAAGTGGGAAAACTTGACAAAGCAATGAGTTTGGTAACCTAATATGTTAAGATAGATTTTGGGCTAATAAATACTACAAGAATTATATTGTACGTTATTCCACAAGCTTGTTTACAATCCAGAGGTGGAAGGAGAATTGGAAAGAGAGAATTGATTCCAGCAAATTATGAGATTTTAAGGAGCGCACTTTATTTATATAGGATTGTAGTGTAGGAGGATTAAGAGATAATTAAAAATTTGAATCTTTTTACTAGAATGTTCAATAAAACTCTTTGAGATGTGGTTGGCCCTAACCTTTTTTTGGTCTATTTGGAGGCCTTTCATTCCAATTTTCTTAGTTAGTCCATCAAGAAAGGGCATATAAAATTGATTCACAAGATGGGGATCCAAATCTCATTTCTAATTGGTAGCCAATTACTCTGTGAAAATGTATCTTATAAGACCACATGGTTTATCTAAACTAGATATGTTTTGAATAACATTACTCCAGTATGGGAAGTTAAGGAATGGGCTTGGTGGTCACAACAAAAACTCTTTTTATTAAAATTGATTTTGAGAAAGCTTATGATAGGATTCAATGACACTTCATTTTGGCCATACTCAAAGCACTTGGCTTTGGGCCTACCTTTATCGATCTTGTTGCCATGTTTTTTTAATGCCTCTTCTTATCTTATTGTCAATGACATTCACTCCAAGACTTTAGGGCTCTTTCGATATATTCACCAACATTTCCATCTCACTCCCACTTTGTATGTGTTAGCGACATAGGTATTTTTAAATCTTCTTGCCAATACCACTCAATGTGGCTTGGTGAAAGGAATATCCTTACCAAGGTTACCTCTATTCAACTCATCAATGTTTTTGTGGGTGGCTTGTTTCTCGCCTTAACTAAAGATGGGCCTAATGTTTAATAAGATTTCTCTTGCCTTTATGTCTATTTCCTTGCCTATGGTCCAAGCATTCAATAGTATGATTGAATGCTACGGGAAGGCTATTCTGTCTCCTCCCCATTCTTTATCTCTTCTTGATGAAAATGAAATTAACATAGTGAGATATTTGATTTTTGGGCATCCCTTACGCATTGAAGCAACTCCCTCATGGCTCTAGCAATAGGTTGTGGATTGGGTTGAAAATAAGTTGTCACATTGGATCATGAAACTTGTCTCATCGGCATATTCAAGTCCATGCTTGGAAGGCGGAATTGGAAGTGGCCTACCTCAAACTCTTTTGAACCATTTGGGAAATGCCCCTTGGACTGCTACTCATATTCCAACACCCTCTGCTAGTCGAAACCCTATCTTAGGGCTGTGGCCATTAGTAGAATCACTCACATCACCTTTTGCATAGTTGTTTTGGGTGGCATTCACATCCTTTCCACCACCCTCCTCCTCGGCTCAACGGGAGGGTGAAGCTCGCTAACTCCTCACCATCATATCTTGTTGTTGCCATCAGATATGAACAAGTTCTTTCGGCTAGCTTTGGCCAATTCTCCACTATGGGCGCATGAGAATCAAACGACGAGCCATAGGAGGGATCCACTACCATTGGATGGGAGCGCATTCTAGAAAGTGGTTGGGGAAAGCTTGATGACCAAAATCCTCTTTATTCGTCACTTTGTGCTGCTGCATCATAATGTATTGATTTAATAGTTGATTTTGGAATGCAGACCCTTATTTTTTGTGGATAGTTCTACTATCTTACTTATTGGTAATGTACAGGGTATTTCATCCATTAAAGAAAAACAAAAACATTACACTCATGACTCTATTAAAGATTACACAATAAGTATTTGAGTGGACTTGAATCGATTTCACAAAGATTGTACGCAAAATCGTGCATGATCCCAAAACATCTCATCTTGTGAGCTACTCGAATTGTCCTTCAGGAATAATTTCACTATCATCCTGCTGTGATCTAACAAGCTTCCAAGATTTTCATATATTCCTCCAGCTCGAGCTCGAAAGGAATTCACCGGCCACGCAGATATCATTATCCTAAGGAGTACCAATAGACCCAAACTGTATATACAGATGAAATTGTTTTTAGGAGAATTCAAACACAAACTCATTGTTCTTTAAAGATATTTTCATCGTTTCGTGGTCCCAAAACAGTATACAATCTAATTAATATGGTTGTCTTTCTTGAGTCCATTCCTTTTTATCCTGTCATTCAAGGCGAGGTGAAGTGAGAACTCCATTGATAACTTTAAACTTTTATCTTCGTTGCAGAATGATAAGTCTGCGAGGTTTTCTAATCAGACAACTCACATCATTCACCATGTGACTACTGCTTCCTTGTCTTTATAAACCAACTTACCCCAACTTTTACAAATTGGAAAGGGCTTGCCAGCTAAGTGATGGGATACACCTAATTCGAGGAGATCACATACATATCTGAACGACAATGACAGAGATTTTCTTTTTTCGATTTCTAAGGCACATTTGCTTGTATATATAGATTTTTACAGACTTCATCATGAACAATCCCTTACTCCCACCTGAATAATTCTACCAGAAAAGAAAAGTTGTGTTGTTTAGTGGTAAGTAAACAGTTATGGGTTTGGGAAATAAAATAATATTGTCTTGTTAACTGGATATCCTTTGTTTAATACATATTGTTGGAAATAAGGTGTCTCAACCTTGTTTGGTTTATTCAGTCAAGATTTTCTTACAGCCGTTTCGCATTGTCAGTACTCTAAAAATAGAAATAGGAGTTGTCAAAAGATTCCCATATGATAGTATATCATGGAAGGACTATTTTTAGAGATATTATGACAGATTTTATGACATCTATAAGGGTCAAAAATAGGGGAGAATATTGTGGACGTGAGAGCCTAATTTTAGACCGAAATCTTTCTCTTTAATGCTATCCACCTCATGAGAGGTTTGGCACATGGTTTTGTAAACCATAGATGGTTTCTTGTATAACCGGAGGTCTATAAATTGAAGGCTTGGAGAAGCAATTGGTGTGGTGAGCTTTGCAAGTACTGTAAAGTTGGAATCCTCCTAGAATTGTTTCTGGTGATACTCCTATAAGAAACTTGCTCTGCAAGTGTATGTAATCTTGTTATTAGATTTGAAATACATTGAGTGGGCTTTTGGAGTGTGGGGTTTTTTATCCAAAAGGATTTTCCCCACGTATATCTGGTGTTTGTGTTCTTGTTATGAATATGTTGCTGATATTTCTGTAACTGTTTTACTATGTTGAAAGTTTTGCATAATATCTCTCCTCAAGATTAGCGTAGGAAGTTGTTCCGTTACTCTTAATTTCCTATCACATATTTATATCAAAAGATGTTACATATACGAGTTCTTAACGATATGTCAAATTTATTTACGAATGAGAATGATAGAGGCTTTCTCTTCTTGGATTTCTAATGCACATTTGTCTGTATATATAGATTTTGAAGATTTCCTTGAGCATGAAGAATCCCTAAGTCCAATCGATTAAGTCTACCGAGAAAAAGAAAAGGTGTGTTGTTTAGTGTTTAGTATCCGCGTCATGGCGGGGGTCTCTTTGCAAGGGATCTACCTACACATGCTCTAAGCACTCCCGGGTAAATAGTTGTGAGTTGGGATATAAAATAATATTATATTCTTGTTGATTTTCGTGTTGTGATTATGAAATCCATTTCTTTTTATAAGCCTTTAATATCGTGTTTGTTGTTTATGTAATGCTAATTAATTATTTTAATAGTAAAAAATAAATATAGGAAAATGCAACCTAGAACATAAAACTAATCAAGAATTTTTTTAAACAAATAACATTTAACCTAGTACATATTCGTGCTTGCAGTCATGCTTAAATGGTGCTTTTGAATCATAACTAGTAAATCATGTACTCAAAAATATTCAATGCCATAAAGAATTACAATTGTTTTATCTCTATGTGTGTGTGTGTGTGTGTGTGTGTGTGTTTTGGGGTTGTTTCATTTAGCCTCGTCTGTATATATAGGTTTTGAATATTTCCTTGAGCATGAAGGATCCCTTAGTCTAATTTGATTAAGTCTACGAGAAAAGGAAAAGGTGTGTTGTTTAGTGTTTAGTATCCACGTCATGGCGGGGTCTCTTACGGGATCTACCTACACATGCTCTAAGCACTCCCGGGTAAATAGTTGTGAGTTGGGATATAAAATAATATTATATTCTTGTTGATTTCCGTGTTGTGATTATGAAATCCATTTCATTTTTATAAGCCTTTAATATCGTGTTTGTTTTTATGTAATGCTAATTAATTATTTTAATAGTAAAAAAATAAATATAGCAAAATTCAACTTAGAACATAAAACTAATTAAGATTTTTTTTTAAACAAATAACATTTAACCTAGTACATATTAAATAGCAGATCATGCTTAAATGGTGCTTTTCGAATCATAACTAGTAAATCATGTACTCCAAAAATATTCAATGCGATAAAGAATTACAATTGTTTTGTGTGTGTGTGTGTGTGTGTGTGTGTGTGTGTGTGTGTGTGTGTGTGTGTGTGTGTGTGTGTGTGTGTGTGTGTGTGTGTTTTTTGGGGTTGTTTCATATAGCCTCATCTATTGTTTTTGGTGAATCTGTTTGTGGGTTCAATTTTCTCAATTAACTTATAATATGTGTTGAGGTTCAATTCATAGTGCCCAAACGTTATAGGGGTTCATCCTATGTTAGATCTTTGCGGCTCTGGAATGATAGACAAACCTCAATTTCTTACGGTTAAAACAAAAGAAGTTAACCACATATGCCCAAATATTTATCTTCATTTATTCTTATATAATAAATCTAAATGACGAAACCGATAAAACTATGAATCGATATTTTTTTAACGCCAAAAGTAGATTGATATTAAATGTGATTATATCTTATTAGAAACTATAAAACCTCAAAATGTGAAAACATGAATAATAGATTAATATAATGATGAATGTCTCATTCAAAACCTAAAACCCAATATCTTATTATGGATATTTTTATATGAATGGATATAATAATTTTAATTTATAAAGTTTACATGTGTAACTAGTATCTTTGGAGCCATAACAAAAAGTTAGTTACACTTTATTGTTATAATATTAATCCCAAATTCAAAAGATAAAAGGTAGATTGATATGAAATGTGACTATCTAATTCAAAATCCAAAACCTAAAAATGTTGAAATTAAAAAAAATTAAAAACTAAAAACCCAACTCTCAAAACCTGAAATAGGAAAAAAAAATATAAAAACTTTTAAACTAGAATCTTAAAAGCAACAAATGTGAAGGATCCGATACTTACTCCCATATGAACCGAGAATTTCCTTCATTATGGTTGGATCCTCATTATTTCATCCTAATAATAAAGATATTGAATGCTAATTAGAAGGGATAAAATTTTGAGGTTCTCTTTACACATGTAATGACCTTGTAAGTCAAGAAGTAACACTATCATCCAAATAAACTTGTAAATTTCACTTTGTCATGAATTGAGGATTAGTTATCTCATGAAGATCTTGTCCCGATGAGTTATGCGGACTACGATGTAACACTTCATTACCTTGGACTGTTGTTGTAGTGTAACGCCCATTAAAAACGACCACTCGAGACCCAAGAACAATCTAGGTTCAAATAGAAAAATTGTGGAATAATTTTTACTTTTTTGAAAAGCATGACCACTAGCGAGGTTTAAGCAATAATTGTCATAACAAAGATTCAAAGTCAATTATAATTAATAAATAAAATTTTCCGTTATAACAAAGATTAAATCCACATCACGAAATTAATGAGTGTAATTAATCCAATATAGTTAAATTTCTCTTAGGTGTTAATTTAATAAATAATTAAACTAACACTATATTTAATGTTCCTTAATTAATTTTAGAGGGTCAAAGGGGCCAAAACTATTAAATGTTGAAGGTATTTAAATTTACTAGGTCTAAACAATAAGCAAGGTCCTATGTACATGGGTTAGAAAAAAAAAATCTCTTATTCCCAAGCGTGACCCTACAAAAAGTTCAACCCATGCTCTAGAGTTACTCATGTAAGTTAAAAGGAGGTAATTTCCGACTTACCCACTCTTAGACTCATCTTTTCACTTCAACATGATTTTTCCCATATTTAACGCACTTACGGTTTCCAAAAACATTTCCATTAGATAGGAAATTTCTTCCCCTTTCCAATGATATAAAGAAGTCCTCCTAACTCTTCATATTTCTTAAGTTACAGGCCGACGGACTTGGGGAGGAAATTTTTCCCAAAGGCGGGCCTACGGGGAGACTTAAGATTTTTCGCCCTTTTTCAAAAAGGTAGAGTTTGAAGGTGCGGGCCCGTGAACCCACAAAAGTATATATTTTTTTTCAAAAGCGAAGGATGCGGGGCTGCGGGGCCGTGGAGGAACTTGTGACTTTTTGCATTCTTACAAAAAGTACCTAAGTAATTTTCGGGCCCGCGGATCCGATTTACAAAAATTTCCCCCTTTTTTTACAGTTAGTTTTTTTAAACGACCGAAATAAAAATACTTGAAGGCCATAAATTTTGACTATAAGCTTGGGTTTCGACAAATGAGGACTTTTTGGAAAGGGCTGAACTCCACTTTGCATGGGAAACTTCAAAATTCATTTTCATCAAAACTTAGATGGGTGAATTGTAAAAAAAACATATTTCTGCCATAAAAATATGAACTGAACTTTTTCATCTGCCAAAATTGGTCTAATTTGCTATTCTTTCTCCTTGAACACCCTAAATAGGTGTGGAGACATCTACATTAACTATTTCTAATGGATTACGAGGATTAATTGATTCTTATTGAGATTTCAAAGTATGAATTTCTTTTCTTTTCTGTGAAATGGCATTATTATGCCTCTTGCCCGATTACTGGAGTTCTGAATAAATTACTAGGGAAATGCATTTATTTTATGATGTGCTTTATTCATCCTTAGTTCATTCCAAGGTTTCATTTTGTCTTTCAAGTTGTAGAGTACTCTGTATATTTTCTAATATTTATTTGCAGGATTTACAAAGAATCCAAATGGAAAAACATACTAAACTGAATTGATCTACTTTTCATTATCATACTTTAGATATTTAAGTTCATTCCATTCCAATTTTACAATGCTTAACTTTACTTCAATCCATGCATGAAAACCCAAAATATAGTTCTACTTTCAAAACATGCATTTCAAATGAAACAGAGAATGTAATATTTCTTCATACGTATTTCTTTTTATATTTATTTTCAAACAGAGATTTCACAATATATTTCAAACACAAATTTCAAATGAAAACCATACCATTTTTGGTAATTAAAACAACTTCTATTGAACTCCAATAATTCTTTTACAACTTTCTTTTTCATTCATCAATTACAATTTAAAGAATATACATCTCTCACATTCAAATGTAGGTTCCATTTCTAAAAGCAGAGCAACTTTCCACCACAAATAATGTTCAATGCCATCCACTTGAAGTGGGAAATTTCAAAATAAGAAAACCAAGGACAAATTACAATATTTGTCTTCATCCTCAGCTCGAACACCAACAAGAAGATTCACCATATATATTTTGATCACAACAAAAAAGGAGGAGAGACAACGCTCTCCACACAACCAAGAATTCCAATGAAGAGGAGAAGCCATCCTCGTCATTGGTCCCTAAACCTAACCTCAAAGAAATAAGAAATGTGTTTCAATTCATGGCAACAAACTAGCTTGAACAACACAAAAATAGTTTGCACAAAATAAAACACACGGTTTAAATACAAACTCCAGGTTTACAACAACAAGAAGAATATAAACCAATACTCGGCTTCATTATGCACAAGTCAAAGGAGCAAGACCTATGGGGAAGCTGCTTATATCTCCCAATGGGAAAATTGGTGTCCACCTTAAAATAAACCCACCAATATATATATATATATATATATATATATATATATATATATATATATATATATATATATATATATATATATATATATATATATATATATATATATATATATACACACACACATGTACACACATGTACACACACACACACACACACACACACACACATATGTATACACACACACACGCACACACACACACACATACATCATTTCAAAACCCCTACTTCCCTTATGCCTCCCAAGTACCCCTTATACCTCCCATTCTCTTATGTCTTCCCACACTCTTATGGCACCCCATAATGAGTAAGGAATTACAAGCTATTTCTTTTACAAGGTGGAACCCAATCCCAAAATCCCTCCATAATAACACTTATACCTTCCCAAAATCTTATGCCTCCCCACAAGAGATCCCCATAGTCTTCTTCTACACATACCTAGGCAATCTACCCAAGTAACCAACAACATGCCAAATTATTAAAGCATTCACATATGCATTATAAAAAAGGAGAACACTATAAAGAGCCAAGCTCCTACCTCTCCGTGGTAGAGTTTGCTCCAAAGGTTCAACAACAAGCTTTTTCCAATCTAAATAGTCCAAAAGGTCCAAAAATCCACAAGCATTCAAAAAAATCTCTAACTCTCTTTCAAATTACAAGAGCCTAAAACCAAAAGAAGTAACCAAAAATGAAGTCACTAAATGAAGTAACCCCAAAAACAAAAAAAAGAATTCGAATACATAGAAATGGGAGGGATGAGGACGAGGTGGCTCTATGTAGGATACCACATCACTCATCCTCCACTCCACCTCACAAGTCAACTTCAAACTCCAAAGCACAATTAAAAAGGTGGGTGAATGAATGACATTTTACTTACACACACACAATCCAAGTCCACACCCCAAGGACCAAAATTAATTTCATGAAAGAAGGTGCACAAAAAGACTTAGAACTTGCCTTCACAAAATACATAATAAGGCTTAGTTTTAACTCCTGAACTCATAGGTAGGGTTGGTGTATCAATTTAAGAGGTGTGGGACAAGTTTAACTTGTCCCACAACCTCCAAAATCAGCCCCTAAGGATAGATCTGAATTTCAAAAGGAAGGTAGAGTGTTTCACACTCAAAATTACTTACACATTACTTACAACACATAATCCAAAACCATCAGCTCTAATAAATGCATTCTTTTGAACCATTTTAATTTATTTAACAACATGATTACTCACTAATCTAAACACAAATAAAATAAATAATAAATGGGAAAATACATCACTAAAATTGACATACTAAATTTAAACAAAGGAACTAAATAAAAGAATACACATAACCCGTTGGTCACATTCGAAGGTGATTCCCCATGAGGACCCCTAACATAAATTCAGACACTTATACAATAATCTCCAAGTTCATATATATATATATATCCAAACATCATCAAGCAAGTAACGACATCATTTACAATTTCCTCAATAACCATATGATCATAAAATTAGTTCAATTTTCTAGGTTTACTCAATATGACAACATATCACACACACACACACACACATATACATATATAACCATGCCAAGCATTGTATCAACATCAATATAAAATGTCTCTAATAATCCACATGCATCATATATGAATCAAATCAACCACAGTCCATGATCTCTAATGTATGACATCATACCAACTCAAAAGCTATAGTAATGTCCATAAGTATAGTCGATAGTATCATAATCAATAACAAAAGGTGTCAAAGGGAAGTGGGCACTACATACCCCTCCCCTTAGACTCGACTTCATCTTGGAATTAATTGGAATTGGTGTGGAAACTGAACTCGTAGCAAAGTAGCATCCTCCCATGTAGTCATAGTCTCATCATATATGTCCCACTGCACTCGAACCTAATCAATATTTCTACCTCAAAGGCCTAGGGTCCTGTGCTCTATAATGTGAATGGGATCCACTATCACCTGCCCCTGATCCTGCACCTGCAATGAGGTCCAATCTATCACATGAGAAGGATCTGCAATATATCTCCTAAGTACATAAACATGAAAAGAATCATGGATGCAAGACAAGCTAGGTGACAATGCTAGATGGTAGGCCAAAGGACCGATACACTCCAAAATCTCAAAGGGGCCTACGAATCTAGGAGATAACTTAGAACCTTTTCCGTAATGGATAGGGCTCTTATGTGGTCTGACATGAAGGAAAACCTTCATGCCCACATCAAAACTACGGTCGGTCCTATGCTAATCTGCATACTTCTTCCATGTCATCCTATGCCTCATGCAGTCTCTGTTTGATCATAACCACATGTTGCTCCATGTCCTACAATAAATTTGGCCCAAGAGAAACCCTGTCCTCTAACCTATCCCAACTAAGAGGTGTCTGCACTCTCTTCCATACAAATCCTGAAAAGGAGCCATGCCTATCAAACTTTGAAAACTGTTATTGTAGGAAAACTCCACCAAGTACAAATAATCCTCCCATATCAAATTGTGATCCATAACATACATGCTAAGCATGTCCTCTAGGATCTGATTCACCCACTTAGTCTATCCATCTATCTCAAGGTGATACGTCGTGCTGAAATTTATCATCATCTTGAGGGCATATTGTATTGTAGTCTAAAAGTGGGAAGTATACAGAGGATCACGGTCACAAATGATCTTCCATAGAATCTCATGTAATCTGATAATCTCATCTAGATATACCTGTGTCACTACACCAGCTATATAGGTGGTCTTCACCAGAGAAAAATGAGCCACTTTCATCAATTTATCCACTATGACCATGATGGCATCGTGGTGGTATCTCGACATCGGTAGCCCAACAATGAAATCCATGGAAATGGTGTCCCATTTCCATTTTTATATAGCATGCGGAAAGAGAAGGCCAAATAGATGATGATGCTCGGCCTTCACTTTCTGACACTCTAAACAACGTGACATAAACTGAGCCACGTCTCTATGAAGTCCCCTCCAGTGATATAATTGTCTCAAGGTGGCATGCATCTTCTTCACCCCGGATGGGATGAATAGGGTGCACGATGTGCCTCTGTCAAGATGTCCTACCTCAAGCCTCCATCTCTAGGAACATAAATCTATTCTCTGTGCTTGAGAAGGCCATCTACCTCCAATGAAAACCCATCAAAATTCCCCTCAAGGGGTCTCTAAGACTCGATCTCTGCTCTAGTTTGCAATGTAAAACTGTCCGTAACCAGATGTAAATCTCCTGTAATAACCTACTAAACCCATGAATATGCACACCTCTATCACACTAGTGGGTGCTAGCCAATCTGTAATAGCTTGAATCTTGTAAGGATCGATTGCAATATCTTCCCTAGAAATGATGTGGCCAAAATCTGCACCTCTCTCGAAAGAATGCACACTTCTCCGAGTTCCCGTAAAGCCGCTGCTGCTCATGAAGACATTGAAGGACCTGGAAAAGGTTCCATTCATACTCCTCACATGTATGTGAGTAAATAAAAATGTCATCAAGGAAGATGAGCACGAAGCAATCCAAGAATGTCCTGAACACCTAATTCATCAAGCTAATAAACATTGCGGGGGCATTCGTCAAACCAAAAGGCACCACTGTGAACTCATAGTGGCCATATCTTATATGGAAGACGGTCTTATGAATGTCTTCCTTCATAATCCTCAATTGATGATATCCCGACTTAAGGTATATCTTAGAGAAAAGCTGTGCCCCCTTCATCTAATCAAACAAATCATCAATGCACGAGAAGGGGATAACGATTCTTGATCGTTACTTTGTTCAACTCAAGGTAATCAATATACTACTTTGTAAAGATCCATCATTTTTCTTTACAAATATCACTTGGCTGCCCCAAGGGCATACACTAGGATGAATTAGGACTTTCTCCAAAAGGCCCTCCAGTGTAACTTAAGCTCGTAGAGCTCGGGGTGGTTATTTGATAAGGTGCTCGTGAGATAGGCTCGCTTTACTAGACTAATCCTCCGATCTATCACTAACTGTGACAACATACATATGATAACCCTGTCACACACACCACTTAAGATGCATAGTGGAGATGGTGTGAATGGAAACGGGTCTCCCAACCCCTACTATCATTAAGCCAACTCCTAGATCATATGTACATGATATAATCTTATGATAACAATCCACTCTAGCTCGTGTGTATGACAACCAGTCCATGCCCAAGATGACTCCATACAAACCCAACAGAAGGATATGAAGATCCAAGGTAGTGGTGAAGGGTCCCAAATCCACTACACACTCCTTAACTATGGATTCTACAGAGATCTTGGCTCTAGAAGCCATCTCGACATCCCAAATAAGACCCTTCCTAACTGCCACCATCCTACATCACTCTACCAAAGATGGTGCAATAAAATAATCAGAAGAACCAGAATCAAATAGAATGGAGGTAGGAACACCACCAATGCTACCTGTCATCTCAATCATGGTACTCTGGTGCTCGGCTGAAAAGATTTGATGAATCATATAAGAAACTTTGCACCACGATTAATTTACACTCTAGTTGAATTGTAATGGCTCCAACATAATCACAAGGAAGAATCAATCAACGCAACTGAATAACTTGCATAATAGAACAAAGCTTGCACATGTAGAGAAAGACAATGGAGTGTCTTGGCATACTCATAAATTAGAAATGAAAGGGTACATATAGGGTGTTGAGTAACCCTAGTGCATGACTCATAAGAAAACCCTAAACCTAACCCTAAACCTAACCCATGTGAGATGACCCTCCAAATGTGAGTGGAGGACACATAGGATAACTCACACCAACACCCCCTTTCATTGAAGCTAGGGTAGTGGCTATGATGAGACAGATGGAAAGAGAAGACACTCATAAACAACTAAGAAAGATGTGTCAATGGGGCCCGACAACTAAAGGCCTAATAAGGTGCCCATATATAAACAACATCTTCCTAGAAGAAGAAGAAGAAAAGAAGGACTACATAGCTCGAAGAAGATGAGCAGCTACAGAAGACCTAACACCAAGAAGAGATATTAAGTGAAGAAACTTCATCTCAGTGAAGGGCTTGGTAAATAAATATGTAATCTGATCATCTATCTGAATGTACTAAATGTCGATGATACCATCATGAATAAGCTCTCGTATGAAGTGTATATGGATCTCAATGTGCTTCGTCTTTGATGTTGAATTAGATTTTTGCAAATAGAGATAGTGCTCATGTTATCATAGTAGATAATGGTAGGCCACCGAAGGTGGATGCCAAACTCTGTCAGAATACCCTGTAGCCAAATAGCTTCTATGGCAGTGTTAACTGCTCCTCTGTATTCTACCTTTGTAGATGATATCACAATTGCATTATGCTTCTTGTTAGACCAACTAATAGGACCCAAACCAAGAGAGAAACTATAGCTAGAAGTAGATTTCCAATGATCTAAGTCACCGGCCCAATCAAAATCTATGAACCCAATCAAGTCAATATCCACCCCTCCATGATAGTGAATGCCATCAGTATAGGTGCCACAAACATAATGAAGGATCTATTCATTTTGCTTTCCAATGCAGCTCATGTGGCTCTTGTATGAATATAGACACGATCCCAACAACATATGATAAATTCGGTCGATTGTGAGTCAAGTAAATCAAGACCCTACTAATCGTCGAGAAAGGGTACCATCACCAAGGGAGTAGAGCAATCGAAACCAACTTAACCTCGGAAAGAAAAGGAGTAGGAGAAGAATTGCAATCGACATTTGAAAACGAGCTAGTAGATGAAGAGCATACTTAGGTTGCAAAAATAAAAATTCCCGAGTTAGATTGTGAAATTTGGATCCCAAGAAAGTAATGAAGTGACCTAAGTCAAGTCATGGAAAACCTATTGGCCAAGGTGATCTTCACGAATCAATAATAGAGGAAGAACTACACATGATCAACAAGTCATCAACATAGAGAAAAATAATGAGTATGGAGTCATCTTGCCATAGAATATAAACATTTGGATCAAAGTGACACCTAGTAAACCACGATGTAAGTAAGTAAAGGAGTCCATCTTGGCATACCAAACCTAAGGGGCTTGTTTAAGGCCATAAAGAGATTCTTTAACTTATAAACAAGGGAGGGATCATGGACATAACCCGAGTTTGTTCCATGTAGATCTCTTCCTCTAGGTCACCATGAAGGAAGGCACTCTTAACGTCCATTTGATGGATTTTCCATCTGTTTGTTGCGGCAATGGCTAGGGTCAATCGAATAGAAGTCATCTTCGCAATCGGAGCAAAGGTTTCAGTATAATCAACCCTAGCTATCTGGGAGAAACCCTTAGCTACTAATCATGTTTTAAACTTTTTGACATCTCCATCTACTCCAAAATTTGTTCAAAACACCCACTTACACCGAATGATTTTTCTTCCTTTCGGAAGAGGGGTGAGATCCCAAGTATCATTCTTCATGAGAGAGGAATACTCCTCAGCCATGGCCTAATCCCACTCAGGAATACCAGAAGCCTCCCAAAAAATTGTGGATCATAGGCAGAGGTGAAGAAAGAGTGAGGTCCAATGAAATATGAGTGAGTACGTCTCATATCCGAAGTATCTCCAACTAAATCTCCAACACTTTGCAGATTTTCCTAGCCCAAAGAGGACCAGGAGGATCAGCCTCTAAGTCGGAAGATTCATCACTCAAGTTAGAAGGGACATAGTCCTCGTCATCACTACTTTTAGAATTGCAAGACTCAAGGGTCTGATGGTCGGGAGGATTAGGAAAAGGAGCATGCTCAACAACATCATCATCTAATGATTCAGAATCCGAATTAGAAAGCTGAAGAACTTCAATAGGTAGAGAAGTAGAAGTCGAAGAAGAATCATAGAACTTAACACTTCTCTCAATACAAAGCTCATGAGAAGTAGGATTCAATAATTGATATCCCTTCATGCCATCAGGATACCCTACAAAGATACAAGGTTTGGATTGTGGTTCCAATTCCTTGCATTTCTTTTGAGGAATCCGAGCCATAGCCTTGGATCCGAAGACTCAAAAGTGCTCAACATTAGGCTTGCATCAAAACTAGGTTTAAAAGGGTGTCATCCATCTTACTATCTTGTGTGGAACACGGTTCTGAATGTAATTATCATAATTCACTACTTCAGCCCAATACTGTGGAGGAAGAGATTTCGAGTGAATCATACAAGTGGCCATCTCTTTTAGAGTACGGTTCTTTCTTTCTGCTACTCTATTCTGCGAAGAGTTGTATATAAGCGTATCTTTGCTGCAAGAGATCCCTTGAAAGTATAGAAATCCATGAACCTATTGTTTACATATTCACCTCCATTGTCGGTTCGAAGAACCTTGATAGAACCATTCCACTGTTTGCTCGGCAAAGAGCCTTAAATTCTGAAAATGTTCAAAGACTTGAGACATAACTTAAGAAAATATACCCAAGTATATCGTGGATAGTCATCAATGAAGGCCATGACATAAAGAGCTCTAGTAAATGAAGGAGACAGAAATGGACCGAGAAATGTCGCGAGTGAACAAGATCCAAAGGGCGAGTAGCTCTCCGAGATTTTCCTTTGTCAAATTTCTTTTCAGGATGCTTTCAAAGGGTATAACCTTCACAAAATCCCTTACAAAACTTGATACGGGGTAAGCTATTGACCATTTCATTTTGGCTCAATTGTTCAAGGTAGCGATAATTTAGATGTCCGAATCACTCATACCATAGCTTCTTGACCTCATTTGCATGAGTGAGCAAGGAAGTGGGCGTAGAATCGAAGTAAAGTGGGAAAAGGTATACAACCATGAACGGTGATCTGCCTTTCCCTCAGCCACTTGTAGTGTCATTGTTAAGCTCACGAATAATCACCGAGTTAGGACCAAATTCCACTCGCATTCCTTCACCAAGGTGATTAATTTGGTAAACCGATAGGAGATTGGTAGAGATATCAGGAACACTCAACACTTGGTTGAATGTTCCCCCGTCCATCTCTACCGATCCACTACTGGAAACCGACACTATCGTGTCATTACCCATCATGATTTGGGACATACCACAAGGCTCAATGTTGGTGAACTCAACATGCAAAGATGTTATGTGGTGCGAGGCACCGGAATTTATAATCCACATCAATGAAGGAGCAACTTTGGCTACAAGGGCCTTTCCTTTCTTCTTATCAGATTTTGAACCTTTTGCAGTAGAAGAATCAGCCTTTGGAGCATTTTGTTTGATAGACTTAGGAACACCTATTTGATTTTTCTCAAGTAAATGAGTAAGGTGGTCAATTTTTTTCTCATACATGTATGCTCTTTATGACCAGGCTTCTTGTAATAGGAACACAAATACCTATCTTTCTGTGCTCTAGGCTCAAAATCGAAGTGTTCATGTCAATTTTAGTTTTGGTCTTGGTTTCCTTCTTAGGTTGATCCTTTTTTCTTTCTTCTTTTCAGTTTTCTTTTCCTTACTAGTGCTTACTTTAAGGGCATGTGACTTGGACTTGAGAGACCTCATTTGAATGAGTTTATCATGTTCTTGAATGAGTTGGGATGAAAAATAGTCAAAGGAGGGCATATTCAAATCCTTTCCCAAGGCAGCTTTTATAGCGTAAAAGTTGACACAAGGACGAATATTCGGGACCTAACATAGAGAGAATCGACAAAATCAGTTGAGAATCTTTCTTCTATACTTGACATTCCTTTAACAACGATCTAGTGTGGACAAACTTGAGAATAATTCTTGTAGGTTTTCAAAATCACTATGATTTAACCCTAGTAGTTCATTTTCTAACTCATGCGCTCTCATGTCATCGTGTTGTCTAAAAATTTCATCTAATGTTGTCCACACAGACTTAGGTGTTTTAAATGACTCAATGTGGAAGAGCAAGTCAGGAGAAATAGACATGCAAAGAAGACCTAAAGCTTCATCACTATAGTTTAACCACTTAGATTTTTCAAGGTCATCATCTGGTTCAGTCTCAATTCCCATGGTGATGCGGAATAACCCTTTACCCCTTAGTTTCATAATTATTTTTGATCTCCATTCGAAAAATTTGAACGATGTAAGAAAAGGAATTGAAAGTGCATCCATAGTGAAAGGAGAGAGAAGGAATGCAAAAAGAAACATAACCACCCAGGACAATATAATAACTCCCTACTTTTGGCACTTTATAGTTTAGTGTGTTGAATATAATCGGGTCAGCGTGCATCTAGAAACACTTGGTAACTCACCTTGAAATCAACGTAATAACACACAAGAGAGGAGACCACAATTGTGTTTTGGGAAGCGCAGCAAAGTGACACCGTACACAAGCACAATTGCTAAAAACTAGGAAGGAGGCAAAAATAAATCCTGGTTGTGAGAAAAATTGTCTCACGTCGCGAAGGATACCCCCTTGCTACAAACTGTGGTGGATGAGCTCACTAGTCACAAGCAATAATAAGGGAAAAAATAATGTTTTAAATGAACTCAAGATGAGTCCTGATGATCTTCAAAATGCCAGAAGGGCACATGGAAGACAAAAAGCTGCTCTGAGTGTCACTGCACACTTGAGCGCACAATTAGTAAAAAAATTGACAATAACGCCTAAAATTTATTGTTTAGAAACGTCCAATTTAGCTAATTTTAGAGCTATTTGGAGTTTTTTTAAAAAAAGATAAAGAAAGCATGACGATAAAGATGATTTTAAATAAATACTAAACGTAAATGAAGTTTAATTTGGAAATTAATAAAACTAGATTTAATTAAATTAAATCTAATTAATTTCAAATAATAAAAAACTAATTAAGATTTAATTAAATCCTAATTACTTATTTTAAATATAGTCCTTTTAAAAAAAAACCTAAAAAAACTTTACCAAATATGATTTATTGGTAGAGAAAGAAACTTACCAACTCGGGAGGGTCCCGAGTTGTGTGGCTTAGAAGAAGCACTTAGGAAATCTACGGGAGGATCCCAAGTTAGATGGAGCCATTGGAGACCCACTCGACAGAGGGGGCTCGAGAGGTTAATGGTTGGAGGAATTGGCAAGGATCCCAGTGTGGATCACGGGTAGAGATCCCGAGTTGGGAAAAAAATCCCGGGTTGGACATGGGTTTAGAAAGGGTAGTCGAAGCACGTGGAGGAGATCCGTTTGGAGGTCGAGCGGGATAGAGCATGCGATCGCTCAATGGGGTAGAGTAGGATTCCGAGTGAGAGTCGAGCGGGGTAGAGAAAGAGGATCGGGATCAAACATGGAGCGGGGATGTACATGGTGAGGAGATAGACGTGGCTTGTCTTGGGAGAGGGGACGCACACTAGGGAAAAGAGGACACAATGTACCTCGGGATAGGAAAGACAAACCAGGGAAGAGAACACGGCTCGGCATGGGACAGCCAACTTAGAGCTCGCAAGTAGGAGATTGGGGTAGAGAAGACACACTTGTCTCGGGACGGTGACTCGGAGTTGGGTGAGGAGGAGCTTAGGGCGAGAAAAACTCCAAAATACCAAGGCTTCAACTGATTTTTTTGACCTGATTTTGCAAAGAAAACACCATGCAAACAAAAAAACTAGAAAAATAGAGATAAAAAATAATTTCTAGTTTAATGAAAAGATTTTAAAAACTAGAAAATACTCTATTTTGGCTGATCTACTAGATTTAGCTATAGCTAACTAAATCCAGTGCAAAACCCCGAAAAATTCAAGTAGACTTGCACATGCACGAAGAACACCGCAAAACCGAAAACTTTTGAACCCCTAACCCCTACTATCACTGAATCAACTCCTAGATCATTTGTACATGATATAATATTATGATAACAATCCACTCTAGAACCCCTACTATCACTGACTCAACTCCTAGATCATTTGTACATGATATAATCTTATGGTAACAATCCACTCTAGCTCTATGTGCAGACAACCAGTCCATGCCCAAGATGACTCCATACAAACCCAACAAAAGGATACGAAGATCCAAGCTAGTGGTGAAGGGTCCCAAATCCACTATAAACTCCTTAACTAAGGAGTCTATAGAGATCTTGGCTCCGAAGCCATCTCGACATCCCAAATAAGACCCTTCCTAACTACCACCATCCTGCATCGCTCTACCAAAGATGGTGCAATAAAAGAATCAGAAGAACCAGAATCAAATAGAATGGAGGTAGGAACACCACCAATGCTACCTGTCATCTCAATAATGGTACTTTGGTGCTCAGCTTGAAAGAATTGACGAATCATATCGGAAATTGTGAACCACGATGAGGTTGCACTCTAGTTGAATCATAATGGCTCCAACATAATCACAAGGAAGAATCGATCAACAACTAAATAAGTTGCATAACAAAACAAAGCTTGAACATGTAGAGAAAGACAGTGGAGTGTCTTGGCATACTCATAAATCAGAAATGAATGGTACATATAGGGTGTAAAGTAACTCTAGTGCATGAATCATAAGCAAATCCTAAACCTAACCCATGTGAGATGACCCTCCAAATGTGAGTGGAGGACACATAAGATAACTCACACCAACACATCCTAGTAGCTCTCGATCGCTACATAGATCTAATGACCGCGCCCCATGTCACCAATAATAGGCTCTAAGATCTGTCCCTTACCCTACTAGGGTTTTGTGGGTAGTTTCTCCAAAAATGTCTAGCATCACCACAACAAAACAACCGCTCGATCCTTTCCCATGAGTAGCCGAGTCCAACCAAAGTACTGCGGAGTGTCATGTTATGGATCCCGATGATCTAGCTATGGACTACCGAGGTGTTTGCTTGACGAGCTCCTCTTGATCCGATCTCTTGGTGTACCTTGTGTCCTAATGGGACCCCAAGGAGGAGGCTCCATACTCTGACCCCTCGGTGCATCAAATCTCTGTGGAGGTCTATACGGTTGGTGGGACTACTACTACTACACGCTGCTATGGTCTAAAGATGACTGTGATGAACACTTTGTCCACCACAAGGAGGAGGATCCGACCCCCTCAATATGTTGTCTTGCATCTACTTGGATGTGGCTCCGTACTCTCTCGGCTTGTTTTTTCTTTCCCCGAGTCTCCTCTTCTATGTAGGCGTTCTCTATGACCTCGGCTAATGTCTGCGGGATAATGGATATGCACCGCACCACCCACATCTATGTTCGGGCCCCGAGATAAACCTATGAATCATGCATGTTCATCCTGCATGTAGTCGACATATTGTAGTAGATCCAGAAATTGACTCTCATACTTAGCTATCATCAAAGATGTACATCGAGGTCGTAAAACTTGTATATCCTTTGTTGAATGAACCTCTCGAGATAAGTACCTACTCTGAACCGCTCCTCAAATAGCTCCTAGGTAACCGTTTTTGAATCAATGTTTAGCTTCTACTCCTTGGTCCTCCACTAGACAACTTCTCCATCCCTCGAAGATGGATTGCAACATGAGCTTTCGTGTTGCTTGTCAGCAGAAAGCGAGCTTGAAACACTCACTCAAGCTCACTAACCAGGCCTCTGCGTAAAATCCATCTGTATCCCTAGAATAGTGAGATGGTCATAGCTTCAGGATCTCCCGATATGTTCGATAGCTATTGTTTGGATACCCCAAGGCTTCTCTACATGCTCATCTCTAAGCCTAGGGCTCTGAGACCTATCCCTGTGTCTAGAAGTCCGGTCTCCCTATCCCCTCTGTGGTGACTCTACTCTGCCTAACTCCATGTGGGAGTTCTCTCCTCTATGCTCCTCATTGTGTCGAGGAGATGCATGAGCCTCAATGGATGACTCTCTATCATGTCTAGCTAAATGTCCTCCTATGGACCCTCCGCGTAAAGTGGTATTAACATCCCAAGTGTCTCGTAAAATCTAAAGTAGGATGGATGCTACATTATGATCTAGAGGTGGTAAGTATAGGTCTATATGAAAGGACCCCTCGTCTTTTCTGCGCCTCTTGCACAGACCAAGGCAAGAGTTAGTTCTTTATTCTAGGTTTTATTCAGTTTTCTATGTTTACTAAAATATGCAATTTTCAAACAAGGTTGTTTTCTAGGTTTAAAAGTGTGCTAGGTTTAATATTCATGTCTCAAGTTTTCTAGTGTGCCCAAGGGTCCAAGCTTTGAACCCATGGCTATGATACCAAGTTGTAACACCCACTAAAATGACCACTTGAGACCTAATAACAACCTAGGTTTAGATAGAAAAATTATGGATTTTTTTTTTTAAAAGCGTGACCACTACCAGGCTTTAAGCAACAATTATCACAACAAAGATTCAAAGTCAATTATAATTAATAAATAAATTTTCTGTTATAACAAATATTAAATCCACATCACAAAATTAATGAGTGTAATTAATCCTATATAGTTAAATTTCTCTTAGGTGTTAATTTAATAAATAATTAAATTAACACTATATTTAAATGTTCCTTAATTAATTTTAGAGGTTCAAAGGGGCCAAAACAATTAAATGCCCAAGGTATTTAATTTTACTAGGTGTAAACAATAACCAAGGTCATATTTACGTGGGTTAGAGAAAAAACATTCTCTTATCCCTAGCGTGACCCTTTAAAAAGGTTAACCCATGCTCTAGAATTACTCATGTAAGTTAAAAAGGGATAATTTCCCACTTACCCACTCTCAGACTCATCTTTACACTTCAACCTGATTTTTCACATATTTAGTGCACTTAAGGTTTCTAGAAAACATTTCCATTAGATAGAAAATGTCTTCCCCTTTCCAATGATATAAGGTTTCTAGAAAACATTTCCATTAGATAGAAAATGTTTTCCCCTTTCCAATGATATAAATAAGTCCTCCTAACTCTTCATATTTCTTAAGTTATAAGCCGGCGGACTTAGAGAGGAAATTTTTCCCAAAGGCGGGCCTGCGGTGGGACTTAAGTTTTTTTGCCCTTTTTCAAAAAGGAAGAGTTTGAAGGTGTGGGCCCACAAACCCATGGAAGTATATTTTTTTTTCAAAAGCGAAGGATGCGGGGATGTGGGCCACGGAGGAACTTGTGACTTTTTGCATTCTTGCAAAAAGTACCCTAAGTAATTATTGAGCCCGTGGATTAGATTTGCAAAAATTCCTCTTTTATTTTGTGACAGCTTAGTTTTTTTAAAAACCAACCAAAGTAAAAAAACTTCAAAAGGCCATAAATTTCTATTGGAAGCTCGGATTTGGGAAAATGAGGACTTTTTCGAAAGTGTTGGAACTCCAATTTGCATGGAAAACTTCAAAATTCATTTTCATCAAACTTAGATGTGTGAATTTTAAGAAAACGTCTTTCTGCTTGTAAAAATATGAACTAAATTTTTCAACTACTGAAATTGGTCTAATTCTCTAGTCTTTCTCCTTCAACATCCTAAACAGGCATGGAGAAACGTGCTTGAAATATTTCTAATGAATTGCGAAGGATTAATTGATTACTTTTGAGATTTCAATACAAATTTCTTTTCTTTTCTATGAAATGGCATTATTATGCCTCTTTCCCGATTACTGGAGTTCTGAATAAATTACTAGGGCAATGCAATTGTTTTATGATGTGCTTTATTCATCCTTAGTTCATTCCAAGGTTTGATTTTGTCTTTCAATTTGCAGAGTACTCTGTATATTTTCTAATATTTATTTGTAGGCTTTACAAATAATCCAAATGGAAAAACATACTTAAGCCCTAATTAATCTACTTCTTGTTATCATACTTTAGATATTTAAGTTCATTCCATTCCAATTTTCCAATGCTTAACTTTACTTCAATCCATGCCTGAAAACCCAAAATATAGTTCTACTTTCAAAACATGCATTTCGAATGAAACAAAGAATGTAATATTTCTTCATACGTATTTATTTTTTAAATTTTCAAATAGATATTTCAAACACATATTTTAAATGAAAACCATACCATTTGTGGTAATTAAAACAACTTCTATTAAAATCCAATAATTCTTTTACAATTTCCTTTTTTGTTCATCAATTACAACTTATAGAATATACATCTCTCACATTCAAATGTAGGTTCCATTTCCAAAATAGAGCAACTTTCCACCACAAATAATGTTACAATGCCATCCACTTGAAGTGGAAAATTTCACAATAAGGAACCCAAGGAGAAATTGCAAAATTTGTCTTCGTCCTCAGCTCCAGAACAATAAGAAGAAGATCCATCATATATCCTTTGATCACAACAAAAAAAGGAGGAGAGGAAACGCTGTCCACCCAACCAAGAATTTCAGTGAAGAGGAGAAGCCATCATCCTCATTGGCCCCCAAGCCCCAACCACAAAGCAATAAGAAATGTATTTCAACTCATGGCAACAAAATGGCTTCCACAACACAAAAAGTGTTTGCAAAAATAGAACGCACCCAAATACATACTGCAATTTACAACCATAGGAAGAACAACAACCAATACTCTAGCTTCATCATGAACAAGCCAAAGGAGCAAGACCTATGGGGAAGCTGCTTATACCTCCCAATGGGGAAATGGGTGTCCACCTTAAAATAAAGTTGCCTATATATATATTCAAAACCCCTACTTGCCCTTATGCCTCCCCCAAGTACCCCTTATACCTCCCATTCTCTTATGCCTTCCCATACTCTTATGGAACCCCATAACAAGTAAAGAAATGTAAGTTATTTATTTTACAAGGTGGAACCCAATCCCAAACTCCTTCACAATAACACTTATACCTCCCCAAAACTCTTATGCCTCCCCACAAGAGATCGTTATAGTCTTCTCCTACACCATACCTAGGTGATCTACCCAACCGGCCAACAACATACCAAAATATTCAAGCATTCACATATGCATAAAAAAGGAGAAAATTATAAAGATCCAATTTTCTACCTCTCCATGGTAGAGTTTTCTCGAAGGTTCAACAACAAGTTTTTTTCAATCCAAATGTACCCAAAAGCTCCAAAGAATCCACAAGCAATCAACAAAATCTCTAACTCTCTTCCAAATTACAAGAGCTCAAAACCAAAAGAAGTAATAAAAATGAATTCATCAAATGAAGTAACCCCTCCAAAGAACCCCCAAAACAACAAAATAATTCGAATAAATAGAAAAGGGAGGGAGGAGGATGAGGTGGCTCCATGTAGGATGCCACATCACTCATCCTCCACTCCATCTCACAAGTCAAATTAAAACTCCAAAGCACAATTACAAATGTGGGTGAATGAATGACATTTTACTTACACACACACAATCCAAGTCCACACCCCAAGGACCAAAATTAATTTCATGCAAGAAGGTGCAAAAAAAGACTTACAACTTGCCTTCCCAAAATACATAATAGGGCCTAGTTTTTACTCCATAACTCATAGGTAGGGTTTGTGCATCAATTTAAGAGGTGTGGGACAAGTTTAATTTGTCCCACAAGCCTCCAAAATCAGCCTCTAAGGACAGATCCAAATTTCAAAAGGAAGGTGGAGTGTTTCACACTAAAAAATACTTATAACACATAATCCAAGAGCCATCAGCTCTAATAAATGCATTCTTTTGACCCATTTTAATTTATTTAACAACATTGATTAGTCACTAATCTAGACACAAATAAAATAAATAATAAAGGGGAAAATACATCACTAAAATCCACATACTAAATTTAAACAAAGGAACTAAATAAAAGAATACACATAACCCCTTGGTCACATTCGAAGGTGATTCCCCCATGGGGACCCCTAACATCAATTCAAACACACACACATAACAAATACACATTGCCATGGTGACCCTTGTTGAATTCATTTAGGATTCCAATGTGGTTGGTCTCCAATCCCCGATGTTTGTTGTGACATGTTTACCTGCAAAACACAAATACCTCCTTCGGCCTTGTGGCCACATCAAATCATCCAAAATAATTATAAAATAATCTCCAAGGTCATATATATATAAATCCAAACATCATCAAGCAAGTAACAACATCATTTACAATTTTCTCAATAACCATATGATCATAAAGTTAGTTCAATTTTCTAGGTTTACTCAATATGACAACACACACACACACACACACACACACACACACACACAACCATGCCAAGCATTGTATCAACATCAATATAAAATGTCTCTAATAATCCACATGCATCATATACAAATCAAATCAACCACATTCTATGATCTCTAATGTATGACATCATACCAACTCGAAAGTTACAAAGAATGTCCATAAGTATAGTCAACGATTATCATAATAAATAACAAAAGGCGGCGAAGGGAAGTGGGCACTACATGTAGATACAACTATTGATCACTATGATTCTAATCTATACTATCATCTCCTTGATCCAATACTGAAACCACCTCTAAACATTATACCTTTCTTCATTTCTTATTGACTCGTATTTTCAAATCTTCCTTTAAAGTGAATTTACTACCCTTAAATTCCTTGAAGAAAACATTTTAATTATAAAAGTTTTTTCTAGAGTCATGTAGTGCACAACTTGTAGACTTTAACTCCATTCCCATACCCAATAAATATACACTTTTTAGACTTGTAGTCCAATTTTATCTCTTCTACTTTCTGATATTCCTTTATGCTTCACAAACACGACCTCTTACGTGTTCATTAGTTGTCCTATTTCCCATCAATATTTCTACAGGTCTTATCCACCAATATCAATGTAGGTGACCTTTTCACTAAGTAATATGTAGTAGCCACTACTTCAACACTAAACTTCTTATCTAAGAGGACGTCACTTATCATACTTAGGGCCTTATCCATCAACATTTTGTTCATCCATTATTTGACTATGTTTTTATATGGAGTAAAATAATTATTATGTTACCTAATTACTATACAATATTAATAAAATTAATCAATTCCTTCAAACAATACTCTCCTCCATTATATGTTCATTAAACCATTTTTCTTTTTGTTAGACTAGTTCCCAATAAGTGTCTTGAAATTCTTAATATTTTTAACACTTGATATTTATTTTTGATAATATATATCTAGGTCTTCATATAATAATCATCTATGAAAGACATAAAATACTAAATTTCCAACTGAGCATACCTTTACTCTAGTACAATTACATTACTATGTATAACCATTAAATTATAGTTAAATGAGTAGTAGATGTGGGAGACTTTACCATGACTTTACTATGTTATCCACACACACAATGTTTAGAGAGTTTTGATTTAGATGGAAAATACGAAAGGCACCGATTGGAAGGCCTTGGTGGAGAACACAACACAAACATGAAGCAATCAAAAGGCCTTGGTGTAACACACCATAGAAAGTGAGAAATTATGGATTCTACACAAGTAGACCGGATAATGTCAAATCTCCTTCTCCAACTGGAAGGAGAAGAATTTAACCCCCACCAATTGTTGAGTTTTTCAACCATGGGGAGATGAGGAGATAGCCAAGACATAACCTTTACTAGAGGTGTAATTACGGAAGGGGGTATCCATGAACCATTTCCAGTCTATCCACCATGGATGGGAGGAAAGCACATAAATTTTGTGACTCATATAATTAGGAACAAAAGAGATGATGTTAGCGATACTAACACAATCATGTGACTCATATAATCTGGATGTCTTTGACTAAAAATATCCCGAATGGAGTGAATTCTACACTTGAAAATATTAAGTGCAGGAATCCCAAAGACCTCTGCAAGGCATTGATCTTAGAATTGGGTGACTAGTGACCACCATAAAGAGTGATGGTTAACAAAGAGGCCATTACAAAAGTTGTTTCCCTCACATGTAAGCCATGGTTTAATTTTCTCTCATGCTTTGAGATTATTTTCTAGAAAAAGGTTTCAACACTTTGACAGGAGCATGAAAAATGAAAATATTGTCAAAACCTAAACCATTCTAGGTCGGGTGACCATAGGGGAAAAAATCCTCAATGCCACATGATGGAGAAGAAATTTCTAGGCTTCTTTTCCTTCAATGTTGTGAATTATCTGTTTGGCATAGAGTTCCTGCCCTTGACATAAAATATCTATAAGGCCCATTCC
Organism: Taxus wallichiana var. yunnanensis; assembly: GCA_018340775.1. Classification (NCBI taxonomy): domain Eukaryota; kingdom Viridiplantae; phylum Streptophyta; class Pinopsida; order Cupressales; family Taxaceae; genus Taxus; species Taxus wallichiana. The sequence goes on from CM031236.1 coordinate 92,122,315, forward strand.
TCTAGATTCTCTTGGAAGACAACCGATCTCCCATGTAAATATGTGAAACCCTTTTCCATAGGAAGCATTAGAATAGAGAAAATATTTGTGAAGATTTTCCAACTTCTAACCATATTTTTGGATGGGGCCTAGTAGAAGAAATAATAAACATGTGTTGTTTTAAGAAATTTTGAGAAAATTTAGAACTTACCCACTAGAGACAACAGTGTGGTAATCCATATTCAAGCTTCTTAGCCCCTAGTTGAACAACATAATTCCAATGATTTACAGGTGATGCTTGAAAGTAAAAAGGAATACCATGAAATTTAAACTTCTCACCATGGTCAATCATCTTCCAATCATATAAATCCATCCAAGGGGTGTGGAGAGGAAGGACTTCTTGTAACACCGCATTTTCTCCATTGAATTGATGGACCAAAAGCTTAATAGAAAGTGTTAAATAACTAAATGCAATTTCAAATGTTGCTTTCATCCTCAATTAGTGTAAGAAAGGATTCATCACCAAAGTGGACATTGATAATTTTAGAGTTATAAAAAGAAGGTGAGGTAATTCCTCCGATAAGCCCCTTTGAGATTTGGCTTTGGCCAACAGATAGTAAAAACCAAGCGCCCCAAGGGCATAAAGAGAAGGTGCTAAAGGAAAAAAATTCATATGGAATGAAAGAGGACAAATATAGCTGATATGTGCCCATTAATGGTGATTTGAGATAAGGCATTTGTTAAGATAATAATGATAGATTGTATGAAAATTGTACCAAAACCTAACGATTGGAGCATATCCGAATGAAAGGCCTCTCTATCTTGTCGTAGGATTTCTCAAAATCAATTTTAATGATTAGAGATGGTTGATTGGACCTATGATCCCATTCCATACCTTTGTATAAAGCTATAATATTTTCCAAAAGGTTACTCTCCTTGTTGAGTCTAGTTTTCTCTAGCTTAATAATGACATGAAGAATGTGTCGTAGCCAAATGGTAAAAGATTTGGAAATAATATTGTGTGAAACATTAAGAAAGGTAATAGGTTGCAAATTGGTTATCATTTTGGGGTCCCCAGGCTTAGAGATGAACTTGGTATTCCATTTGTTAATGTGAGCACTAAGCATATGAATTTGAAACCCTTCAAGATAAATCTGAAAGATCTTTGGGCCAACAATATCCCAAATGTATTCATAGAACTCGCAGGGAAAACCATCGAATTTGGGTGCCTTTTCATTTTCCATTCACATGAATGCTTCGTGAAGGTCATCAAGGATGAACATGTGATCATAAGCCATTTTCTATGCTTGAGAGAGATTATATGGCACCGTGGCCAATAATTGATGTAAGGAAACACATAACTCATCCGAGGATCCTTGAGATTGAAAAACCATCTTGTAATTGTTGACAAAGGCATCTAGTATAAGCTGGTGATCTGTGAGTTGAGCTCTACCATCACATATTGAATTAATTTTATGAAAGGAATGTTTGGCTTCGAGGGAAATAAAAATTCCTTTCAAACACGAGCCCCAACTTTAATTCAATGACGGGCATAAATTTGAGCACCTCAATCATTGAAGTTATCTCATGATTTGAATTTTTGTGACAGAGCTTTGCAACCTGATGTAGACACCAAATTTGGGTCACACTGCCCTTGCCCCCTTCAATTAATTAATGTAACACATTTAACTAATCATGACCCCTTCATCCCATATTAATATTCATCCTCACATTATTAATTAATTTAATTATTTTAATTAAGTTAATTTCATCCTCACACCTCCACCTCATCATTACACCTCACCTTGGACCCATTCTAGGGAATTTAACTCATAGTGACCAAGTCATCACTCTCAACACTGAGTCATCACTCCCAGTGTTGAGTCACTACTTGACCTAACTAACTAAGAATTCTTCCTAAACCTAATTGGACTTCTTCTAAGATCTTCCTGCCTTCTCTCACATAAAATCTACTTCCCTAAGTAGACCCAACAATCAAAATCATGCCAAAAATAGTAAAGATCGGGCTATTTTTGGTAACTTGGACTATTTCACCCTAACCGATTCTGGTTTATCCTTAGCCGACGTCGGTCACCTAAACTGCCATCGGTTCCTTTATATATAATTTTACAACCCTTTACCTAGGTTGGTCATTCAGTTATTGGAGCCTTATTGCATTTAAGCACAAATATTCAATCCCTCCTGCATCTAGATAATAAACACACACAACCATAGTGCAAGAAAAGAAGCCAGTTCTCCTTCTAGAGCATTGGAATACTCACGGGAGCGCACGGGTTGTCTTGCCACATCATAGGACTCAAAACCTCTTCTCTGATCAACCATCAACCATGTCAACTCATAGGATCTATAAAATACGAAGTAAGTACTGTGATTTTAATCATTCATGCTTATCCCATTATAGATATCTTACTTCTTTCAGATATTTTATTTCTTTTGTTACCCATACATCATCTTCTTCCCACCAACCCACTATTCAACCACCCCAAGAATTTTCACCCTTCTAAACCTCCTTCTTAGTGTTCTGAGTCCTCTCAGCCATATTACGACCCAAACCACACTACCCTCACTCTCTTTACAATCACAGAGAGCCTAAAATCCAATTTTAATAGTTCATTACCTATTTCCCCTACCAACGTCAGTTCCCTTACAGCCGTCGATTTATTCCCCATACAGACATCAGTCAATAGACCGATATTGGTCTCTGTGTCATTTTATATTCTCAGACCAACAATTTTCCCACTCACCCAAAACCAACCCAAAGCTCAACCAATCAGGCCCAGATCCTTACCGGACTTTTGAATGAGCCGCCTAACCCGATCAAACCCCGATTCTAATTAGATTTAGTGTTATTTTTATATCTAGTATAAGATATATTGTATTGTGTGTATGAGGAACCTAAATCATTACATTGCAATAATAATTATTTATTTCAGTTGTTTATTAACATCACATTTTTATTAAACAGTGGATTGACAACCTCTCTAGGAAGCACCATGCTTCTTGGATCTAGCATACGCTAGAAGTCCACTTTGTCATATGCTATTTAATACTCTTTTGTGGTCTTGCTTTGCATTTACAGGTAGTCCTTCCCAGACAAAAAGGAGTTCTCTACAATCAACTTGGATAACGTCAACAATGCACACATTCTACCTTCTACCTTCGCCTCACATGTATTCCTCCTTAACCATTTACCTTCTATTTGTTTCATCCTAGAAAGCATAAAACTTATTGGTGAAACATTTTGGCATGCCTACTGGGACCCATTTAGGGTTCTCTGTATTATTCATTCTTAGGGAATCATTGTGTTTTTATTTATTTTTATGAAATTTCACATTAAAACCTTCTCTCTAGGAAACATTCTTCTTCCCCTACTGATCTCAGTGAAACTTATATTTTGGATTAAAAAGAACACTTCTTTTTATTCTATGATTGCATTAGTGAAAGACATAGTCTTTCCTATTCATTATTTATCTCATCGAATTTCATTGTGGATTTGGGTTTTAAAATATTTGCATCTCATTTCTATATGTTGCATTCTAGCTCATCTAAATTATGGGAAACCTATATGTTGGAAGTCATGCCTAGCTGATGGTTGAAAAACTGAACTCGTAGTTCACATTTTGCACACTCTTTATACCAAATCACTAAAAATAAACTACACATTTCTTAAACAACATCTTTCTTGGAAGAAGATGTCAATGATCACACCATCAGAGGATTAGTAGTGGGCCCCAACTAGTTTTTTGGTTATTTATCATATTAGAGAAGGATCCCCCACATTAAAACTTACAAAACCAAATGATAGTTGTCAGTTTATATAGGGCACCTTCGGTAACCAAAAAATCTATTCTATTCACAAGTCAGTCCTAAATGGCATAAACCAAAACATAAAATCTACATCATAGGATTTCGTGTTTGCTATCTTTTGCTTGATTTTTGTTTTGAGGTGTGAGTTTTTTTCTTCATTTTTCTCTCCCTACATACTCCATAATCATAGTTGGTGTATTCTAACTGTTTTTGAGTGTGTTAGGACTAATCATTTCCATACTCGATCTCTGAGTTGGTCTTTTTATTTGACCTAAATCACCAAAAATTCACTTTTTCCATTTTTCACATATTTCATAATAAATGGTGTTGGTCCAAAGGATCGTCATTAGATTCATAATCTCATCGTTTTCGATTCACCGACTGCGTTGTCGATTTTATGTTGTTTTGGTCATTTTTGCCAAAGTAGCGTTCAATCTATTTTTTTTTTTTTTTGACTTCCTCTATCACTTTACTATATCTCCAAGTCCTTGTTATCACCTTCAGATTCCAGTTCTACTTTGTCTTCATATTTTATTGTTATATTTACAAATCTTTCATTTATCGACAAGAACCAACATCACTTCAATGACCACGACTTACGCTACCCCCTATACTAGCATCACTACCCCAATTGATCTCTGTGTTCTTATTTTACAATCAGAACAACGATCAAATCACACATTTTAAACCCATTTTTCTCCATTTCTTCTGTGGTTTTGCATTATCAACGAAGCTCAAAATACATGTTTTATCATCTGTTTGATGGTTTTGACTAGTAAAAAAGCTAACGCTCTCATGTTTCACACTAGCCACCAACCACTCCCACATAGCCCATCACCCCCTTCTATCTCATCACCTATGGACCCTAATCAGGCTCTTGTCATACCCACTAGCGATGAGGAGTTCACGAGACTCCTTGATCCTAACCCTACCATTCTCGCGGTAAGATACTATACTTCTCATTTATCTACTCACGATTCATTATAGAAGATTGTATATGGCATGCCTATGTCTATTCCTCCTACCCTCATACCCACTTTTTCATCAGCTACTACTAGCTTGGCTTTACCCTCTTCCACCTTACCACCTTGTGGTTTCCTAGCTTGACCCTACATCATCAATATCTGATTGCACATATGGCATATGTCGTGCCTTTGACATATTTCACTCTTACGATGTCAACCATGCCTTTATCAATTGCCTTGAGTGTATGTCTATCTGCACCCACCACCTCTCATATACCTATTACATCTCAGCCACCATTGGTGTCGGTATCCCACACTCCCTTCCAAAACATAATCCTCTCCATCCCAAAGTCTTGTCCTCCAATTGCTATAAGGGTCTTTACGTCCACTCAACCTACCTACACTTATCACCAACAACCCTCTATTTCATCTACTATTTATTCGGATAATTTCCATCTATATCTCTTCTCGGCCTATGTTCCTTCCTCATAGTTTTTGTACTCGGGATCACTACATACTAGGATTCCGCCCACATCATACTCATCTTATTTATCCCCTTATACTGCAGGGGGTTCCCTATCATCACAACCTACGAATGATCTTATCAAAATGATGATAGACAAGATGCACACATTAGACGCATCTCTCTGGGATCATGTAACTCTCGACATACGATGAGATTTGCAATGAGCCTATTCATCCATCCATTCTGATTCATCCATACCCTCTCAATTGGGAAATGCCTAAATTCAACCAATTCAATAGTAAGGAAGACCCAAAATAACACTTGTAGTATTTTAAAAATGTGTGTTATCGATCACTGATGATGATGCTTTGCTCTTATGGACATTCCCAATGTCCTTGATAGGACTAGCTTTAGATTGGTACAATGCTCTACCTAGAAATTCCATCTTTTCATTCAATCAGTAGCTCAGGATTTTCTAGACCACTTTTCTATCAACATTGTCAAGAAGGTCACCATGACTGACTTGTATGCAACATGCCAATATGAAGATGAATCTATCACATATTTTGTCGCTCATTCATGGAGCCTAATCAACCAACTCACATTCCAACTACCTCAAACCGAGTTAATAGAGTTTTTCACCAGAGCTTGTGCTAGACACATCTCACCAAATCTCCAAGTTTAAACCTTCTACACATTTGATGAGGTGTTCACCATGGCCCGAAAACTTGAAATTTGTGCCATTGAAGAGAAGAAGATACAATTGTGTAACAAGAATGTTGCGTTTAAATCAAATGATACATCTTCTTCTTCCAAACCATAAAATAATTATTCTAAAGCAAAATTATTCTAAAGTAAAAGGATCTCGCCAATGCGGTAGTTTTAAAATATGGCCCATCTCATCCATCCAACTAATCAAATCCTTATTCCAATCTTTCTCTTGTTTAGGATTTTTAGTTGAAGTGGGAGAAATGAAAATATACTCGATAGGAGAACCCTACTCTTAGGTTTTAGAAAAACTTTCTAAAAAATGGAGCAGTCACTTTTGTACTGTCAAACCACATACTAGTTTTATCCTCTCATCCTATAACCGCATGGTACAAATAAAATGATTACTAACTATCATTGCATTAGAGGTCATAGTGATGGTAATTGTATAACTTTCAAAACATTGTCCAAGAAATGTTAGATAATGGAGATCTCGTATTTGATAATCCTAATTCATCACCTAATCAAAACCTTCACATCTTCAAGAATCCATTCAAAATTCACACCCCGTCTTCTAACCAAACCAGAAAAACCTTTACCAATGATAGTAATTCTTGTGAGGTTAATGTTGTTTTTGACATCATACCATCCCTTCCTAATCAATTTCCTCCTACTCCACCTATCGAGGAGATTCTTGCACGAGCTTCTTCATCCATGGAGGGACATTTTTCATCTACTCCTCTACCCATAGAGGAGTCTCCCTTATCTTCTCCTTCACCACAGAGGAGTCCACCATATCTGCCGATGAACTTTCCCCACTCACCTCCCAACCTGACGAATAACCCGTAGTACTTACTCTTCTACCCATGGGAGAGTCATGCTTACCTTCTTCTTCACCAAAATATGAAATTACCTCACCCAACTTTCCATCTCCCCTACCCATAGGGGATCCATTAGCAACATCCCTTCCTATTGATCACAATTCTCCAATGGATTTAAAAATCCTATTGATTTTCTCACATTTCTTTTACCCACAGATTCTGAAGCCAACCATTTCCTGTCTCACAAACATTCTTTACAGGGATTACTACCAAATCAACATCATCCCCTCCTACATCAGTTCCATTCTCACATTTGGCCGACCACTTGGATTATGTTGACAATTCCATGCTTTGGGGACATCTTCAACTACATGTCTCAACTCAAATGCAGATGTTTTCGATTACACTTCCACAATCTACCCAAAGGTGTTTCAAATAACCAAACCCACCATGCCCATGCTAGTTGTAGTGGCCCCTTCTTCATCACCCTTTCCCACACCTAAACCTTTACCAACAAATGAACTTTTTCTTATGCCTAAAACCTTACCTACACCTATACCTTCCTCCACGTCCAGACCCATTACCACATTAGGAGTCATGCCGACATCAAGTCTAGTCCATCCTCTTGTCAAACTAGAATTAGCCACATCCACACAATCTGTTGCAAAGACTATTACCCCACATAAGAAGAAGACCCAACCCCTCATGCCGCATAAAACTAATTCACCCACTAACCCTCTATCACCTTCACCACTTCCATCTATCCTAGGTCCCCACCATCAACCTTAGCGAAACAACCTCCATCCTAGAGTAAACCAAAAGAATAATAGCCCACCTTGTCACGATCCTTTGATACACCCAAATTACCTACAACAACTTACAACATCGATGTCACCTACACTGCTTCCATTATCCTCATCATTACCCATGCCATTCCCTTATCCTCAACGAGTCCCTTCCACATTGCCTCTTACCAAATTCTTCATTGCACCTCCATTATCACCTTGGCTAACCCGTCTGCTTCAAATTTTCCTTCCCTTCTACATCATGCACTTCTTTTGAACTTTTACCCAAGAAAGTGCAACCAAAGCCTAAAACCCCACTAGGTAGTTAAACCTACACAACCTTCAAAAACTAGTTCACCTCCTATACCTTTACCTAAGAAGTTGCAATCCAAACCTAAAATCGTACTATCTACCAAAAAAGTGTCCAAAATTATTGAACCCTCGATTCTACCTCCAAAGATGCCTCTCCCACCAAATTCACCCACACATGCATCCGGACCAGCACTTACTTCACATTGTGATCCATTGGCGGGTCTTGCACTAACATCTTAGCTAACCTTTTGGAAACCTCTGTCATCACATTACCACCGCTTAGACTTTACAACCCACTCAAACCTAAATTAGAAGGGTTTGATGATACCAAAATTTGTGCTAACCATCCTGTGTCAAGACATGATGTGGAAAAATGTAAGGCTCTTAAGACTATTCTTCTCCAATTCTATTCTCTCAAAGAAAAAATTGACGATGATGATATTTTATATGAGGACCCTATTCCATGTGTACTTATCATCACACATCCTCATCCCTTACCTATTCAGTGACATTCATCTCCACCTCCACAACCCTTTTATCCCCCTCCAACATTTGAGATCAGTATGGTCCACATAAGAGATCTAGCCAAACCTCCACCAAAATGCCAATGTGATACATTGTTTTCACAAAACGAGTATATGCCCTCACCATACTTTTCCTATCTTGTCGCTACACCTATCATAAATCACTTTCTTCTTTATCACAGATCAATGTGGTTCAAATTTCCACTTGAGCCCAAAAGGAAAAAGGAAAGGATAAAACAACTAGCTCATCCACTATTCTTTTACCCAATATTCCATCTACACTTGCACCCAAAATCACCATCCATGGACCCACATACCCTATTTCTAACGGGGTTTCCCATTGTCAATGATTTAAAAATTGCACCAGTCTCCTCTTAAAATGTCTTTGTATGACCTCATCCAAACCTTTGAGTCACATCATCAAGCCTTCATTGAGGTTTTACCTAATGACCCTACGCCTATTGTATCCATTATACCTCCTCACTATGTCTCCACTCTCACCACTTCATCCCCTTATTCTACTCCCGCTACCACTCATTAAATAGCCACTCTCGGTTTCTCTAACAACGAGATTGTACCTCTGATTGGATGATCCTCGACCATACCCTATTTATTTCTATCTACGTTGATAATATACGCGTTTGATGTGTTATGATCGATGGAGGTGCATTTATCAAAATAATTTCCTCCCATGCATACAACAAAATATGCAATCATGCCAACTACATGCATAATAACCTAGTTAGGTTGCGTTTATTAAACGATGCTATGACTTTCACCCTCGGCACTATTATTCTCCACATTCACGTGGGTCCCCATACCATTCTTGAATTATTCTATGTCTTTGAGGGGGATTTCAAGCAACATGTTGCTTGGCCAACCTTGGATTTGTGCAATGGGTTGTGTTCCTTCAAACTTACAATGTTGTTTAAAATTTGAACATGTTGTACTATCAATTTTCCCCACCCTTTCTAATCTAAATTCATGAAAATTGGAGCCCTTCCGTAGAATAAATTCGTGTTTTAAAATCCTCAGGTGCTTGTTTTCATTTCCCATGATGATTTTAATCAAAATTCCCTCGATCTCTGCCGTTAAAACATTTTACCTATTTTTAATGGATGGGAAATGATTTTAGTTCTTCTTTTATGTGTTTGGAATGTGTGGGACCTTGCATATTTTGTTTTTAACCTTTTTGTAGAGAAAGAAATTATTCATCGAGAGCAAAAATGGCATTTTCTCATTTTCTGCAACTTCCTACGTTCTTTTCCCCATCAAATTCTTGCTTGGAAAGGTGAAGCTATGCGTTTGTTTCCCATTGGATGTGGCCAGACGAGTTCCTTTTTGAACTTATCACTTTTGGTGATTTTGGAAAAAAATGTTAGATTTACGCCATATCCCCACCAGTCTCCCGATTGGTTCGAGTAGTTTTAGCGAAGTTCGGGGTGACGGATCCATTTTATTCTCTAAGGCATTATGGTGGAAGGGGGAAAAGTTCTAAAATTACCCGCAGCGCCACCCATGTGGAAGGATAAATTCTGAGTTGAAGTCAAATGTAAATTATAAAGGGACACATGTTCATGTTGAAAAGTCAATGGCGGAGGCATGGACTTTTGGGGAAAGGTTGGAATTTTTCCATTTTCAAAATAGATAAAAAGTGAAGCACATCCTTGTAACCAATTAGGCAATGCCATGAGTTGAAGAATTAGAAAGGGACACATGGCCATTTTTCAGTTCACAGGTGCTTTGGTAGACCGACGGAGGACTTTGGGAATTTTATCCTTGTTTCCACAAAGGGAAAAAAGTTCTAAAATGACCCACAACCCCACTCATGCGAAGGGAAAATTTCTAAGTTAAGGCCCACAATCAATCAGGAAGGGACACATGGCCTATGTTGAAAAGTCAATGGCGGGGACACGGACTTTTGGGGAAAATTTGGAATTTTTCCCCATTTTAAAAATAGATTAATTATAAAATCAAGTGCATTCCCACACCTGGTTTGGTGATGCCACGTGTTGAAGGATGAAATCGAAGCGGGCCTCATAAGGGAAATTGAGAATTTGATCCTTTTTCACCAAACGTTAAAATGTTACAAATTGAGCCGCGACCCCTTTTTCCAATTATGGTGTACCACGTGTTCATGTTGAAACGTCAAAGTGGGCTAGCGGAGGTTTTTGAGAATTTTATATTTTTGTTAAAAAGAGTTTAAATGGAATATTTTAACCAAATTTCCTCTGCCACTCAGATGGCGGCACGTGTCTCTGATTTTAGCGAATCAGCGTGGGAGTGTGGAGCAAAATGAGAAATCACACTTTTTCTCCCAAATGTCAAGAAATATAGATTTCTCCCCCAGGGCCATCATTGCTTGGATCTTGCCACGTCTAGGGTCAAAATTTTAAGGTAAAAGGGGGGAAGGATAGCCAAATGCACTCATCTGGTTTTTGGTGCTATTAATGAACCGAGCTCAGTAAAACACAAAAATGGACCATTCTTCATTCTTTTTCTCTGTACCCTTTTCATTTCTCCATGAGATGCATTTTTGGTTTATTATGGAGCCAAATTGATAAGTTTAAAGGGATGTAAAGTTTAATCATCGAAAAATAGATTTTATCATGAATACACAATAAAAAGGGAGAAAGCTTACTAGCAAGCACTTGAGTGATATGAAAGTGGTTAAAAGGTGGGAATGACAGAACCACGCAAAGAAGAAAATCATGAGATGCCCCCTACTAAATTAATAATGCTCGAACACCTAAAATATTTGCCTTTTGAACTTCTAGTTATCATGAGTGCGTTTGTTTCATGTCACTCACCAAAAGTGGATCTCAGAATAAACATTATTCCTTTTGGATATTCTTTTCTTCAGGGAAAAGTATGGTTTTATATGAATTGTTATAAGAACATGGTTTTTTTCCACGGAAAAAGGGATTCTGGTTTTCTGGGAAGGTTGTAAATTCTAAAGTAATTCAATGCAAAAGTTCTTTCTTTTCTTATTTTCCTCTATTCTATCTCTCTCTCCTGGCTCAATTCAAAGGATCATTTGTTTTACATTCAATAGAAACTTTGTGTTCTGGTCTGTGTAATCCTCAAAACTTTGTGTCTATAGATTTGCATCGGTGGTGAAGTAATTGATCCTTTTCTATAATTTCTTGGTTCAATGTGAGTAGGGAGATACTCTGCTATCTATATTTCCCAAAAGCATTGGTGTTTCTTCCTTCCCCCATCTCTATATTCTTCTATTCCTTATGATTGATAATCTTTTAAGTATGAAAAAATTCCAGAATATCAGGGTCCAAACATTGAGAGTTGTATATCTATACATTTGTTTTTCTTGCTTTCAATAAGGGAACCTCTCCCATTAAAGAGGAGGGACTTGTTGTCCCCTGACTGTGGTTTCAACCCATGTTTCATTGTGAAACCCAACAGGTTTTGGTGACTCATTGTGGAATTCATTGCAAATGGATTCCAGCTTTTGATTAATAACTTCTTGATCATCTTTGATCTGACGACTTCAAGATATACTCGGGGTAGAAGAACCCTTGGGGAAGGATACCCTCAATTCCAACTTTTGGATCATCAAGGTTTCTCTCTCCCTTCATCAACAAGAAAAAGAAGAGGAACAAGATCTATAAGCACTCCTCTTACTAGAGACAAAACTTCTAGGAGTGACATCCCTCAAGATCAAATCAGTCCTAATTTACATGCCTTGATTCTCGCTAGTGTTTTAGTTCCTCTCCAAACAATATTTCCAAGGATGACAACTCCTCTACCTTGGGGCAAAAGGGTTGGGCATCTTACTCTTCCCCCTCCATTGCATGAATTTCCTAGAGGCAATAGAAAGAATTTCCCTAAATTCAGAGGTGATGGGAAGGTTCATCTAGATGAACATATTATAGCCTTCATTGTTGCTTGTGGTGTTCTCGAAGTTGAACATGAAGATATCTTTGTTAGAATTTTTGTGGAGACATTGCAAGATAATGTTGCTGATTGGTTTTATCATCTTCCTACTAGATCCATCACCAATTGGAACACCATGACAACCCAGTTTGAGCAACATTTCAAACCTAGAGGATGTACATGCCCTCTTGGCCCAGATTTCTCAAATCAAGAAAGAGTCACATGAGTGAATTTGTGGCCAAATTCAATAGGCTGGTTAACAAGATCCCACAAAACACATGCCCTATGGAGCAGATTCAAAAATGTTTCTTCCTTAATGCCGAACTTCACAAGTGAGGTATGAACTTAGGAGAGCCAATGTTGCCACTTTATATGTTGATCGAGAGATTTTTGTCGGTGTTGAAGATGATCTGATCATATCTAGAAAGATAAGGAGAGAATCATCCAACTCTAAAGCATCTCCTTCTTCCACATCTTCTCGTGGAGCTAATGTAGATTAGTTGGTACAGAAACTTGCTAATGATCTTATTGCTCTCAAGAAGCATTTCACCCAACATGCTCCTTATCAGGATGTTCCTAGGAAGAAATTTCAACCCAAGAATCGGTTGCCCTCTACTCAGACTAGACTAGCAATTGAAGGCCCACCTATTAAAGTTCCATTCAATGAAACATGTGAAGTGTTGGAGCCTGATGATGAGGAGGAGGATGAAACATGTGAAGAACATGAAGAAGAAGCTGATGAAGAATTAGAAGAGTTGAGTGGATCTCATGTCCATTTTCTCACCACTAAAGGTATAGATGAAGAGGATGATTATGAAGAAAGAGTTACAAAGATGAACGATGAATCATATGTTGTCATGACTCGTGAGCAAGCCAACAAGAAGGAGAAAGTTGTGCATCCTGCTAAAACATCTAAGGAGCCTCCTATGGTCATTCCAAAGGTGATTGTAAGGAGAGGAACTCCTATTCCAACTTCTTCCACATCCAAGGTAAGTTTTGTTGTTCCTTCCTCCTTTGTTTATGCTCCTGCAACTTCTTTCCATCGAAATTATAGAGTTGATAAGTCAAAAATTTTGTCTACTCCTATCAATGGTGCTCCATATACCTTTGGTTCTTTTGACATTACTAACCATCTCAATAAAACTAAGGTCCAGATCTCAGAAGTGGAATTCTACCAAACCCATCCCAAGGCCTTGGCTAAGATGATAGAATTTGTAAACTCCAAATCCAAGCCTTCATCCCCTTGTTCTAAAGGTCTCTTTCCCACTCCTTCTCCTTCATCTCAACCAAGCCTTATGGCAGCAGCCACTTCATCGATGGAAAGATCAAACCATTTTATGTCACTCTCCTCATAGTTGGCCACAAACTCATAATTGTGTTATTGATTCTGGTGCTTTAGATAATGTGATGCCTGCTAAGGTAGATCATGCCCTATTTTTAACCCAAACCCACGCTTTTGGTTCATGTTACTCAATGCAAAGTAGAGAAGTGCCATTGGTTGGGAGGATCAAGGATGCGCGAAGTAGCCTTTGTTGCTTTTCTAGAGAAAAGAGTTCTAGCCACCATTTTGGTAGCTGATATTCCCCCTTCCTATGACATGTTGCCGAGTAGAAATTTTTACAAAAATTTTGGAGGAGAAATCATGATGGATTGGTCACATGATCTTATTCCAAAGAATGGGAAAATGAAGAAGCTACTAACCGAGAAACAAACTAAATATATCATGCAAAAGTTAGATGACCCAAAGGCACAAATAATTTATGTGGACATTGGTCATGGTAACTACATGATCATGTCACAAGATGAGGCAATTTATCCTAAGGAAGTGTTTTTTGATCCTAATGGCATTTGGATCATGGAATTTGATGGAAGTTTCTCCTCAGCTAGTTCTTGACCTGGTGTGGTGCTTATTTCTTCTGAAGGGAAAATTCACCATTTATCTTTCAAGCTCCAATTCAAAAACACAAATAATATAGTTGATTATGAAGCTCTCATCCGCAGCTTTAGGAATGGAAAAAGAGATGGGGATCAAGAATCTCCTTTCTTGTGGAGATGTAAAGTTGATTGTAAAACATGTCAGAGATATTTTTCAAGTGAAGAATAGAAGGTTGAAACATTACAAGAATACGGTTTGGGATTCCATTGAGTTCCTTTATGCCTTTTCAATTGAAGCCATGCTAAGGGAAAGAAACACTAGGGCTGATTCCTTGGCTATCTCGAGGTCTCTAATGATCCCTCATCTAGATTTCTTCCAAGATAAATTCACCATTGAGATGATTCATAGGCCTAGTGTGCCTAATAATGCAAACAATTGACAAGTATTTAATGATGATCAGCACTTGGTTTCCTTCCTTGAACTCAAAGATAATTTTGACCAGATGTACTTTGAAGGAAGTGGGAATCTACCTAGAGAGTGTGTGTCTCCAAATGAAGAAAGTAACCAAGAAGAAATGTATCATGATGACTATATAAAACTAAAAGATAATAAGATACCTAAAGGACTTGGTAAGTTTGAAAGACTTATTTGATAAACATGATAGGTACATCAAGTCCAAAACTTCCAAAAGAGCTCAGAGTCTATTGACTCTAAAAAAATAAACATTGGGAGTCTTAATGAACCCATGTTGGTAAACATTGGAAATTGTAGCACACAAGAGGAGAGGAAAAAGTATAAAATCTCCTGAAAAGGTATATTGATGTTCTTGCATATTCTTATGATGATCTCACAATATTTCAATTACTAATAGTATAAGTAGAGGTAGTATAACCCTAAAATTACTAATACAATCTTTCAAGAGATCCAAAATTTATTGAATGCTAAGATCATTTTCCCCATTCACCATTCAACGTGGATTGCTAATATTGTTCCCGTCGAAAAGAAGAATGGTGAGATTCGAATTTGTTTTAATTTTAGGAATTTGAATCAATCCTCTTTGAAGGATAGTTATCCTCTCCCCATAATGAATCAAGTGTTGAATGCTGTTATAGGTTTATAAATGTTGTCCATGCTTGATGGATTATCGTGGATATAATCAAGTAGAAGTAAGTGCTTGTAGATCAGCATAAGACCGCCTTTACCACTCCTTGGGGCACCTTTTCTTACAGGAGAATGCCTTTTGGCCTCATCAATGCTGGTGCCACCTTTCAGAGGGAAATGGACCTGACCTTTGGTATTCTTAAGGGAAATTCATAGTTTTATACCTTGATGATATGACTATGTTTTCAAAACCAGAGCTAATCATTTCTAGCACCTTGAAACTGTCCTCCAAAAGTGTAGAGAGCATGAAATCTCCTTGAATCCTAAGAAATCTATCTTTTGTGTCACCGAGGGAAAATTATTGGGACACATTGTCTCCAAGGAGGGAATCAAGATTGATCCGAAAGAGAGTCCAAATGGTTCAAAGAGATCCCTCTCCCCACAAGCAAGAAGGGTGTGCACTCTTTCTTTGGGCGATCAACTTCTTGGAAGATTCATGCCTGATTTTTCTAAACTTACTTTGAACATAGCTCACATGATGAAAGGGAAGAAATTTTTTGGTTGGTCTATTGAAGGAAAGGTTCCATTTGAAGACATCAAGAGAGCTATAACAAACAATCCAATCTTGGCATGCCCCGATTATAACAAAGACTTCATTATCTATTTCTATGCTACTAAAAGTACTCTAGATGTTGTGTTAACCTAGAAGAATGTTGAATTCCATGAACTCCCCATAGCATTCATGAGTTATATTTTGAAATCCCATGAGATGAAGTACACCATGATGGAGAAACATGCTTTTGCAGTGGTCAAAGCTGTGAAGGAATTTTGTTTCTACATCCTCAACTCCCATTCTATTGTGCTTGTTCCTGATACAACTATTGAATCCATTCTTACACAACAAGAATTTGGAACCAAGAGAGGCAATTGGGTAGCCAAAGTTCAAGAGTATTATCTTGACATCAAACCCACCAAGATAGTTTGAGGAAAGGGCTTATGTGAACTCATTGCTAAAGGAGTGATGCCAAATTGTCCAAGGAGGAAGTTGATATCCCTGTTGTTATTTTCCTCAGCTCAACTGATGAATGGTATGCTAGCATTGCACACTTTCTTACTTATGGAGAATGTTCATCTCATTTGAGTGCCAAGGATAAGGGAGCCATCAAATTAAGGTTTGCGCAATATGTGTTGTGGGAAAATGCATTAATCAAACAAGGGATAAATGGAAGGTTTTTGAAATGTGTTGACAAAGAGCAGAAAAAGAAATTATTCTAAGCCTTTCATGACCAGGCTTGTGGAGGTCATTTCTCTTCTACTGTCACAACCCACAAAATCCTCCATGCTAGATATTATTGGCCTACCCTATTCAAAGATGCATCAAAGTGGGTAGGAAAGTGTGAAGCATGTCAAACCTTTGTTGGAAGACCAAAATTGGATGCTTTACCTCTCAAACTAGTGGTTATTGAGGAACCCATTCAACAATGGGGTTTGGACTACATTGGGACACTCAATCCACCTTCAAGTGTAGAGCATACTCATGTTTTGACTGCCACTAATTATTTCACCAAGTGGGTGGAAGCCATTCCAGTTAAAAGTACTACTTTTGAAGTAGTATGCAACTTCATCAAGGAGCACATCTTAATAAGGTTTGGGATACCAAACAAGATTGTCACTCACAATGATTCCAATTTTTCTTTTGTTAAGATGATGGATTTTTGCTATGGATATGGCATTTCCCTTGCCCACTCTTCAGATTACTATCCCAAAGGGAATGAGAAAGCATAATCAACTAACAAGAACTTGGTGACCATTGTTTGGAAGCTTTTAATGACTCTCAGAGGAATTAGCATAAGAAACTATATGATGCTTTATGGGTAGATAGGATTACACCTAAGAGAGCCATTGGAATGTCTCCTTTTCAAGTGGTATATGGAGTTGAAGCTTAGCTACTAGTGACATTGGAACTGCCAACCTTGCATTTGATGAAGGCCATTGAGGATGCTAGCTTTACCAATTCATTAGACAAAAGAATTATGTACCTCCAGAAGTTGAATGAAGATAGATTGCAAGTGGTTGACAAAATATCAGCTCATCAACTCAAGGTAAAATCTATATTTGACAAAAATTCTAAACCCAGAACTTTTCAAGTGGGAGAAAGTGTTCTTCTTTGGGACAAAAGGCATGAACCTTGAGGCAACCATGGTAAATTTGATTCCCTTTGGCTTGGTCCTTTTAAAATTAGACATTTTGCTGGTGAGAACTCTTTTTACCTGGATTACATGGATGGTTCTCCTCTCCCACTTCCTTATAGTGGGAAATTTTTGAAGTTGTTCAAAACCTAGCAGTTTTGGTGGTCCCTCTGTACATTTTGTATAGCATTTTTCTTTCCTTGTTTTTGTTTTGGTTGGTTTCCTTTCTCGTGTTCTCTTCTATGTTGGTATTGCTTCTTTTTGACTCCGTTTCCCATTGGCTAAGACATTGATTCAATCTAATTACCCAAAATTCTCTAAGGTTCTTGATTTTTCCTCTTTCCTCTGCCAAATCATCCCCAAAAGGAGCTAGTTGTTTTCCTCTCAATTTTCCCCACCCTTTCGAATCTAAATTCATGAAAATTGGAGCCCTACCATAGAAGAAATTTGTGTTTTAAACTCCTCAAATGCTCGTTTTCATTTCCCATGACGTTTTAAATCAAAATTCCCTAGTCTATTGCCGTTAAAACATTTTACCTATTTTCAATGGATGGAAAATGATTTTAGTTCTTCTTTTATGCATTTGGAATGCATGGGACCTTGCATATTTTTTTAACCTTTTTGTAGAGAAATAAATTCTACATCTGGAGTAAAAATGGTGTTTTCTCGTTTCCTGAAACTTCCTATGTTCATTTCCCCGTCAAATTCTTGCTCGAAATGTGAAGCTACACATTTTTTTCCCATTGGATGCGGCCGGATAGGTTCCTTTTTGAACTTATCACTTTTGGTGATTTTGGAAAAAATGTTAGATTTGCCCCGCATCCCCGCTAGTCCTTGATTGGTTGGAGTAGTTTTGGCGGAAGTTCGGGCAACGGATCCATTTTATTCTCTAAGGAATTATGGTAAAAGGGAGAAAATTTCTAAAATGACCCGTGGCCCCACCCATGCGAAAGGATAAATTTCAAGTTGAAGTCTGCAGTAAATCAGAAAGGGACACGTGTTCATGTTGAAAATTCAATGGCGGAGGCATGGAATTTTGGGGAAAGGTTGGAATTTTTCCCTTTTCAAAATAGATAAAAAGTGAAGCACATCCCCGCAACCAATCAAGCGATGTCATGTGTTGAAGAATTAGAAAGGGACACGTGGTCATTTTTCAGTTCACAGGAATGGCCCGCAGCCCCGCTCATGCTCAAGGAATTTCAGCCTTGTTTCCACAAAGGGTGAAAAGTTCTAAAATGGCCCATGGCTACAATCATGCTCAAGGAAAATTTCTAAGTAAACACCCGCATCAATAAGGAAGGGACACGTGACCTATGTTGAAAAGTCAATGGCGGGGACATAGACTTTCGGGGGAAAAGTTGGAATTTTCCCCTTTTCAAAAATAGATTAAGTATAAAATTGAAGTGCATTCCCACACCCACTCAGGCGATGCCATGTGTTGAAGGATGAAATCAGAACAACGGGCCTGTGGGGGAAATTAAGAATTTGAGCCTTTTTCACCGAAAGGTTAAAATGTATCAAATTGAGCCACAACCCCTTTTTCCAATTGTGGTGTGCCATGTGTTCACATTGAAAATTCAAAGTGAGTTGGCAAAGGTTTTTGAAAATTTGAGATTTTTGTTAAAAATATTTTAAATGGCAGATTTGAACTGCATTTCCTCAGCCACTCAGATGGTGCCACGTGTCTAGCTTTTGGCGGAGTTGTGGGAGGGTGGAGAAAATGAGAAATCGTACTTTTTCTCCCAAATGTCAGGAAATGTAGATTTCTCCCCAGGGCCATTGTTGCTTGGATCTTGCCACGTGTAGGGTCCAAATTTGAAGGTAAAAGGGGAAAGAACAGCCAAATGCACTCATCTAGTTTTTGGCACCACTAATAAACTAGAGCTCTAAAAATTCAAAAATGGATCATTCTTCATTATTTTTCTCTGTACTCTTGTCGTTTCTCCATGAGATGCATTTTTGGTTTATTATGGAGCCAAATCAATAAGTTTAAAGGGATGTAAAGTTTAATCATCAGAAAATGGAGTTTATCGGGCATACGCGATAAAAAAGGGAGAAAAATTACCAAAGCAATCACTTGAGTGCTATGAAAGTGGTTAAAAGTTTGGAATGGCAAGACCACATGGAGAAGAAAATCATGAGATGCCCCTACTAAAGTAGTCATTCTCGAACACCGAAATATTCACCTTTTTGAACCTCTAGTTTTCATGTGTGCATTTGGTTCATGTCACTTTCCAAAAGTGGATCTGCAAGAAACATTATTCCTTTTGGATATTCTTATCTTGGGTACAAAGTATGGATGTATACGAATTGTTATAAGAACATGGTTTTTGGCCACGGAAAAGGTGATTCGGTTTTCTAGGAAGGATCTAAATTTTGAAGTAATTCAATATAGAAGTTCTTTCTCATCTGTTATATCTCTCTCTCCTGGCTTGATTCAATGGATCATTTGTTTTGCATTCAATAGAAACTTTATGTTCTTGTTTGTGTAATCATTAGAACTTTGTGTCTACAGATTTGCATCGGTGGTGAAGTAATTGATCATTTTCTATATTTTCTTGGTTCAATGTGAGTAGGGAGATACTCTGCTATCTATATTTCCCAAAATCATTTTTGTTTTCTTCCTTCCCCCATATCTATATTCTTCCATTCCTTCTGATTGATAATATTTTAAGTATGAAAAAATTCTAGGATATCAAGGTCCAAACATTTAGGGTTGTATATCTGTACATTTTTTTTTCCTACTGTTAATAAGGGAACCTCTCCCATTAAAGATGAGGGATTTTTGTCCCCGATTGTGATTTCAACCCTTGTTCCATTCTCGAAACTAAAATAAACATGAAGGGCACAACTATACCATTGCATCCAACCCTTCACCTTTCAAGACCTGTAACATTTTGTATCAACCCAATGATGTCCTTATACTAGTTAAGATATCTACCACTACTACCACTTCCTCTTCAACCACTGCCTCATCCACCACTTCTATCACGACATCTTCCGCAACTAACTCCTCTAATCCCACTTCTACCGCATGACCTCGCCGATGACTCGTCATCCAACCCATCTAATCCTCAAACATCCAATGTTTCCTCTTCGTATTTTTCCAATGATTCATCCATTATCGCTACCCACATATTAGCTACTGATCCCTTATAAGGTGTTTTTCAATGCCTCACTCTAGGGGAGTACCACCTTTATAACATTGACACATTCCTTAATCCTCAAGAGTATGGTAACCTTCACCAACATCCCCGCTATGATCACCGCATAGGTGAAGTTTTCCCCTATGGCCCTCAACACCTTTTCCCCAAATTAACGTATGGGGGAATTGATGCTTCTACCTACTCGCCCGAGCCACCTTCCCAAACTCGACCATTTTCCTCCAACCTTCAATCTCTCACCAACCACCGCTTCTCCCACACCTTCCTCCATCACTTTGTGCTTGGAAGGGATTTGGATTTTGTTTCTATGAACAAGTCTTCCATAATTTCATCCTTGCAACACTCGTAAGCATAAATACCGTAGTGGTCTTGTATTTTCTCGAACTACCTTCTAAGAAGGCTTGAGTCGAACTCATTGAGGATGATAAACTTTCCCCACCCCATTAACCTATGTTGCCACCTTCACCTATAGAATCTATGGATTGAAAATCCATTCCTCCTAAAAAATTTGTGAACATCATTTCCTGGGACCTCGACTTATCGGCATGATGGAAAGGATCCCTCTTCTCTTCCCTTCCCGTATCTCGAAAATGATCGATGACGATACACCTATTAATGTCGTTCAATGTCAAGACGATGAGTCTATTCTCACCTACCTTGGTGTGGAATATTCTTATATTCACTCGGTCGTTACCTTTTGAGATGCAAACCATGTTGAATGAATCGACCATCGAAATCAACATTCACACTCAAGATGACCCACACATTATAAAAATAGGCTAATATTTAGATGTTGCTGAACAAGAAGCTTTCACTTCTTTCCTCTAGGATCATAGCAACACTTTTTCTTGGTCCTATGCTGATATGCCCAGTATTGACCCAAACATTGTGGTCCACAATATCATAACCATTCTAGATTCCAAACACTGTAAAATAGAAGCTACAAAACATGCATCCTCGCATTGCACTTCTTGTCAAAGAAGAACTCCAATGCTTTCTTTTTGTTTCCTTCATCCTACCCATTCATTATCCCCAATGGATCTATAACATCGTTCCTATCACACAAGTGACAGGAGGATTCCACATTTTCATGTATTTTTGGTGACCTTTACTTGGATTTCCCCAAAGATGACTTTCCTCTCCCTAGTATTGACCAACTATTTGATCTCACTACTGGCCATGAGTTGCTATCACTCATGGATGGTTTCTCGGGTTATAACAAAATATTACTCGACCCGGAAGATCAACACAAAACCACCTTCATCACTCTTTGGGTACCTTCTATTATCATGTTATGCCTTTTGGCCTTAAAAACATTGGTGGTACATAGTAGTATGATATGACTTATATCTTTCATGACATCATGCATAGCATATTGGAACATTATGTTTACGATTTTCTTTTCAAATATAAACATCAAGTTGAAAACCTTGTCATCCTCATGGATGTCTTTGATCAACTCATCAAATACTACATTTTCCTTCAACCTAAGAAGTGTGTATTCGTTGTTCTCTCTGGTAAGCTCCTTGGTTTTATCATTTCTTTGTGTGGCATTAAAGTTGATCCTACTAAAATCAAGGCTATTCTCGAGATGCCTCCACCTACTAACCTTTGTCAACTTTGTAGTTTGCAAGGCAAGTTGCAATCTATTCGTCACTTTATTTCTCATCTTTCTAACCGCTTCCATCCATTTCATCATCTTCTCAAAAGGATGTCTCCTTCAAATGGGATGATGAATACCAAAAAGCATTTGATGCCTTAAAACAATACCTCCTCCAACCACCTGTGCTCATTCCACCTAAGGATGACCAATCATTTTACCTTTACATTTCTACTACTGATCATTCCCTGGGTGCCATGCTCGCTCATCGTGATGAGAAATACAGGGAGAAAGTGGTTTATTATATAATTCGTACACTTTTAGACTATGAAAGTAGATATACTTGCACGAAAAAACTCTTCCTAGCCTTAGTTTTTGTCACCATTAAACTTCGCCATTACCTACTCAACCACAAAACCTTAATTTTCACAAATATTGAACCCTTACATTACATGTATGCTAAGTCCTACCAACATCAATGTGTTGCACATTTGATCATGCTTCTTACAGACCTAGATCTCAAATTCATCCATCAAAAACATGTCAAATGAAAAACCGTTGCTGACCAACTCATAGATACACCTCTCTCCAGAAACCAATCTTCTAACTTTGATTTCCTTGATGAATCCATCGCTACCCTCTCGTTGGATGATATCGTTTACCAGATTACCTTATTATTTGATGATTCCAAATGTTAGTGTGGGGGTGGTGCAAGATTTATCCTCATTCCTCTTGATGGTGAGCCTATGTCATTATATTTCAAAATCTATTTTTATTATACAAACAATATTACCAATTATGAAGCACTCGTGTTAGGCCTTCAAAATTCCATAGCATTAGATGTTAAATTAATTATTATCTTTGGCGAATCTCAACTGGTTTTAAACCAAGTTAATGGTATATACCAAAGTGTCATAATGAGATACTTCAAAAGTATAAACATCATGTTGACATGCTTTTGACTACCTTTAACCATTATGAACTTCAAACCATCCCATGTTTTAATAATAAATTTACGAAAACCATGGCATGTTTTGCTTCTCAAATCCCTGGTTTTCTCTTCGACTCGAAAATATTTATCACATTACAAAGGTTGCAATCACCTTATTATCTATTCTAAGACGTTAACCTTATAGATAACATTGAAACTAGCCCATCGACCTTTGGTATAAGAAGTTTGCTTGACTACATTTCCCTTTCAATTATGCCTCCAAATCTTACTCTCAATGGGCAATGATCCATTCTCAAAGGTGTCTCTTGCTATGTCATCATGGGTGGTATTCTCTATAAACGTGGCTTTGATAATATCCTTTTATGATTCCTTCCAAGTTCTTAAATTCCATGCACCATCAAGGAAGTTCATGAAGAGATTTTTGGGGTCACTTTAGTGGCTTAGATGTCATTAAGTGCATCCTTCACCTTGGCTATTACTGACCAAACCTAAACCATGATTTTTGTGTGAAGTGTTTGTTATCCATATTTCTCCCCCTAAGATAAATATTAGATCAGCCACAACCCCGCATAGAAGGAACCTGAGAAATCTCGTTCATATCTTGTAAACAGGTCATAGAAGGACTCAACAATGGAGTGGCAGGGGCTGAGAAGGACTAAATGACCCTATGCAAGAAGAAACAACTTTGTCAGGCCATTTCCATGTCTTAAATCCATTTTTCAAGTTACAGGTAGACTCAATAATGGAATAACAAGGTCGGAAAGAAGGGGCCATACCGTAGAGGAGCCGGGAGAAAGAAGTGGAAAAAATGGTGAAGTTTAAAAGTTTTTGGGCTTGAAACCATTCAAGAAAAATTTCAAAATCGACTAAGTATGGAAGACCGATAGAGAGAGCCATGTGTCCTAACAATGCTTCTCTAAAGATAAATCCATAAAGGGAGGATCAAATAAGTGTCGCATCTCCATGTGTCCTAGACCAAAATAGAGGCAGGATCAAATGGTTAACAGAGTCAAAAGGAAGAAAATGTGGGTCTAAAAATTGGCTAAGTATAAAGTGCAAGAAAAGTTCGCCAAGTGTCACTGACGCATCTCCAAGAGTTATCCCAAAGGCAGAGAACCAAATGAGTGCAAGCTCTCCACGTGGCCCGAGTCCAAAAGGATAAAAGGGACTGTTGAAAATTCCATAGACCTACGAGAGGCTACCAAGTGTCATCTTGACACTCCTTCAAAGGAAAATTTAGGATTGGGCTTTGCGGCGTGGTGCCTCCACGTGTCCGGTCTCTAAAAGGAGCATAGTCGATTGAATAGTCAATGCATGGTGTAGGACTGTGGAGGATTCCCGTGTCTAGATGGCACTAATTCAAGGATCGATTTAGGAGAGGGTTTATAAATGAGTGCCATACTTCCGCATGTCCCAGGTCAAGAGATATGACCCCACCAAGAAAAAGACTTAGCCAAAAAACATAGAAATTAGGTGGGGAGTTAGAGGAAATGCCATGTGGCGAGCCTAAACTACCAGCGCTAAAGCGGGCCATCGGGGAAAGTTGGGTTTTTGCCCCTTGTTGTTCTAAAGGTGTAATAGTTTTAAAATGGGCCACAACTTTGCCCAAAGGAAAAATTCAACATTTAAGCCCGAGTCAAAGTCAAAGTGGGGAGTTAGAGGAAAAGGTGAAAATTCTCCTTTTGTCAAAAAGGCATAGAGATAAAATTGAAGCGCATCTCCCCAGCCAACTAAAGGGTGCCATGTGTCTAAGCGGAGCATTAGGGCCACGATATTTTTCTCGATTTTTTTGTTTTTTACAGAAAAGGGGGAAAAAGATAAATCACGGACCCGCAAACCTGATTTTTCCCTAATTTGGCTACCACGTGCCCCATATTAAAAAGGAGACCCATTTTTTCAAACTGTTTTCTCACCCATTTGTATGGACCTGATACAAACTTTGAAGGGGAATATATTTCAACTTAAGGCTCTAAATATTGCAAATCTTACACCGTTGGAAGAGTCTCAACATCCTCTATGCCATGGAAAGAGAATAAATCATTTTTTCAGTCCCTGGTAGGTGAAAAATGGAGAAAATTCTTCAAGCCTTTAATGCAAAATCTTATTTTCTCAAGAACTGATCGGATTCCATCTACTCCGTCATTTCTTCCTACTTCGAGGGACTCAATAAGGATTTGATGCAGTCAAGACAGATTTGGAACAGATTTTATGGGAGACATTAAATAGTGGTGGTTGAGCTTGGAGTTGTTGTTGCCACTTCTCTCTTTTTCTCCTGTCTGTATCTAATCTACAAATAGAGGCACGATATTCATTGTAAAGGGTTGGACATTCTTTTGTTTTACAAGCTCCCATTTCCTTCTAGTAAAAAAATTCATGGAGTTTAGGCCTTCCATTAAAATTGTAGTATGTTTCTTGCCTTGGTTATTTTGTAATGCATTGTATCAATTCGTAGAGCAATAAAACACGTTTACGATCGATTCTCATGTGCTTGCATCTCTGGTCTTTCATTATAAATCTAGTTATCTCGTGCTTGATTATTGTATGTATTTTTTTGGTTTGTCTATATCAGCAAAACTAGTGTTTATCATTCCTTCGATGCATCACCTTGTAGTTTAGTCATTTATTATTTCTTATATCCATTTTTACCCCTATCTCCTTGGCAAATTTTAGATAAGTTATAGAGATAGATCCTCTGCAAGTTCTCACATATGCACCTAAACAAAGGAGTAAGAACCAACCTTTAATCTGTAGAGATTTCCATTTGCAAGGTCCCACACCCTTGGGAAAGTTCAATGTTATGCTGATCACACCAAATGACTCACCCTTAGAAAAGTAGATCTATAGAACTTAGTTGGGGTGTTTGTGATTTTACACGGGGTGTCTTGTGATTGTACACTAACAATTTTGGCACACCCGGTGGGGTAGAGAAGTCTCCATATTATTACAATAATATTGATGTGCACTTGTTATGATTCTAACTTATCGAATTCTTAAGATTGTACATTTGGTGAATCCAAAAGAAACAAATCCACTTGGTTTCAGCAGATCTAAGAAATTTCATGAGAAGAATACAAAAACAATAAAGAACCGAGAGAGAGAGGATTATTTGTCTATCTAGACATATCCCCAAATAGAGGGAGGAGAGGTAGAAGAGCCCATAAGTCTCTATCCCCACCAAACAGATCCTTATCGACACCTCCTCCCAAAGAAGCCATTTTTTCAATCAAGAAGGGTGTTCGGGCCAATCAGGGATGGCTTAGCCAAATCCTTATGTCAATTTCACTAGCAGTAGCCCACTTGCTTTGAATGCACAAAATCCGGTCCCAATAGCAGCATTAAAGAGCATACCATATTTAACTGGGGAAAACTAGACTTATCCTGGTGATCATGTCCAAGATATTGCAAATGTCTATACAATCCATGGAATCCATGAGATGGACATTGCAGTCAAGTTAATCACCTCTTCACTCAAAGGTAAAGCTTCACAATGGTTCAAGAGTCTTGAAGCAAGCTCTATCCAAAATTGGAATTAGCTGTGCATAGCTCTTCATAACTAGGTTGGAGAAAAAGGTGATAACTTATCTTTGTTGTAGCAACTAAAAAAATCAAGAGAGCCCTGAATGAGTAGCTGAAGGATTTCAACCTTAGATTTCAGTGAACCTAGGATAGGATTCCAACAACAGTGAATCCCACTAATGAAGGTTCCTTCTTATACTTTCTTAGGGCTTTAAAATATGATATTTCTTTGATGATTCAGTCAATGGGGGGAACAACCTTACCTACAGCCTATAGCCTTTCCATAGAGGTTGGGAATCATTTGATTCAGGCTGGAAAACTCACTCCTAGGCCATCTATGCCTTTGTACCTCAATTTAGGAAACCTAAGTACCAACCAAATGCCCACATTAGCCCCTATACCTACTCCTAGGAGTAAACACTCACCAAGACTCCACATCATCATCTAAAACTTCAAAAGAACTCCAGGAAGTCATGAAATAACTTCAAAACCTAGGGAATGAACTAGTAACCATCAAAAGAAAATAGGCTCAAATTTCTAGACCATATCAGCCCCGGGCTTAGTATCAAGCCAAACCCCCATATCACCAAATTAGACCAATATCCCGTGTCAGTAAATCATAGTCAACACCAAGGGAAACCTCAAGTGCTAGACCTTTCGTGTCATATGATCCAAACACATCTTCAACATCAAAGGCATTGGTTCCAAAGAAAGAACAATATGGCACAGAATATGATTAGTGTTCCCATGCAATTAGACACATAACCAATCAATGTGCTTTAATGGTACACTAAATCAGGCCTTGATGGTGCAAACAAGTATGGTGTCACAGGAACCTAGCCAAAAAGATATCAACAGCAAGGAGCTCAACAAGAGGGACCTCCAAGTGAAACTATGCTTGTCAATTGGCAAGCTGAGGACTTCTATGGGATGAATCAGTTCCCTTCTCAAAGTGTAGATGTAATTACACGGTCTAAAAAGATAAATATTGGAGAAGGCCAACCACTGAACTCAGGTAACCCTCAACCTTCCATCACTCCATAGGGTTTTAGTGCTCCAAATATAACTCCCAACATGTAGAACCAATCCAAGCCACCTTCCAAACCCACTCAAGCACCGGTTGTAACAACCCATCTGCAAGAAAAAAAATTCCCGGGAAGGGGCAGCAAAAGGATAGCTCATTCAATATCATTGAGCAAATGAAGAGGAAAAGTGTGAACATTTCACTATGGGAGTCACTAGCCATTCTAGGGCAGAGGGATCTATTGCAAACTACTATATAAAATTGGTCAAGCTCAAATCACACCCCTAACCAGCAAGAGAAAGTGCTTACCAATACAGCTCAACATGGGGAAAACCATCGAGAACAACAAGGTAAGAACCTGAGACCTCCTCCATTCTATGTTTCATTTATTATTGGAGACAAATTGGTGCACAATTATATGATTGATTCTGGGCAAGTAGTTCTATGATGCCCAAGCAAATAGCTGATCAACTGGGTCTCCAATATAAAGTCATATCTAGAGGGGTGGTACAATTAGATAAGACAACAATGCAACTGTTGGAATCATCAAGGGTATGATCCTCACTCTACATGTATTCCCTAATGTGACAGTATTGCAAAATGTGTCAATCATAGTCTTGCCACCACATTTTGCTTTGTTTTTGTCTAAGGACTTCACTGCCAAAATTGGAGGTTATCTATCTACTGATTGGTCACATATGCTCTTCTTAAAAGGTATGGGGCAAAGGCCATGATCAGATCTGAGCCCATTGTTGATTATCATAGTGAATCTTATGTTCCTAGCTCAATCAATGCCAACTTTTGCTCAACTTTTGATCAAGAAGACCTCATAAGCACTTGTGAAGCATATACCAAGGTGGCATGTATCCCAGAATTGAATCTCAATGAGTGGGCCAAATAAAGACATGATTTTGACCCCTATAAGGAGATGGAAGAATCTGAGCTAGGTTTCTACTATCTACATGAAGAGAATCATCCTCTTCCTGACCTAATTAAGCCATAATATAAAGATGACAATGAGTTATGGCAATTGTTCTTTGATGGCTCAAGGAGTAGACACGGAGCTAGAGGAGGAGCTATGATTTTTTCCCCTAAAGCTATGAAATATTATTCATCCTTCATATTCCAATTTTCCTACTCAAACAACACTGCTTTGAATATGAGACTTTGGTCCATGGTCTACATTGGGAAAGGAAGCTAGGAATCAAGAACTTGCAAGTGTCTAGTGATGGTGAACTAGTTGCCAATCAAGTCGAGAGGACTTAATGTTTTTAAGAATGACCTGTTCAAGAACTACAAGAGTAGGGTATGGGATCTCATGGAGGATTTTTAGGCCTTCAAAGACATTGTGTCCATGCCTAGGAAGGAGAACAAAGCTGTTGATAGGCTTGTAGTAGTTGCAACAACATTTGACATTTTCAACATCATCAAAAGAGACAAAGAACAACCACATATCCATATAGTTCGAGGTCAGAAGGCCAAATAACAACACATGCTTTGGTAGGTGTTTGAGAGTGATTGGAAGATCATTAAGTTTTTGTAAGAAGAACCTTAATTCTCAGCTAGAAATCAAAGTAGATTAGAGAAGCAATACATGAATCAAATAGTACATCTGCATACAAACAAAATTCCCAAAGGCTTAGTGACATTGGAGTCTATCTTCAATCCTAATGATAAGTTTAGAAAAGAAAAGGCTAACATACGGATCAAAGGACAATATTCGAGTTAGTCCTAGTTAGAGAAGGCAAAACAATTCAAATTGGCAAAGTGGCCACTTTGAGAAAGAAAGGATTGAATTCACACAACTTTTCCATGAATCTCTAGATGTATTTTCTTGGAGCTATGAAGACCTAAGAGGGTTTAATCCAAATCTAGAAATACACATAATTGAACTACACCCAACTACTAAGCCCATCAGAAAAAGTAGAGACCAGTCAATTCACACATTGAGCCTCTGATGAAGAAAGAGATGAACAAGCTGATAGAGGAAAGTATCATATTTCCAATCAAATACTCAAGTTGGGTTGCAAACCTAGTCCCAGTCAGGAAGAAGAACGAAGAGATTAGGTTGTGTGTAGATTTTCATGACTTGAACGGAGCTTCCCTCAAAGATCATTACCCACTCCCTTTAATGGAGTAGATCTTGCAAGTGCTATCTGGATCAAAGAGATTATCTCTCCTAGATGGATACTTAGGGTACACCTAGATCGTGGTGAAAAAACACTTTTCACCACCAAATGGGGAACCTATGCCTACAGAAAAATTCCATTTGGATTGTCTAATTCTAGAGCCACTTTCAAAAGGGATATGGATATGGCATTTAAAAGGCTGATCAATAAAATAGTGTTGATCTATCTTGATGGCATTATTGTGTTCTCCAAAAATGCAGCAAACCACCTTTTTCACCTAAGGCAAGTGTTTCAAAGATGTAGGAGATTTGGGGTATCATTGAACCCTAAAAAATGCATATTCTTAGCCCATGAGGGCAAGATTTTAGGCCACATTGTGTCTAAGGAAGGACTAGCAATTGACCCAGAGAGAGTTGAAGCAATAAGAGCATTGCCATTGCCAAGCCACAAGAAATATCTTCAAAGCTTCTTAGGAAAGATCAATTTTGTTCGAAGGTTTGTACCATACTTTGCAGACCCTTGTTAATCCAATAACATTGATGTTGAATAAGAGCTTATAATTTAGGTGGAAAAATGAGGGGATAATAAGCTTTAAAGCCATAAAAGAAGCTATATCACAAGCCCCAAACTCTTGTGAATCTAGATTTCTCTAAAGACTTAATATTGTATGCCTTTGGTGGCAGTGACATGATTTCTACAATCTTAGTTCAGCAGAACAAAGAAGGTGCATAACAACGAATTTCTTTCTTCAGCCAAGGTCTAGGAGACTATGAAGTGAGATACTCCTTCATTGAAAAGTAAGTCCTAGTAGTGATCAGAGGGTTAAAGAAGTTTAAACATCTGGTTTCAAACAATAAAATCCAATTATTAGTCTCCCATGTAGGAGTTAAAGACTTCCTTCTCAACAAGGATCTGAATGAAAAATGTGCAGGGTGGATCACTCATGTCATAGAGTATGACATTGAGATCAAGGTCACTAAGCTGGTCCGTGGGAAGGGGTTGTGTGAAAAACTAGCCTCAGTCAACAAGATGAAGTAAATAGTGAAAAGGAGGCTATTTTTGTTATACAAAATAATCAAGAGGAAGAAAATGTTGATGTACCTACTCCTTGTTAGACTCAAGACATGGTGCACTTCCTTTAAATAGGCCTATGTCCTCATTGGATGGGTAAAGCAAAAAGGATACATTTTAGACTGCAGCCATCCCATATGTTCTTATTGATGGTGTCTTGTTCAAAAGGGACATAAATGGCATTCTGCTAAGATGCATTGGGATAGATCAAGTTGAGAGAATGTTACAAGAATTCCATGTTGGAGCAGTTGGAGGTCATTTTTCTCTAAGGGCGACAACACTCAAAATCATAAAGGAAGGTTATTATTGTCCCGTAGTGTTTAGTGACTGCTATGCATGAATCAAAAGGTGTAATAGTTGTGCATTCTTTAAGGAAAAAGAAAACCTATCAGCACTTCCATTACACCAAATCTCAGTTGACCAATATATTATGAAATGGGGATTGGACTTCATTGGAGTCATCAATCCAAATTCAAGCCAAGGCCATAAATGGATTTTGACAATAAAAATCTATTTCACTAAGTGACCGAGGTAGTGGCACTCAAAGAAGCTAATGAGTCTAGTATACTAGATTTCTATGAACGAGATTTACTTGAGCCACCATTATATCGCATACAATGAATTAACATTCATAGGTTCCAAGATCACAAGATGGGATGTTAAGAACTGGATTTACTTGAGCACTTCATCAAACTATTACCCTCAAGGTAATGGCCAAGCCGAGTCCATAAACAAGAACTCATTAAAGATCATCGAAGAGCTCTTGATGAAAATTAGATAACCTAGCACACAAAGCTCAAATTGGCCTTATGGGCTGATAGGATAACACCCAAGAGATCTACAGAAACTCTCCATTCAAAATTGTCTATGGGAAAGAGGAAGTGTTGCCTATATCACTTGAGTTGCCAACATTGGAGCTCATGAAGCGATGGAGATGTCTCGAATTTGAATCAATGGAGGATAGGTATGCGGAGCTAATGGAATTGGAAGAAACTAGAGAGCATGCACTCCAAGAAATAGAGAAGGATAAGGTCTCAACCAAGGGATGCTTTGATAAGAAGGCAAGAACAAGAACCTTCCAGAATGAACCTAGTTTTGAAATGGGATGCGATTTAGGTAAAACCAGAAGGCATTCCAAGTTTGATGCCATTTGAAGTGGCCTCTACATGGTCACAAGATGTAAGAGTAGCAATGCTTTCCAATTATCTACATTGGATGGTGAGGAGTTCTGATTCCAGTGAATGGAATCTATTTTAAACACTATTACTAGAAGGAAGGTTTTCACCTTGTACATATTAGTTTAGTTTCTTTTCCTCTAAGTTCTTGTACACATTGCCTTGTTATAGTTTGGGTTACTTTTCTCCTAAGTGCTTTGTAGACTCTGCATGTTCTACTTGAAGCATGTATGATTTTTAATTTTGTATATAGTTGTGGTCTTTGTGTTTTTGCTCTTATGCGGTTCATTTAGAGAAGCGAGATGAAGCCCCTCGATCAAAACAATTTTCTACTCTCAAAACCTTTGTTTTGAGATTTCTTATAAAATTGAGAGTACAAACAATCGAGCTCATGAATCGGGGTATAATCGGTATCGAATGTCGTTCTTGACTCCATGCCTAACGGATATGAAAAGGTAATTGGTATTTTCATCTAGCAGAAGATACCCTTGTGAGTCGCCAAATTGGCATCCATATTTCACCTCCGGGAAAAATATTGGATTAGCCATGAGCCTGCATAGAAGTAACACGAGAAATATCATTCAAATCTTGTAAACATGTCACAGAAGGACTCACCAATGGAGTGGTGGGGGCTGAGAAGGACTAAATGACCCTATTAAAAAAGAAACGACTCTTTCGAGCCATTTCCATGTCTTAAACCCATTATTTAAGCTACAGGTTAGATTCAACAATGGAATAACAGGGTTAGAAAAGAAGAGGTAGTGTCATAAAGGAGCTAGGAGCAAGAAGGGGAAAAAATGGGAAAAAATGGTGAAGTTTTGAAGTTTTTTGGGCTCAAGACCATTTAGGAAAAATTCCAAAATCGACTAAGTATGGAAGAGTTGATGGAGAGAGCCACGTGTCCTAACGACACTTCTCCAAAGATGAATCCATAAAGGGAGGCTCAAACAAGCGCCGCATCTCCACGTGTCCTAGGCTAAAATGGAGGCAGGGTTAAATGGTCAATAGAGTCAAAAGGAAGACAAGGTGGGTCTAAAAAATTGGCTAAGTATAAAGTACAAGCGGAGGTCACCAAGTGTCAGCTTGGTGCATCTCCAAGAGTTAGTCCAAAGGTGGAGACCCAAATGAGTGCGAGCTCTCCACATGGCCCAGAGTCCAAAAGGATAAAAGGGACCTTTAAAAAGTCCACAGACCTATGGAGGCTACCAAGTTTCAGCTTGATGCTCCTTCAAAGGAAAATTTTTGATCGAGCTTTCAAGCGAGTGCGGTGCCTCCATGTGTCCAATCTCTCAAAGGAGCAGAGTCGGTTGAATATTCAATGCATGGGTCGGGATGGCGAAGGCAAAAAGTGTCTAAATGATGCTAATTCAAGAATCAAATTGGGATAGGGTTTCCAAATGAGTTCCAAAATACCGTGTGTACAAGGTGTAGAGATATGATCCCACCAAGGAAAAGATTAGCCAAAAACATGGAATTGGGCGGGAGTCGGAGGAAACACCACATGGTGAGCCTAAACTAGCAGCACTAAAGCGGGCCATCAGGGAAAAGTTGGTTTTTTTCCCCTTGTTGTAATAAAGGTGTAAAAGTTTCAAAATGGGCCTAAACTCTGCCCAAAGTAAAAATTTAGTGTTTGAGCCCGAGTCAAGGTCAAAGTTGGGAGTCAGAGGAAAAGGTGAAAATTCTCCTTTTGTCAAAAAGGCACAGAGATAAAATTGAAGCGCATCTCCCGAGCCAACCAAAGGGTGCCACATGTCCAAGTGGAGCATCGGGGCTGCAGGAGTTTTTTTGAGTTTTGCATTTTTTGTGGAAAAAGGGGAAAAGATAAATCTTGGACCCGCAAACCCAAATTTTCCCTAAATCGGCTACCACGTGCCCCATATTAAAAAGGAGACCCATTTTTCAAACTATTTTCTTGCCCATTTGTACAGACTCGATACAAACTTTGAAGGGACATATCTTTCAACTTAAGGCTTGAAATATTACAAATCTTACACTGTTGGAAGCATCTCGATGTCCTCTAAGCCATGGAAAGAGAAAAAAACATTTTTTGAGGCCCTAGTAGGTGAAAACTGGAGAAACATCTTTGGTACTTTAATGCAAGATCTTCTTGTCTCAACAACCAGAGCATCGATTCAATATGCTCTGTTGTTTCTTCCTCCTTTGAGATGCTGAAGAAGGATTTGATGCGATCGAAAAAGATTTGGAATATATTTTATGGGAGACATTAAATAGTGGTGGTTGAGAGGTTGGAGCTATTTTTGCCACTTCTCTATTTTTTTTCCCGTCTGTATCGAATCTATAAATACAGGCTCAAGACTCATTGTAAAGGGTTGGACATTCTTTTGTTTTTTAGGCTCCCTTTCCTTCTAGCAAAGGAATTCATGGAGTTCATGCCTTTCATTAAAATTGTAATATGCTTCTTGCCTTTTGGTTATTTTGTAATGCAATGTATTAATCTGCAGAGCAATAAAACAAGTTTGTGATTGATTCTAGATCCTTTCCGTCTCTTTTTCTTGCATCTAGTATTTCATTATGAATCGATTATTTGTGCTTGATTATTGTATGTATTTTGTTGGTTTGTGTCTATCGGAAAAACTAGTGTTCAACATTCCTTTGGTGCATCACCTTGTAGTTTAGTCATTTCTTATTTCTTATATCCCATTTTACCACTTTGTCTCTTTGGTAAATTTTAGATAAGGTATAGAGATATATCCTCTGTAAGTTCTCATGTATGCACCTAAATAGAGGAATAGGAACTAGCCTTTAATATAGAGAGCTTTCCATTTACAAGGTCCCACACCTTGGGGAAAGTTCAATGTTATGTGGATCACACCAAATGACCCCGCCTTAGAAAATCATATCTATAGAACTCATTTGGGGTTCTTATGATTTTAGACTAATAGTTTCAAAAACATGATAATCTTCATCACACCCCTTGTCATGCTTTATAGGTCGCATGATACCTTTGGCCTTTCTCTCAATGGGGTTTAGATCTTTATGGATAGATTAACCCTCATTCTTCCCAACATCATCAATGGATTATTACTGCTACTGAATATTACACTAAATGGGTGGAAACTGTACCTCTCTTTTCTACAAAAGGTGACAAAATTTGTGAATTCATCAACCATACATATAATTTTTCACTTTGTTGTTCCTCACTGCCTCATCACTGATAACAAAAAAGAGTTCCAAAACAAAACCCTACAAAAAATTTGTGATGCCTTTAACATTCAACTAAATTTTTCTACACCTTATTATCCTCAAACAAATGGCCAAGATGGATCAACTAACAAAACCCTAAATAAAATTCTTATGAAATTGGTTGATGATACTGATAAGGATTAGCACATGCACATTCATTTTTCCTTATGGGCTTATCACACTAGTATTCACACCTCAATAACTACCACACATTTCTCTTTGGTCTATGGTACGGAGGCTATCTCGCCTCTCAAATTCCAAATTTTTCTCTTGAATCTCTCTCAAAGATATGCTCAACGATGATGATTTTTACCATGACCATTTGGAAAATCTTGAGTTATTAGATGAATGTAATCTAAATACTACCAATCACCTTCGAATCTACCAAAAATGTATCAAATGTGCCTATGATAAATGTGTCCAAGAAAAACCTTCAAGGTCAATGACCTCGTCTGCCGAGAAAATCAACATGTAACAAAAAGCGTAAAAAAGTAAATGGGGAAATTTTTCTCCTAATTGTCTTGGACCCTATATTGTTACTCATGCCTATATATCTGGTGCTTATTGTTTATATTCACTTGAAGGTAAACCCGAACCTAGGCCCCTCAATTCCTTACATCTTTAACCATTCTATTGTTGAATCAAGTCCTATATCACCTTCTATCTATTAAACAATCATCCCTTGAGAAACATTCACCTTCCACTTACCTATTGTAAGGATCAACGAACAAACAAGAATCACGTGATTACCCATCACATTTCAACCTTATATTCAATGAGTACCACGGCTCTACTCATGGCATGATTCTCATGGATAATTTTCATCCTTTTTAGGATGGAATCCCAAGGTCATTTATCACTCAAAACATCTCTTTCATAGCTAACCTCTCTGTGTTATGGTTTTTTCTTCATAAAATAATCCTATACTCCTTTATAGTCTTGTCCATGACCTAAAAGTCCAAAAAAATTTCAAAAGTAATATACAGGATTTTCAAAATCAAAATCCTTGAGTCAAACTTCTTGTAAATAGATGACTCCCTTCCAAAAGGACATATTTTTTTCTATCTTGTTCTGCTATAAATAGACTACTCCCTTGAAGGAAAACTATAAAAAGCTAGCCCTATTGTACATAGTCTATCACAAAAAGAAGACTATTTCTACAAAAATTAAAATTAAAATATTCTAAAGCTTCCCACATTGATCAACTTCACGAAGACCTCAAGGATATATTTTATTCATCCCACATAAACTTCTCACATCAATCAATTTATAAAACAAATACAAAAAGAAAATGATAAGTTTTTCATCATGGACTTTCCTATTTTGGTTTTAGGTATCTTATAGGAGAGGCATGTTGTCTCACACCAAGGTTATGCTAAAACAACCCCTTTCATCTCATCATATTTCCTTTCTAATC
The DNA here is from genome assembly GCA_018340775.1 of Taxus wallichiana var. yunnanensis. NCBI lineage: Eukaryota > Viridiplantae > Streptophyta > Pinopsida > Cupressales > Taxaceae > Taxus > Taxus wallichiana. The sequence goes on from CM031236.1 coordinate 92,159,015, forward strand.
TTCTACCTACTCAAGGGACGTGCCACAAATGTGACATTTCATGATCATGTGACTTTCTTCACCCTTAGAATAGTCAATCATGCAACGCCTTTAGGTTCTTACATTCATAAGCCAATCTTTGGTATGATAGACTCATAATGGTTCTTACCAATTAAGTAACTTTTTGTCTCCTCTTACCATTCACCTCTTTTCTTACTTATTGATTTTGCTACATAGGACTAGACCTTCGACACCTACATTCTAGGAATTCCTCTCCCACCAAAATCACCCACACTTATTTCAACCTAAAATCAACCATGTCTAAATGATCTCGACTCAATCATGCCTAAAATATACCGACCCATTCATCTCCCTTACAATAGTCTTCCCTAGCTTATGGGGGAACTACATCGGCCTGATGCCCCTTTTAAATCGGGGCTATGTAGGCAATACTATGAGGGCATGGGGATTTTGGAGGTTAGCCGACCACTTTTATTCCTAAATAATTTTCCCCCTTTACGTTCATATTCTACCCTAGTTAGTTTCCATTTACATAAAAAACTTTGAAATTAATATATCATAAAAACATACACACCTACCATTTTATTACCACGACCATATTCTACGTAAATCATTTCATATTTCCATGATATTAATTACTTTGCAATTTAACCACAACATACATACAATACATTATTTCCATAGGATTAGTGCCTTGAAATTACCTAGACTCCACCATGCCTATACCCGACTCCAACATGCCTATACCGACTCCAACATGGCCATACCCTGACCAAACCATACCTATAATTGACTCAATCATGCCTAAACCTAACTTAACCATGCCTACATCACCTAGACTCAACCATGCCTGACTCACCTAGTTCCCATAATACACAATAATAATGGAAATTAAAGAGAGTACATCATCCATCCAATAATAACCATCAACTATACAAATGGGACTATATGTGTATCAATACATATATACACAGGGATAAATCATCAAAGTGTCTCAAAAATATCATATACAATCTTGCAAAATCTTTGCACAAAAAGTCAAGATATATACCAAAATCAAAATCATTGTACAAGTATCAAATGTCATGATCAATCAACCCCACCTGAGACCCTCATCTCCACTCTTGCCCATGTCCTCCTCCTAGCCCTCGGTTGGGCATGATCTATAAGAGCTGGGAACCTCACCCTAACCCTATCTCTTGGGCCGATGACTACCAACTATCCCTATAAAATAGTAACATGTGCATGTAGTGCTACTACCTATGAACCATCCCCTATAGGAGCTTGTACCATGTGCAGGGTAATAGTCAGCTAGCCTGTAATGTACTCACCATTTCTTTCAAAGTAACTACTTGAGCTTGTCACGATGTCAACCTGAACTCCCAACGTGGTCACCTGTTCTTGTATGGAATCCCTCGAACCATCATTGTGGCTAAGTATGACCGACTGGCCATAGTGGTGTTTCCTGTAACTTCACTTCCCACCACTTTGTCTCTATACCATAGTGGTCCCTACATCATCTAATCAACCTTGGTGCCCCGCAAAAATCATATTCACTTCTACCTCCTCCTTTCTTGTTGGCTCTTTAGGTCGGGGTGGAGACAAAGTCTCTCCATCATCCCCGTGGGTACCATGGGAAGGGTAGCGGCACATCTTGCTATAATATGAATTATCATCGAATCATGCCGATCGAGATCATCTCATGCTCATTGATACATCTGCCTGTATCCACCACAATAATCAGCTTGTAAATCATGTAGCTCTGAGCCATCTCTCTAAAATATGGAAAATTGACATAGGGTTGTCAAACTATGTCCATCACATACAATCCCTCTAGCTCCCACCTATAGTATACTACATCATGAGTTGCCTCCTCTACTCAAGGATGACCACCTATGGCCACCCACCTCCTATAACCTGCCCTCTATCCCCATGGTGCCAATTTGGTACCAGTATTCCTTGTGGCTGCACTACCACAATATGCTCGTATGCCCGAGAGTGCAAGTAGGAACATATAACGATGTCGTAGCATCACATCCTCCGTAATCCCACAACTCCATGTATAGCTAAACTAAATATGCATGTGCCCAAGAAAAGAAGACCCTATCCTCGATCATATCTCATAATTTTCCCATCAGCCCTTTGGGAAATCAACCACCCTCTGAATCAAGAAGTGCATAGCATCCCACCACCACCACCATCAAAACTACTAACCACATCTCATGTGGGTGTGCAACATATAAAGCCCCATAAACAATATTGGCATTGTGCTCTGTGAGGTCACTCACCATCTCCGTAAATACCTCAATCATCACCTCAAAGTACCCATCTGCAGATACTAAAAATATTAGCTCACCAACAATAGGTAGCTGTAGAATCCTATATACATCCTCCAATGTGAGGGTTATCTCACCTGTGGGTAGATGAAAGGTGTTGTTTTCTGCATCCCATCTATCAATGAGTGTGACCATGAGACAATGATCCCATTAGATTCACCTGTAACACCTAATTCCCACCAATCCAAAATCTCACATATGTGTCGAATCATACTCCGTAACGATTGGTCATGTGCCCTAATGCACCATGCTCATTTTCTCTTGACTGACATTGGTTAGCCATGACCATGGTCGGTTATCCTTTTTTTACCTCATTACACCATATAACACTAACTCGCTTGCTTGAAACCTTTTTCTCGCTTAACCAAAGTTGAGCCTAACATTACATCTCACCCTCATGACCTTATTACCTATCACCCAACCTCGGAATCAGTAGGGGCATGTTTTTACCCCTAGCATTACCTTACTTATGGCCTTACCTAAATCACCCAACCCAACCTCGCTCGTTGTGACGCTCGAATTCATTTACTCACTATATCTTACAATGTCTTACTATCATGTTCTTGACTACTAACATTACCTTGCCTAATGTCATGTTGTTTATCTTGACCTAACCTTTGGTGCCCTAGAACAAACCTATTGCCTATTCCAACACCTTTCCTAGTTGTGTTTCAGGACCATATCCTATACCTTGGATACCTAAACCACTTTAACCTTGTTTGGATAAACCTATCGACCTTTGACATCGTATAATTTGTAACCTCTTCAATATAGTACCTTATCCCATTCTATATGTGTGCGTGTTAGACTACCACTACCTATTACTTGATCAAAATCAGACTTGCCTACAACTAAGCTACCCTCATTTTCATCACTTACCCATTTATCAAACCACTCAGTGACTTCGTTTAACACCTCATTAGTTCTTGGTTTGAGGGGGATCACCTCCACCCACACTTGGGGCAACCTAACCTTCACTCATACCGGAGCATTGAATTCCTATTTTTGTTGGCATCACTTATCAAAACAAGCTATGAATAAAAGGGGTAAATGTAGACACCAAATTTGGGTCACATATCCCTTGGTCCCCTTTAATTAATTAACATAAAACATTTAACTAATCATGATCCCTTCATCCCATATTAATATTCATCCTCACATTATTAATTAATTTAATCAAGTTAATTTCATTCTCACACCTCCACCTCCTCATCAATTCACCTCACCTTGGTCCCATTCTAGGGAATTTAACTCACAAAGATGAGCAAGTCATCAATCTCAGCTCTAAGTCATCATTCCCAGTGTTGAGTCACTACTTGACCTAACTAACTAAGAATTCTTCCTAAAGCTAATGGACTTCTTCTAAGATCTTCCTGCCTTCTCTCATGTAAACACTACTTCCCTAAGAGAACCCAATAATCAAAATCATGTTAAAAATAGTAAAGATCGGGCTATTTTTAGTAACTTGGACTATTTCACCCTAACCAACGAAAATTTATCCTCGGCTGACTTTGGTCACCTAATACGCCATCGGCTCCTATATATAGAATTTTACAACCCTTTACGCAAGTTGGTCATTCAATTATTTGATCCTTATTGCATTCAAGTGTGAATGTTCAAGCCCTCCTCATCCAAACAATGAGCACACACAAACACAATGGAAAACAAACAATCATCTCACCTTACATAGCATTATAATACTCATGGGAGCACACAAGTTGTACTGCCATGACACTTTGGACTCAAGCACCTCTTCTTTGATCAACCATCAACCATCTCAACTCACAAGATCTACAAAATACCAAGTAATACTATGATTTTAATCATTCATGTTTATCCCATTATAGATCTCTTGCTTCTTTTAGTATTTTATTTCTTCTATTACCCGTACATCATCTTCTTCCCACCAACCCACTATTCAACCACCCCAAGCCTTTTCACCCTTCTAAACCTCCTTCTTAGTGTTCATGAGTCCTCTCAACCATATTACGACCCAAACCACACTACCCTCACTCTCTGTGTAATCATAGAGAGCCTAAAAACCCATTTTTAATAGTTCATTACCTATTGCCCCTACCGACACTAGTTCCCTAACCACCATTAGTTTAGTCCCCATACCGAAATCAGTCACCGGTGATATCGATCTTTGTGAAATTTTATATTCTCGGACCAACAAGCTTCCCACTCACCGAAAATCAACCTGGACCTTCCACTTAAACAAACCCATATTTTAATTAGATTTAGTTTTACTTTTATATCTAGCATAAAATCTAGTGTATTGTGTGTATGAGGAACCTAAATCATTACATTAGAATACGAATTATTTATTTCAGTTGTTTATTCACGTTGAATTTTATCAAACAAAGTGGATTGATGACCTCTCTAGGAAGCACCACACTTCATGGATCTAGCATATGCTAGGTAGTCCATTGTCATATGCTATTTAATACTCAAGTCATCGTCTTTACATGTATTTATAGGTAGTCTTCCCGAGAAAAAAAGAGTTCTCTATGACAAACTTGGATAATGTCAAGAACACTCGCATTCTACCTTCCACCTTTGCCTCACATGTATTCCTTCTTAACCATTTACCTTCTATGTGTTTCGTCCCAGAAAGCGTAAAACTTATTGGTGAAACACCAAAGTTACAAAGTTTTAGAAAAAGGGTTTCCTTGGCGCGACCACCACCCGAGTAAGTATGGAGGAGCTAGCAGAGTATGATCTACACCGAATTTTGACCAATTGTTGATCGTAGATTCTAAGGAATCGAGGCCTTTGTAGTCATCACACCCTCTCACCATTTGGTCCTCTTTGGAATGAAGAGGTGGATGATAGTTTTGCAGATGACATAGTTGAGGCATTAAATTCCACACTTGCATAATGTGATTGAGTGTGGGCTCGTGCTCCATCAAGGAAGTATTGAGAAAAATTGACCTTTATGAAAAAAGGGTGGCCTATCTTCCCAAGTGAGACAAAATCGGATAGGAAAGTGGTCTGTAAGGATGAAATATGACATCACTTCCATAGGAAAGGAATAAATGTTGTCAAACTCAAAAAAATATTATTAAATTGACATTATGGCCTTGTAAATTCATTTTTGAGCTCGATCTCGATCTACCTCGGAGATTGGACCAAGTAAACCAAGCTTCAGAGGTGGGTGTGCAAGAGGCATTGGGGTCATTAAACCTAAATTTATTGTGCATATAGAAGCATGCCTCCTTTTAGCCAATTTTCCATCGCATAGGCAGGTTTGCGTACTCATATGAGAACAAATACATATTAAAGTCGCTGCATATGACCCAAAAAGCATCAAGAATTTCATTTTCTATCCACCACCAAAGATCGGCTCTTTCGGTGATTATTAAAGGCATAAATATTGATGAAGCCTAAAGGGTAGATTTCAATATTAAATAATGCCCAGATGGCATGAATTGTGGGGTCGATACCGTGGTCCATAAATAAGGGCCACCATTTGGGGAAATAAATGGATATCCAACCGACATGCCCAATCTTATGATTACTGGTAAATGCCAAAGCTATCGGAAAGATGGATTTACAAACCATCGCTAACTGATAACCTTTAACTTTCAATTCTTGTAGACATAACATGTCTAAGTCGGAAATATTTCAACAATCATCATAAATGATATACTTGTGATTAAAGTCTCATGAGACCCCGTGAATTCCACGACATGCACGATTCATGAGGAACAGTGGCCAACGACCATAACATCTACATTCAAGACATCCACGTCATCAAACTGATTTTACAGAAATTGACCATTACTGTGCTTTAATAAATCCTGCAACTCGATTTTCCTTCGCTTCACATACTCTATATTATACCCATCCCATGTAGATTCCACACTGTGTGCCAGTCTATGATTGCGGTTGGTCATGGAGTGGTGAGAAGGACTTTGGGCCCTTTCGGATGGGCCATGCGAACTAGTTGTTAGTAACAACTGTGAAGTCGAAGAGTTGAGGAAATTCATATGGAGTTTGTTGGTTCCATAAGAACGGTGGCCTCCTTGGGTGTGATGGATAAATTAGGCAAGGAGACTAATGAGTCATCAAAATTTTCTCCTTGGAGTGACTTTGGCCATTGACATGTTCCTTAACAGCTAGCTCGGTCGATTCATTGTTTTGACACTTTGGCTTCAACTATTTTGTTCTTTTTTTCCTTCCCCCCCTTGGGTTTCCACCCTTCCTCCTGAGGGGGTTTGATAGATTTAGAAAACTCCTTAGGTGATGGGAGATTTTGTGCGACATAGAGAGGGTCCTTGATCTTATGATTAGAGGCTTGGTAAAGAAAACATGTGTTAGGTAGGTTAATGTATAAAACACATTGGGAGTAGCAAATATCTCCCATTTGAATTTCCATAAACTCTTTCAACTCTTAGGAGAGGTTGACTTCAAAACTAACACATTTACGAGGCCGAGAGCTGTAGAGTGCCATAGTTACATCTAACCAACTCACCCTATAGAGGAGACGATTTGGTGCGAGAAAATGGACACCCGACAATGAAAGACCAGGGAGCTCTACCCAAATGAGAACTTTGAGAGTTGCATACTCAGATACCACAAAATATTTGGTCCAGGAGAAAGGACCAAAAGTGAGTTACGCACATACCAAGTGGCGGAGCGGTTCAAAATAGTCAGGGCATGCGATGGGTCAAAAAAATGGAAGAGGAAAAAACCTTTGGTCATGTTCTGCACACTTTCGAGTCGGATGCCATGAGCGGCCTAGGCCGAGTTAACCCATGACTTTAGCATGGGGGATGCGGCCCACAAAATACCCAACAAGGAAGAACTATTCTAGCCATTTGCACGTAGCTGATAAATTCAGGAACATGTAAAATAACATCAGGAGGAGAAGTATTACCTCATGAAAGACCTTTAGAACGAACTTCCGGAGCGTTTCTACAGTGTGACATTGTTTGAATCTCCACAAGCTCTAGCCTTGGCAACAATAGTCGGGCTCGAGGTGAAGGAGACATTATATAGGGGCACCCAATGGGCGAAAAACTTTAGAGCTAACCGATAAAGGTACAATCCCGTAATACCCGAAGAGCCTATGGTATGACATGCAAGCGTAAAAACTGTAGCAAAGCCACTTCCCATTCTTCTCACATCCTTTTTATACATTTTAAATCCTTTGGAGAAAACCCTAACCCCTACACAATAAGTATTTGAGTGGACTTGAATCAATTTCACAAAGGTTGTACGCAAAATCGTGCATGATCCCAATACATCTCACCTTGTGAGCTACTCAATTGTCATTGAGGAATAATTTCATTATCATTGTGTTGTGGTATAACAAGATTCCAAGCTTTTTCATATATTCCTCCAGCTCGAGCTCGAAAGGAATTCACCGGCCACGCAGATATCATTATCCTAAGGAGTACCAATAGACCCAAACTGTAGATACGGATGAAATTGTTTTTAGGGAGAATTCAAACACAAACTCGTTGTTCTTTAAAGATATTTTCATCGTTTCGTGGTCCCAAAACAGTATACAATCTAATTAATATGGTTGTCTTTCTTGAGTCCATTCCTTTTTATCCTGTCATTCAAGGCGAGGTGAAGTGAGAACTCCATTGATAACGTTAAACTTTTATCTTCGTTGCATAATGATAAGTCTGCGAGGTTTTCTAATCAGACAACTCACATCATTCACCAGACAACTCACATCATTCAATATGCTTTGTTTAATACATATTTATATCAAAAGATGTTACGTATACAAAGTTCTTAATGATATGTCAAATTTATTTACGAATGAGAATGATAGAGGCTTTCTCTTCTTGGATTTCTAATGCACATTTGTCTGTATATATAGATTTTTGAAGATTTCCTTGAGCATGAAGAATCCCTTAGTCCAATCTGATTAAGTCTACCAGAAAAGAGTGTGTTGCAGGGGTCTCTTCAATGGGTCCACCTGCACATGCTCTAAGCACTCTTAGGTAAATAGATGTGGGTTGAGATATAAAATAATAGTATATTCTTGTTGATTTGCTATCCATTGTTTAATATAGATTTGGACGAAAGAGTTTAAATATGCAAGGTTATTTGATTGAAAAGCCATCTATACTAATATAACATTAATGTACAAGCACACCCCATAATCAAGAGTTCACATGGCCAACATTAATGATAGGCAGAAATCATGTCCCAAAATTTGCAATTTTTTTAATTATTTGTCAAATTAATTTATGAGTTTTATGAATTATATAAGCTCTTCGACTTTTATTAAGTTAGGGATGTAACTTTTTGAAATTATATATATATATATAAATATTGTTTTATATATTCTCATTTATATTAGAAAATAAAATAATATAGTGTTGTTATCCATCTATTAATGAATATAGGTTCATATCAAAAATTACTATATATAAATTCTTCTTTTTCATATTGATAACGATAAACACCGTTGTGTTTATGCATCTCCCCTTTGTTTATTGCACGGGTAAAAAAATATTTACAATAAATTATCGTATTAACAATTTTGAGCATCCTAGACAATACTTAAAGTCAAATACCCCACCTACTTTGTAAAAATATTATAATTGGATTTTTTAACAATATATAATTAGAGTTAATAATGATTTTTTAAATCAAAACTTTAGCATTAAGTATCAAAAATAGACATTTGTTCTTTCGGAAAGACATCAACATAAATATTATAGTTGAAAAGGTTTATTTCTAAAAAATATTAGGAGTTGAATGATTTTGCTTTGTTATTTTGTATAATCATTTTATAAAATAATTCACCCGAAAGAAAATTGCTGCCTCTTATAAATCATACCTAAAGCAAGAAATCTAAAATTGACCCTCGAGAGATAGTTACAAAATAATGTAAGCGGCTCAAATAACCATACCAAATGCATAGATTTTTAATTAGTTTAAAAAACAAGCACCAAGAACAACCCTTTTATTTTTTCATCTAAAGCATGTTTATAAAACTATTAACACTACCATATTATTAATCTTACAAAAATTGATTTTAATATTATATTATCATTAATACACAATGTCCAATATAAGTATATTACCACCATAACAATTATTGGTAGGAAATAACGGTCAACTTAGTAACATTCCTATAAATTTGACATCATATAACTACTTTTCTACATTAGGAAATTAATTTCCTACGGCATAATTCGACATTTCTAGACACACTACCAAATTATTGACCTTATGTGGAATACGTTATAATAACATAATATGTGTCATAGATATTGCACCCAACATTAATATACTATAACCATAATAGTAATTAGAAAGATGTTAGCGAGACATTTCCTAGTAAAAATCCTATAAACTTTGTGTCACTTAATTATTCACACCCTAGGCAATTTGCTGGTTTTCCTAGTACTTAATCCTTCATTTCCTCCAATCAAATATATATTTTTAGAGTCCATGTAGACAGAAAATCATGTACTTGGGTTTATTTCTAGGCCCTTAAAGCATACTTGCATTCATATGATTCCTAAGTGAGAAAACTAGTAATTGGCAACTATCTTTGGCCTCTGTGGTTTGTTTCTTGTCTTCTTTCTAGTTTTGCACACCCTATGGCCTAGTCGTAACTTTATTGTTTTATCTTTCATGACTCTAGACACTATCACCCATTCAAGACACCCGGTTCACGAGGCTACCTCGTCCCCTCTGGATGTCCCGACCTTTTTGCATCTTACTCGCTCTTTTCGGCCTCTTTTATCTTTTGGGATTCTTATTTTCTTATGGGTCAAATTGACCTTACGGTTTTAAATTGTGAAATTCAACAAAATGAATCATACAAATACAAAAATATGTGACAAAAATAAGGGACCAATCTCTAAGCATCTATTATCATCACCTAAGGTTGCATCTAAAGGCATCTAAGAGCACCAAAGACATCCATCTAGCATCCATTCATGGGACAAGGGATGCATTTTTACTGTATACACTTCATAGGAAGTGGAAATTCATTTTTCCATCCACACATCTATCTACATTACCATATTTGGCTATCCCGCTTTATCGTGTACACTTGCACAAAGGCATCCTAGGGACCAATTCTATCACACACTCACAAGAACTACATGGAATATGAGATGTAGTGCAATGCTCGATCGTAAGTTCACTCGGTCAAGTGGCCGTTGGGGTAAGTCGACTCCCCATATTACATTATTTCTTTTTGGGATTTTATGTAGTTGGGTGGTTTTGCGGAGTAAGCATCTCTTTTTTATTACATGCATACTCGGTGATCATCCAACAACTATTAGGTGACCAACAACGACTATCGGTGAAAATTTTATAACACCAAAAAAGTCAAGTCTCGACTACACTCATAGTCTCGGGAACCTATAAATAAACTCCAACACCCAAGTGCCATAGTCCACCTCATCTGAAAAATCTAGTATTTAAAATACACATCTGCAATGGTTTGGCCCTCCGGTTCATCAATTTTCTAATTCATATCGGTTCCTGGAATACTTTGTTAAATTAGCTAAGTCCTTTACTCTGTTTTTTTGCACTTAGGGTTTCATATTTATTTTCTCATTTCTTGTGTCAAATCTATACTTTAGCATTAATTTATCATACATGACTTTGCGATTAGGTTTGTGATAATTCCATTTTTGTTAAATAATTTGGTGAACCCCGCTCCGAATAATGTAGGATTTTCTCACCATGGTTATTTCCATTTATACCTTTTTACAAGCTAATCATAAATGTAAGGATAAAACCAACTCTCTTCTGACTAATAATTACATTCCTTCTAATACTCCTATGGATTATGCATATCAATTATTCATATATGTGTTTTCTCAACACCTTAAAGTCTTTTCCCATCCGAGGTAGCTACCTCTCTTTCATTTATGAAAATGATCCTCCTCTTTATATTGAGGCTTGCATCTATAACATAGGCATTAGACGAGTAATAGTGTATAATGGATATAAGATAAACCTTTGTTATCTCACATTTATTCAACAGCTTGGTATTTTTTCAATGCATCTCAGTCCAACATCCATTTCTATTTGTAACTATGATTATTCTACATGCCTATGCATGGGCACTATCACCTTACCTCTCATAGTTGGAGCTAAAAATGTTCCTATGGTATTATTTTTATTCATCGCAAAACTCCAATACAATTTCTTACTTTTTAGGCCATGGCTTCATGCTCTGCAGGTAATGCCTTCCATAATTCATTGGTGCATTAAATTCCTTCATGATGGATATGTATATGCCATTCTTGTTAATTGCAGACCCATTTAAATATTGTAAATTTTACCCACTCACTTTGCTCTTCCTACGCCATTTATTTATCACAATGCTGGTCATCCCCATAATCCTCCTACATACCTCAATGATGAATATCAACTCACATAACCTCCTACCCCTACCACCAACATGAATCATCTCCAAGGATATATTTTTTTCGTTAGATATCATACCATCCGCTCCATCTGTCTAGGGACCCTCTGTGTTGGAATCTCTTTCTTTTACATGAACTCTATTCATACATAACTCTTATTGGGCTCATATTCTACTTGATCCCACTTTCTTTGATATTGTTTTCATGCATGATTGCTTATATCCTGGCTTGGATTCACACTTGATGATTTCCTCCCTCTATCATTCCCCTCACCTCTATCATGGATATGTTCACATAAATTCTTATTATAGCCTCCACATCTTCCATATATATTTCTTTGTTGCATGCACTTCTCGCATTCTCCACTTACACTTGGGAAGTCTTGGCTTGACTAAATTAGAAGAAATTTGGATCTTAATCATATTGATATCACATTTCACATGCCTTTTGACGTTGTTTCTATTTGCAATGATTTATTTGTTAGATATACATAAACTCTTGCTCACCGGGTATGTACATGGTTATCCATTACCACCTTTTATTGATGAAGAATATGCAATGTGCATCTACAATGTATGCCACAAAGGATCTTTCTATGATAAACCCCATATTGTTTCTTACCGGTCTCTTACACTTCTCCATTTGGATTTTACCATGACAATGATGATATATTAGACGATGTTCATTGGTTCTTCTCTACATCAGAAACTTAGGGGCATCACGTTCATTATCACTCCCCCTCCTAGTGCCATCCGGTGTCTACCATTTCTACTCATGCGCTATGTGCTTCATACTTCATATTTCTCAACATAACTACACAACTTGATACACATATTGTATCAACACCACCCTATGACACACTCTCATTCTAAGGTTCAAACTTTACTATTGAGGGCACACTACATCCATAAACCCAACACACTACACATTTCATGCTATGTGCATCATGATAAAACTTTATAGCATTCCTTCCCGATGTTGGTATCAAAATTGATTCTCCCTTGGAAACTAAGCGACATCACTATTTTAGCAAGACACTGAGAGACAAACAAATCTTATTTTGAGTCATTTTATAGTCGGGGAGAAGATTTGTCTGAATTTTTGTCACTCGGGCATCGGAGAAATGGATAACACCTTCATTAAGGATTTGATCTATCCTCACTTCTTTAGGTCGTGCCTTTCGACTAGGGTGAGAGGAACCATTTTGTAACCTCTGTCGGTGAAGGAGAAAAAAGATATCATTCTTTGCATAAATCTGAAAGCATACCCTAGGAAAATATGATCAATGCACCACAATTTAACTCTCACGATTTGTCACTTCTAAAGAATGATGATATTTCCTAGTAAGGGCTAAGGTTACTAAAGACATTATGGAATCTGATTGCTTCTACAAATTTTGGTAGTAGAATTTATATGTTTTGTTAGTGTGAGTTATCCTATGTGTCCTCCTCTCATGTTGGAGGGTCATCTCACATGGGTTAGGTTTAGGGTTAGGTTTAGGGTTTCATATGTGTCATGCACTAGGGTTACTCAGCACCCTATATGTACCCCTTTTCTATTCATTTATGAGCATGCCAAGACACTCCGTTGTCTTTCCTCTATGCAAGCTTTGTTTCTATTGAGCAAGTTCTTCCATTACTGATCAATTTTTTCCTGCTAAGCTTTCACGATTCCGTTGGAGTGCAACTACTTCGTGGTGCCTCATTTCTGATTCAATTCTCTGCAAACTCTTTTCATGGTATCAGAGCTGAGATCGGGTAAACGTGCACTCAATTTATTTTTTTTGCTATTACTCTTACTTGGTTTCGTTATTTTACTCTGCATGCAAGTCTTTTGATCACTATTTTCTAGAAATTATCTTGTTAATATCTCTAACAAGCTTTCTCGGAAAGTTTTTTGTGTTTTTTTTTTTTGTGCATGTTCTCTATGGTTGCAGGATCCTTGAGTTCTTCAGTCATGGTTGCTCATCAATGAACTGATCCCTCAAACCATTTTTGGACTGTTCAAACTGCCATCACTGTTCATTCACGCGTGGCCTACATTTTTTCTTCATTCCAAGCATTTTGTGGACTCTTCCAGGTGTTTTCTTGGATCTTCCAGGACATTTTTTTGATTGCACAGGAATTTTTTAATCATTAGCCATGTTTTTTTGATTACACGGGCGTTTTTTAATCATTAGCCACGTTTTTTTGATTATTGGACAGGCATTTTTTAATCATCTGCCACATTTTTTTGCTTCACAGGGTTGTAAATTACCTCTACCACACCAAAAACGCCTCTACCACACCAAAAACGGCTGAAAACCCTAATCACTGCGTTTTTTTCTTCTCCCATGTGGTTGTGCATCTTATCTCTCCTGTGCGGCCTGGTCAGACGTGGAAACAATTTTTCTCAAAGTTTTTTGGTGAATTAAAGCTAAAACATGGCCTTTTTGGCGCTACACCTGCTTGTAACTGCGCAAGTCCATTCGCAGCGGCCGAATACTCTCCAAGATGGTGCATTTTTCATTGTCTTTTTCCAAAGGTATAGTCGGTTGGTAAGTTTCTTTTACCTTCCTTTTTTTTATCTCAAAAATCCTTGCTTTTTTAACAAAAACGACCTTGTTTTTTCCTGCTTGTTTTTTTAAAACAAATCAACTTTTTAGTAAGTTTTTTAAAGTTTTCTAAACTTCACCTTGTTTCTTTAATATATGTTAAGTTTCTAAAATCAAATTAGAAATTTGTTTTTTAATTAGAAGTTTCTTCAAATATTTAAAAGATCTAAATTAAAATTCTAATCCTTTTTTAATCCTTTTTAGATCTTAATTATTCCTTGAAATTAATTAGATTTAATCTATCTTATTATTAATTTCACATTATTTAAACTATATTTTCTTTGGTATTATACAATTTGGTTTTTGTTGTTGTATTTCTACTTTCCGTCAGTCCGAGTGCAAAGACGAAGGGTGATGTCCGAGATTGGCGGTGGCTAATCCCCCTCGCAATACAAACAAACCCTATCTAAAATTCCATGTCGTTTCCAACAAGCATACATACGACACCCTTTGCATGCGTTTAGGGCACTTTTTTAATCCGTTTGAAGGCTTCTTGGCTTTTTCTCATCAAATTGTGGGAATTGGTTTTTGCTTTATAACTTTTGGCTTGTTGCTTGGTTTTGAGCACTTCTTTAGTAAAAGTTACATGTTTTTTCACTCTAGATGATGGGATCATTATCTTTGTAAACAAACTAATTTAATAAAGTGCCACATTAAGGGGTGTCTTTGTGTTGTTTAATTCAGCTCATTCTTTTGAGCTTTGTTTCATTCCTTTTTTGTGGACTTGTGAGCGCGTCCGCCACAAAGATACTGACAAAGGGATTCTTTTGTGTGACATGAAATGATTTTTCTCACCACCAGGGTTGGATTTCACCTCCTTTCTATTTTTTTCTTGTGCTTGTTTACGGTGTTCCTCTTTTGTTGCACTCCACAAAACACTATTGTGGTCTCCTCTCTTTGCGTTATTACGCTAATTGTAAGATGAGTTACCAAGTGTTTCAAACCGCACACACGGACTCGATTGTAATCAACACACTAAACTATAAAGTGTCGAAAGCGGGGTTGTTATTGTCCGGTAGTGGTGTTTCTTTTCGCATTTCTCTCTCTCTCTCTCTCTCACTATGGATGCACTTTCAATTCCTTTGCTTATGTCATTCAACTTTTTTGAATGGAGATTGAAAATAATAATGAAACTAAGGGGTAAAGGGTTATACCGCATCACCATGGGAGCCGAGGCCGAACCGGATGACGAACACAGAAAAATCTAAGTGGTTAAACCATAGTGATGAAGCTTTAGGTCTTCTCTGCATGTCCGTTTATCCTGACTTGCTCTTCCACATTGAGGCATCTGAAACACCTACATCTGCGTGGAAAATGCTTTGGATGCGATGTTTGGACAACTAGATGACATGAGAGTGCATGAGTTGGAAAACGAACTACTAGGGTTAAATCCTAGTGACTTTGAAAACCTACAAGCCTTCTTCTCAAAATTTGTCCACATTAGATTATTGTTAAAAGGATGTCAAGTAGAAAAGAAATATTCTCAACTGATCTTGTCGATTCTCTCTAAACTAGGTCCCGAATACTCTGTCTTCGTGTCAACTTTCTACGCTACAAAAGCTGCTTTGGGTGATACTTGGATGATGCCCTCCTTTGACTATTTTTCATCCCAACTCATTCGAGAACAGACAAACTCATTCAAATGGGGTCTCTCAAGTCCAAGTCACATGCCCTTGTAGCAAGTACTAGCAAGGGAAAGAAGACTGAAAATAAGAAAGAAACTAAGGATCAACCTAAGAAAGAAACCAAGATCAAACCTAAAAATGACACAAACACTTCGACTTCTGAGCCTAGAGCGCAGAAAAGAAAGTATTTGTGTTCCTATTGCAAGAAGACTGGTCACGACGAGTAACACTATTTTAAGAAATAGATTGATCACTTATCTCATTTACTTGAGAAAAATAAAATAAGTGTTCCTGAATCAATAAAACAAAGTGCTCTGAAGACCGAGTCTTCTGTTGCAAAATGTGCTAGAAATGATAAGAAGAAAGAAAAGGCCCTTATAGCCAAATTTGCTCCTTCATCAACATGGATTATAGATTCTAGTGCCTCACACCACATGGGTTCTTCGCATGTTGAGTTTTCCAACATTGAACCTTGTGGAATGTCCCAAATCACGATGGGTAATGACACGAAAGTGTTGGTTTCGATGAGTGGATTGGCGAGAGAGATGGATGGGGAACATTTAACCCAAGGTGTTGAGTGTTCCTGATCTCTCTACCAATCTCCTATTAGTTTACCAAATTATTCACCTTGGTGAAGTAATGCGAGTGGAATTTTGTCCTAACTCGGTGATTATTCGGGAGCTTAACAATGACACTACGGTGGTTGAGGAAAGGCGGATCACCGTTCATGGTTGTACACCTTCTCCCACTTTACTTCGATTCTACGCCTATTGGTTGTCAAATAGGACTTCAAGAAGAGCAACAGTCAGGGGACAAGAAGTCCCTCCTCTTTAATGGGAGAGGTTCCCTTATTCAGAAACGAACCTATTTACACATATACAAAGTATGGTTTTCTTGTGGAACTTGGATATTATGAAAGTGTTTTCTATAAGGATCATCAATTACAAAAGGACTGAGGAATGAAAATGTGAGAAAGAGCAGAAAGGCACCATTCAGAATTATAGATGACAGAGTAATTCCTTATGCATGCGAGGGTACAACGAATTAGAACAAGATCATTTGTATCATATTAAGAAGATGAAATTTGAAAAGACACAAAGTTCTGTAAATAACATCTGCGAGAATACAAAGCTTCTCAGCATAATACAGACAAATGATCTAATAAAAGTAAATGAATAGCTTGGGAATAAAGGAAACCAGATAGACAAAGAATGAAAAGTCCTTCTGTATTGATTTCTTTATGATTTATTTACACTTTCAGAAATAAGCCAAGTTCTTCCTCCCTCAAAATGGCGAGGAGAGGCCATTATATAGTTTACAAATCAGTTACTCTCAGTAACTACTTCTTTTAACTAAAGATTAGTTAAAGGGTTGCTAATCGCAATACCCCAACTAATTACAACAAATCCAAGAGAAAGAATGGGAAGAGAAGAGAAGAATTAGGAGAAGAAGACAGTGCTTATGACTGGGAGGGACCCACCAACTTTAAGATCCGCTGTCTGAATCTCTTCAATGCCTCGGCTATGTCTCTGCCACGTGGGACTGATGTGTTGGTGGTAGACTGAGTCCAAAATCTGAGGCACTTCTCCATTTCCTTATTGAACTCGACATGAGTATGATAATCTTTATTTGCTTCTTCATGGTAGATAGAAGAGAAAAGATCTCCTTCATTTTTCTTTAGAAATGGAGCTTTCCTTGAATAGATCCCCTTTGACAAAATATTTGAATTGAGCTTTGATTTCTTGTAAGGAGAGAGGCACACCAGAAGTCTCATCTTGAAGATGGCAATGTATATCTTTGAAAGCAGATCTGACTAGTGTTTTGAAGGCCTCACCCTTCGCCAAATATATTCCTTAATTCTCCCAAAGCCTCCTCCAGGACCTTGATCTTCCATTCCATGTTGTAGACCCAGGACTTTGAAAAATTATCCTTTGTATCCTTGAAGACTTTGCTTGCCATCAAAATATTTTCATCTGTTTGTCCCATGAGGCGGAGGTCTACTATGCAACTGCTCCAAAGTTTAAGTTCTTTATCAATGCTCCCAATAGTGGAGGAGAGCTTCTGTTGCAAGTTGTTCACCTTCCCGTGGAGTTTGAAAGCTTCATCAATGAAGTTCAATCCCACAACAAGCATATCATCCACCATGGCCTCCATAGCTCTGCCATAGATGGAATACTTGTGCATATCTTTGATACTCTGTACTTCATCTTGGCTCAAAATTACAGGTGGTGGAAGAGTAGTCAATGGGGTAGGGTCCAAAATTTTTCCTTGGACAAAAGAGATTTGATGAAACCTGTAAGAATTTGGGCTTGTTCTTCCAACTGTTCTATGGTTTGCTGCCCTTTCTCTACCCTCCCAATGACTCTGGTAACTATTTCCTAAAGATTGTGGATCTCACCTTCAGGGGTAGACTCTCCCATGGGAATTCTTGAGAGCTCAAGATCAGACGCTTGCAAATCTTGTTCTGGCTTGTCTACCATAGGCTTGGCTATCTCTAGGAATTACTGGCCTTGAGCATCAGACACTATCCTGGAGGTAATTCTAGATTTTTTGGCGTGAGAAGGAGGAGTAGTGCCTAACAAGGCTGCCACAGCATCAAAATTTGGTCCTGAGCTCCGGGAGGAAGACTTTCTCTTCCTACTGTCGACAAGAGGCTGCACCCATGCAAAAGAGGAGGAGGAAGAAGTAGGTGGGGCAAGAGGACCAAGAGACAGAGAACTCATGGCACCCAAGGTTTGTACTGCTATTGCCTCGAGTTGAGATATGAGTGGAGCGCTTGAGGCAACTGGTGCAGAGGAATCAACAGTGCTTGGAAGTTCAGTGCTCTGGACTTCTTTGTTCTTATCCATTGGGGCTTCAGGGGCGCTTGCAGGAGCTGGCACTTCACTCTCTTCACTTTCACTGAGAACAATAATGTTCTCTGGTCCCGAAGGCAATTCTGCATGCTTTCTCAGGGGATCTTCTTCCACAGGCTCCTTCTTAACTTCTTTGAATTTCTTCTGATACACCTGGGTGGATGAGGAAGGAGTAGAGACTGCAGGTCCTTGAGTTGACGAGGCAGGAGGAGTTTTCACAGGTGCTTCTGATCTGGGAGTCGATGCTTCCCTCCTTGGTGTTGAAGCATCCTTGGAGGAATATTCCCTTGAGTGCCTCCTAAGCTCACGGACTTTCTATCAAACCGGATCTTGGTCTGACTAAAGCTGGGCCGTGGATTTCAGCCAAATCATCTTTCTCCTTTTTGAACCAATCCAAGTCCTCCAAGGGAGTGTGTTTGACCACATTGTCATACTCATATGAGTACATGTCAGAATTATCATCTTGAAGCCCTTCAGGAACTTGGTACAAATTGAGTTCCTAAATCAACTGTAGGGAAAACTTTGTCGTAATGCCTCCTAGCCTCAAAATCATTAGTACAGTCAGCCCAATAGTCCTCGTATCCTACTATGATGATAGGTTATCTTGATATTCTCGCTCAATAAACTTCTTTAAGTCAAAGCAAGTTCGGGCGTGAAGAAATGGACATAATGGGAGCTAGGGCCCTTTCATATTTTGTGCATCCAGTACATGTTTTGCGAGTGTAATTTCCCAAAGAGATGGGGAAGTGCAAACCAGTAATTTTCTTGTCTCTACAAGTTCTATGTAATTTGTCCAATTTCCTACACACTTCTATCAAGGCCATCTTGTCATTGCAAAACATAGGGAGCTTGAGAGGAGTGCTCTCATAGCCAGCAAGCCTGATATAGGAAAATTTTCTGAATTGGATAAAATAAGCACCGTAGTGCGATATCAGACTCATGGCTTCATCAGAAAATCTTCTTGTTGTGTCACTCTCAAGAAGCCTGACCATGTACATGGTGAAAGCATCATTCACCCTTCGGAAATTGCGATTGCTGGTCTCTAGGGTGAACTGTGGGTAGTAGGCATACACGGGGTCATCCTTGTGAGCATCGATGTATGAAAAGCCAAACCATTTCCTTGATGCTGCCAGAGTATACATCAGGTATGAATTCATATATAATTTCTTTGTTTGCTGTACATTGACTACTCCCAGCTAGGCTCATCGATGATCTCTGCCCAGTTGATATTCTGAGTTCCCTCGCACACCATATTGATAAGCGGGCACATCCAGAAATGGAACTCATTTGTAGAGGGTAGACCCATGACCCGAGCCAGTAGGATTATGAAATCTGACAATTCTTCATTGAAATCCACATAGAAAAGAGTCTTGGACAGACGAGATGCCCCCTTCTTAGGGTTTTTAAGCCAAGACTTCACCACCCGCGCCTTATAGTTATCACTGTCTTGATTGAAAAGGGCCTGTGCTTGATTATGGGAGATAACTATAGCATGGTCCATTTCTGGAATCCTTAGTGCAGTGCCAATGGTGGCAGCGTCAAGTTTGGTGATGAGCTCCCCATGCACGTTTGTCAACTCACTCGAATCAGGGTTGAAATGAGCCCGCATGAGAGCACTATGTCTGCGCATTGCACCGAGATAGGGAAACCACCAGCGAAAGCTAGACCGCTGTCATGAATCATCTGCACCATCGGTGAAGGGTTTGCGTCTGTCATCCTTGTCCAAAAATCTCCAAAGTCAAGGTGGCGAACTTCACTGTCCCCGATATCGAGAACGGCGGACTCGAGTGGTGAAATTTGTTCCTGCCCCTGGAATTTGATCTTCATGTTGATAGTAACTCGGAGAGAGCAGAGCTGCAAGCTAGACTTGGGATGGAATTGTAGGGGGAATGGATACACGTGCAAGAATTTTGGTTACAAGGGTTCGAGCAATAGATAACATGAAAGCAGTGTGCAAAAACGCATAGGGCGCAGTTTTATTATATAGCCGTTTAGGAGAGAGAAAGGCAATAAATGCACATTAAATACATATCTACCAAATTGAAAAGCAAGATATTCGGGTAGAGCGGGAAAAATTAGCACGAATGGCACTTGGTTCATTTGGGACACGAGGGACGTGAAAGCGCGAAGTACGCGTTCGGCCGATTCGGGCGATGCGGGGAAAAGACGCACAAATGCTTTTGGGACATGTGGGACGAAAGTACGCAGAATACGTGACTCGGGCGAATCGAGTGAAAAGGGAACAGTGGGTCTGGAAGAACTTGGGACATTTGGGACAAAAGTATGTGGAATACGTGACTTGGCCGAATCGGGTGAAAATGGAACAACTGGTCCGGGCAAACTTGGGACATTTGGGACAAAAAGTTCCGATGGGCCCGAAAAGAATAGACTTTGGGTAAACCGGCTGATCGGGGAACAGAGGGCCCAATTGAACTTGGGACACGTGGGACAAAAATGTCCGACAGGCCCGAAAAACACACAAAATGACCCAAAAACGTAGATTTTCCCAATTTCTTGACTTTTCACATTATCAGTACAACAGAAAAGACACTTAACCTCAAAATTTAAATTTTTGACTTCTTAAAAGCAGGGGAATTTTGAGTGGACAACAATGCCCACTGCCTTTCTCACTCATGCAAATGAGGTTAGTAAGCTATGGCATGAGCATTTTGGACATATAAACTATCGCTACCTTGAATAATTGAGTCAAAACGAAATGGTCAACGGGTTGCCTCGCATCAAGTTTTCTAAGGGTCTTTGTGAGGGTTGTACCCTTGGAAAGTATCCTAAAAGAACTTTGACAAAGGAAAATCCTAGAGAGCCACTCGTCCTTTGGATATTGTTCACAGCGATGTTTTTGGTCCATTTCCTTCTCCTTCATTTACTAAAGCTCTTTATGTGCTAACCTTCATTGATGACTATTCACGATATACTTGGGTATACTTTCTTAAGAATAAGTATGAAGTCTTTGAACATTTTTAGGACTTTAAGGCTCTTCTGAGAAACAGGCGGAACGGTCTATTAAGGTTCTTCGAACCGACAATGGAGGTGAATATGTAAACAATAGGTTCATGGATTTTTGTACTTCTGAAGGGATCTCTCTCGTAGCATATAGTTGCTTATAGCCCTTCGCAGAATGGAGTCACAAGAAAGAAAGAACCATACTCTTAAGGAGATGGCCACTTGTATGATTCACTCGAAGTCTCTTCCTCCACAGTATTGGGCCGAAGCAGTGAATTGTGCAAATTACATTCAAAACCATGTTCCACATAAGGCAGTAAGAGGGATGACACCCTTTGAAGCTTGGTTTGGACGTAAGCCTGATGTTGAGCACTTTCAGTCTTCGGATCCAAGGCTATGGCTCGGATTCCCAAGAAGAAATGCAAGGCCTTGGAACCACAATCCAAACCTTGTATCTTTGTAGGGTATCCTGATGGCGTGAAGGGATATCGATTGATGAATTCTACTTCTCATGAGCTATATATTGAGAGAAGTGTTAAGTTCAATGAGTCTTCTTCGACTTCTACTTCTCCACCTATTGAGGTTCTTCAGCTCACTGATTCAGATTCTGACTCATCAGATGATGATACTATTGAGTGTGCTCCTCTTCCGATCCTCCCAACCATCAGATCTTTGAGTCTTCTGATTTTGACAGTAGTGATGATGAGGACTATGTCCCTTCTCACTCAAGTGAAGAATCTTCTGACTCTGAGCCTGATCCTCCTGGTCCCCTTTGGGCCAGGAAAACTTTGCAAAGTGCTAGAGATTTAGTTGGAGATACTTCAGATATGAGACGTACTCACTCAAATTTCATTAGACCCCACTCTTTCTTCACCTCTTCGCTTCGATCCACAGCCTCTTTCGAGAGGCTTTTGGTATTCTTGAGTGGGATTCTACCATGGATGAGGATTATTCCTCTCTCATGAATAATGATACTTGGGATCTCACCACTCTTTCGAAAGGAATAAAAATCATTCGGTGTAAGTGGGTGTTCCGAACAAAGTATGGAGTAGATAGAGACGTCAAAAATTTTAAAGCACGATTAGTAGCTAAGGTTTTCTCCCAGATAGTTGGGGTTGATTATACAGAAACCTTTGCTCCGGTTGCAAAGATGACTTCTATTCGACTGACCCTAGCCATTTCCGCAGCAAACAGATGGAAATTCCATCAAATGGACGTTAAGAGTGCCTTCCTTCATGGTGACCTAGAGGAAGAGATCTATATGGAACAACCTCCAGGTTATGTCTAAGATTCCTCCCTCATTTGTAAGTTAAAGAAGTCTCTTTATGGCCTTAAACAAGCCCCTTAGGCTTGGTATGCCAAGATGGACTCCTTCTTACTTACATCAGGGTTTACTAGGTGTCACTCTGATCCAAATATTTATATTCTATGGCAAGATGACTCCATACTCATTCTTGTCTCTACGTTGATGACTTGTTGATCACAGGTAGCTCTTCCTCTATTATTGATTCTGTGAAGATCACCTCAGCCAACAAGTTTTCCATGACTGACTTAGGTCTACTTCATTACTTCCTTGGGATCCATATTTCACAATTTGACTCGGGAATCTTGATTTCACAACCTAAGTATGCTCTTGATTTGCTAGCTCAGTTTCAGATGTCTGATTGTAAGTATTCTCCTACTCCTTTTCTTTCTGGGGTTAAGTTTGTTTCAGATTGCTCTACTCCTTGGTTGATGGTACTCTATACGACAGGATTAGTTGGGAGCTTGATCTACTTGACTCACACTCAACTGGATTTATCGTATGTTGTTGGGATCGTGTCCAGATTCATGTAGGAGCCACATGAGCTGCACTGGAAAGTAGCTAAACGGATCCTTCATTATGTTCATGGCACTTATGTTGATGGCATACACTATCATGGAGGGGTTGATATTGACTTGATTGGGTTCACAGATTATGATTGGGCTAGTGACTTAGATCATCGGAAATATACTTCTGGCTACAGTTTCTCTCTTGGTTCGGGTCCTATTAGTTGGTCTAGCAAGAAGTAGAATGCAATTGCGATATCATCTACAGAGGCGAAATACGAGAGGAGCGATCAATGCTGCCACGAAGCTATTTAGCTACTGAGGTTTCTCGACGAGTTTGGCATCCACTTTCGGTGGCCTACCATTATCTACTGTGATAACATGAGCACTATCTCTATTTGTAAAAATCTAATTCAGCATCAGCGGATGAAGCACATTGAGATCCATATGCACTTCATATGGGAGCTTATTCATGATGGTATCATCGACATTCAAGATATTCGAGACAATGATCGTTGCGAGACTTATTCACCAAGCCTTTCTCTGAGATGAAGTTTTTTCACTTACGATCTATTCTTGGGGTGAGGTCTTCTGCAACTGCCCATCTTCTTAGGGCTATTTATTCCTTCTTTTCTTCTTCTTCTTCTAGGAAGATTGTGTTTGTATATGGGCACCTTATCAGGCCTTTAGTTGCCGGGCCCCATTGACACATCTTTCTTAGTTGTTTAGGAGTGTCTTTCTCTTCTATCTGACTCACCAAAACCGCTACCCTAGCTTCGATGAAGGGGGGTGTTAGTGTGAGTTATCCTATGTGTCCTCCTCTCATGTTGGAGGGTCATCTCACATGGGTTAGGTTTAGGGTTAGGTTTAGGGTTTCATATGTGTCATGCACTAGGGTTACTCAGCACCCTATATGTACCCCTTTTCTATTCATTTATGAGCATGCCAAGACACTCCACTATCTTTCCTCTATGCAATCTTTGTTTCTGTTGAGCAAGTTCTTCCATTACTGATCAATTTTTCCTTGCTATCGCGGGAGCTTTCATGATTCCGTTGGAGTGAAACTACTTCATGGTGCCTCGTTTCCAATTTGATTCTCACAAAATCTTGTCATGTTTGTGTACACATAGGGAAAACAGGGGTAGTTTCGAGATGGATTAATTTTTGTTGAATAATTTTGGTGGGAGATTAAGCAAGATAAAGTTGATTATACCAGATCTTTGAGAGAATTCACAATAATTGGAAAGCTAAATGACATAAAGCTTCAGAATAGATAAAATATTCCTTCAACCAGAAGGTGTGCATCAATGGAGGCCCAGATTTTCACATTTTCACACAATCTCCAAGAATTCAACATGAAGGCTCAAGCTAAAGAATCCATTAAACATCAAAGACCCCTGGTTCCTCATGCCTAAGATACACTCAAAGGTTTATAGACAATATTTATCAACAAATGATAGTAAAGTGATTTTAAATTTTTTTATCTCATCATAGGATGGAGGCTCCTCTTGAAATAAAATTGTAAATGCCACTAAACTGTCATAGGGATGAGATCATGTATGATTCAGAGAGACTTTAACACAAGATTGCAATAGGAATAAGAAAAACTACTTGCAGAAAAAACAAAGAAGACACAAATTGCTCCAAGATTGACACAAATTAAATCAAAATTGATTAGATAGATCAGCAGGGAAATTTCCTTCTAACAGTCTCGCTCGAGCTTGTCAATGGTTGTACACTCATAACCAACTTGACGTTATTGAGATATAATACACATGAAATTAACATGTATCTCATATTGGTCTCTTAAGAAGACAGGGTCTCTCAACTTTTCTCTCAAGAATTCAACCCCTGACCATTTGCAAGAGTATTGTCATTGCATTTATACATTTCACTTACTCACTCATCCCAAATTTTCCCCTCAAGTAAGAAAAATATTTGAGGGACCTTTTCTTGTTACCAATTTTCCTCAGGAAGCAACGTTTAACAAATTCACATCCCAAAGCTGCTAGGCGCACCAATTATGAATTGATCATGCTTCTCGGACCCTCATCTAATGACCTGGGATGCCATGCCACAACCTTTTTATAGTATTTTTAATCATTTTGATTCTTTCATGTGATAAATCCCGTTTTAATCATTCTCCTGAGGCTCTGTATAAAATTTGGATCTAATAGGTAATCCCTTTTGCACTCAAGGAAACACCTTTTTCATCTTTTATCATTATGATTGCCACCTCCATCATTTCATCCTTTTCCCTCTCTTTCCTTTGCAACTCTACCCTACATCCATCTTCTCTGGTAATTCACGTTTTTGCAAGTGCCCGAGTAATTCCAATTTCAAAATATCAACCTTAACAATCCTTGGACTCACAAATTAAGTTCTAAATCCATTCAATGGAACTTTGTAGACAAAAATGACAAGGAATTTCATCAAAAATGATGAAAAATAATGCGTATTCACATCTCCAAGAGTCTTGGAGCAAAAATGGTGTAAAAACTAGTGAATTGCATAGTAATCGTTGATTTTACCCTTCTCAACTCTAGATTAGAGTCTTCCACGTGTTTTCTTGGCACAACTACAAAGGTGAGGTATAGAGGCAAGTTTCCAAACAAGTACAGACCTTCCATGTGCCCTAGGCCCAAGAAAATCATCTTTTGGACTTTGAAAAGTCTCAGTATAAAAAGGAGCCAGCAGAAGCCTCCATGTGTCTTAATGGTGCACTTTGAGATGGTCCCAAAATTGGAGACCCCAAAAAGTGTGGGCTCACCATGTATTTCAGTCTGGTAGAGTTTGTTAAAAAGTTAAAGGACCAGTGGAAGGCACCATGTGTCTAGGGTCCAAGACAGTTTTCCTTGGCCGTTGAAAAGTCCAAGCAAGGGCAGAGTGAGCGGAAACCTCCAAGTGTCCTCCTAGCGCTTCTTCAAAATAAAATTTAGGGGTCAGTCCCCAAATAGGCGTGGTCCCTCCATGTGTCCTAGGCCTTTAGAAAGTTTCTTGAAAATTTTAAGTATAGAGAGGAGCCGGTGGAATCCTCCACGTGTCTCCCTGACACAACTCTAAGGTCAAACCAAAAGGAAAATTTTCGATGAGTGCACGCTCTTCACATGGACAAGTTTTGAGTTGAAGCGGGCCTTAGAATTTCAAAGTGCCCCGTCGAGTCACATCAAACTAAAAGGGCCACGTTTCCATAGATGCTGAGATATAAATTTGATGGGGAAAACACACCTCTCAAACCGTAAAATGCAGGAAAATCACCATTTGCGCCCGAAAATGAATCTTTCTTCAAGGAAAAAGAATTTGGAAATGATCTAAGGTCCAAATGTGATCCACTGAGCCACATCCAATCACGTTTGCATAGATCTTTGGGACAAGAATTGATAGGAAAACAAAATGTGATTGTGGAAGAACGAAAGGAAGGGAAAAAACCCGATTTTATGCCCAAGTTAGAAATTATTTCACATGGACAGAGGAACAAAAGAAAAACTCTGGATTTAAAGTGATCCTCGACCAAAGGAAGGGACTGATCATAGCAACCAAATGGAGGGTAGAGTTTTCATGCATCAATACGGGGATATAGAAAAGATGACACAACTTTTTCTGCAAATTGAAGAATTTCAAGGAAAAATGGAGGTGAGATCAAATTGAGCACCAACATCGGCTCCGACTTGGGGATGGGCACTCCCTGTGAGTGCTACAGAACAAATAGTAGACTAAGTGCCAAAATAAAACCATTTGGCAACAGAGTCAAAGAATAAGCTTACAGAGTAGAACAATAATAACCAACTCCCCCAAGGACGAACCGAGAAACTAACAAAATGGCTGCCAAGGACCAGGACAAACAAAAATAGAAAAACACGAAATTAGAAAGAAACCAAAAGACTATACACTGTACAATGGAGTATACCTTGATTTTGAGAAATCAATAAAGGAAATTTTTCAAATGTCTACCATTAACAGAAATTCAAGCAGTTCCCCATCTAAGTTTGTTAGGAAGAAGGTATTTTCACCAATTCAGATGTCAATAGAATAAGGGCCCATCCACAATGCATCAAAATTTCCATGTTTTCCCTTATCCTCATGCCTGATGTCCCATAATAACACAAGATATTTGACACTGAAAGCTCTTAGAGTCACTTTTTTATCAAATAAATTCTTCAACTTTTCTCTAAACTTCACATGCTACTGATGAGATGCCCTTCTTTCTTCATCCAACTCAATAATCTAATTGATTCAAGCATCATATGGACTAACTTATTGATCTTCAATTTGTTGAACAAACTAAAATGAAGACAATTGCAAATGAAGGGGAAAAAAGCTTGAGTTCCATATACCAACTCAAATGGGCTTTTACCAGTAGCTCTTTTGACAATGATTTTTTCAGCCCAAAAAAAAAAACTTCAGTTTCTCACCCCACTTCTTTTTGTTCAGCTCCAAGGTTCTTCTAATGATCTTCAACAAGTTTTTATTGTTAGACTCAACTTGTCCATTTCCTTACGGATTGTAGTTAGAATCATATGTCAAATTTATTCCATACCCTTTACACATTGCCACCAAAGGTTTGGCTCTAAAACTCATGGCATTATCAGCAACAATCTTAGTTGACACTCCAAATCTGCATATGATTTGATTCAACATGAAGTCCATGATGAATTGGTGTGTTTCTTTCTTTGGGAGGATTTCTTCCACCCACTTAGTGAAATAATCAATGACTACAAGAATCCATTTATGACCAGCACTGGAAGGATCTAAAATCTCACCAATGAAATCCATTCCCCATTGCTTAAATGGGGATTCAATTGACATAGGATGCAAAGGAAGGGAGCCTAGAAGCTTTCATTCTTCTAGAAAAATGTTGGCAACTTTCACATTTCCTAACCAATAGAGTTGTATCTTTGAAGAGAGTTGGCCACCAATAACCAGCCCTCAATATTTTATGTGTTGTAACTCTTCCAACAAAATTTCCCCCACAAAATCCTCCATGGAGATCAGCAATTACCTTTGGGGCTTCATCCTCAATAATGCATCTTAAGAGCACTCCCTTCAGTTCTTCCAAGCTAACCCAAAATCAGTAATGACATATTTTTGAGAGGCTAACTTAAGATCTCTTTTCTGATTTTTACTCAAATGTTCAGGGAAACATAGATGTCTGAGATAAAATATTATATCTTTGTACAATTTAGAGCTTACCAACTTTTAAAGGTAATCCACCCTTTCTCCTTCTACTTCATTCACCTCAATATTTTGCAAGTTTCTCTCATCCATAAGCTTAGCTAGGCCCAAACCTCTTATAAATTTCATGGTTTGGATATCCATGTCATATTCTTGTAACTTGTTTACCCATCTACATCTTTTTCTTGAGACCTTCATCTCTGATAAGATATCTTTCACCATGGTGTGGGAACATAAGAAATAAATTTAAAGCTCAAGATGTAAGGCCTAAAAACCTTTGTTTCTTTCACCAGGCAAATGATTTCTTCTCCATGATGGTGTACTTAAAACTAGTTCCTTACAATGTCTTACTTGAAAAAGGAAATTGGTCTCTCAGGCCCCTTCATCATCCTTCTGTAAAAATATAGATGCAATGGTGTTTTTCAAGTAAAAGAAAACATTTGAAAGGGATTCTTGTAATTTGGAGCTGCCAAAAACAGGGACATGCTTTAATGCTTCTTTGATCCCATTGAAAGCTTGAATAGAAGCTTCTTCCCATTTGATAACTTGGTCCTTCTTCAAAGACATGCTAGTAATGGGGATGGTCACTTAACAAAGCTAGACACAAATCTTCGATAAATTTTATTTGTCCAAAGAAGGATTGAAATCCCTTCTTAGTTCTCAGAATCAAAACCTTGTTGATGGCTTCCACTCTCTTAGGATCAATCATGACCCTTTCCTTTGATACAATGTGACCAAGAATCTTTGCCTTTTGCACTCCAAAATGGCACTTCTTGGGATTCAATGAAATGCCATACTCTCTACACCTTAACAAAATTCTCTCCAAGTGTTGCAAGTGATCATTTATTTTTCTAGAAAACACAGTTACATCATCTTGATAAACAACAATGAAATCATTAATATAACTAGCAGACGACATCCATTGCTCTTTAGAATTTTCTCTAGCATTCATTAAGCCAAAAGGAATCCTGACATATACATAAGTTCCCAAGGACTGGTAAAGGAAGTCTTTATTCTTTCGACTCCTTCAAAACAACTTGATTATAGCCGAGAAACCATCTAAAGTGGATAAAAATTCAAAACCATTACCATTAATAGCATATTCTCCATGCTTGGCGAGAGGGTAATTATCTTTCAATGATGCTTTATTCAAGTTCCTAAAGTTTACGCATAGCCTTATATCACCATTATTTTTTAAAGACAGTACTAAATTTGCAACCTAAGATGAGTACCTTATGGGCTGAATGATCCCTCCATCCCTCAACTTCTTCAATTCTTCTTGCATCTTTAAAGAAAGGAGTGATTTGATCAGCCTCTATTTTTTCTTGAAAGGCTTGATATTAGATTCAAGAGGAATTTCATGTTGGAACAAATCTTCCCTGTATGCCTTCAACTCAAAGTAAGACCAAGCTAGGTAGTCTTGATATTTCTTCAACAATTGAACATAGGACTGCTTCTCTTCCTTTCTTAGATTGTTTCCTAACCAGATTTTATGTGGTTTTTCTTTGTGCCAGTCGTGCTCTTCCACATATCTTGAAACCGACATACTTCTATTAATAATGCAATCAACATTATCAAAGTTTGATTCAAGTGCCACTAAACCTCTGGGAATCGTGTTTTTCTTCAGCTGGATGATGTCTTTGCCAAATAAAGTTTCCTTTCCTTCATAGCACACACCATTGGTTCCCAATCTATATTTTGGTCAGCAAACTCACCTTGGTTCTACAAAAACCGTTTCACCTAGGCATCATCATCGAACACTTGCCAATTTTTAATGTTGTTAGGGATAGATGGCCTTATTAGTATTTCAACATCATACTCACAAAATGGAGATACTATACAATTTCCAAATCTAGATCCTAGCACTGCTAAATTTTCTGCAACAACATTAAACTTTCTATCATGGTGCACAATATTAAATGAGTCAAACATTTCAATCAAATCCCAGATTGCATGCTTGTATTATTTCATTCTCTAGATTTTTAGTAGCATACAGTTTTCTAATCTGCTTGACAATCAATTCTAAATATCATTTGACAATGATATCCTTTACACCATATTTCCATGTAATTCTCAAACCCAATAACAATGCTTCATATTCAGCAATGTTAGTGCATTGAAAGTTGAGTTTGAAAGAAAAAAATAAACTCTTCCTATCTTGGATAAATCAAAACAATACCAACACCATTTCCAAACTTGGAACAAGCTCCATCAAATAACAAGGTCCAAGGAAAACCTACTTGTTCAAGACATTTACATTGATCAATCTTGTGCTCTTTTCCATTAGTAAATCCAACAAATTTATCAGCATCTACATCATCATACAATACTTCATAAGAAGCATTGTTGGGATCTTCAATGAGGTGGAACATCTTCTTCTCTCCATACAAAGTTACAAGGCTGCCTTCAATTGGAATGGTGGCAAAAGACATATCCATCTAAAAATTTCCACCAACACTTGCAACCCACTTTCTTAATAACAACATGCCCCATTTGGTAGGGCAATCGGTAATAACAACATAAAGTTCTTACACGAATAAGATGCAAGTCAGTACCACCAAACCTTTTACACATCCTACAACTGGCACCTCTCTAGAATCCATTGGATTACACTTGCCATTAGTTGATGTCACTTTAATGTTCAATTCATTCATGACCTCTAGAGGCATAACATTGCATTATGCTCCATAATCAAACATACAATTATGCAACATCATCTGCCAATAATCAGCGTTGTAAAAAATGGATCAACATTTAATTGAGACTCAACCAAAGATGTTCCCAAGAAAATTTCAAGTGGTTCACCTATCTCCTCCAATGCTGGTGGTTTATCTAGGTCTCTGCAATGGTTGGAGGAGAAGTGTCTACATTATTTATATTTCTGCCTTGGGTACTCCTATCTTCTTCCAATCCCAAATATTCAAATGCCCTCTTCTTGTGCTTAGGAATCCTAAGCAGTTCAAAATTGGAATAGAAATCTTGATCTGACTCAAGACTTGGGAAATGTCATAAGGAATGTATTCGGGCAAAGAAAAATTTGGAGAAAGATTGACAAAATCATCGATGACACAAAATTTTTCACATTTTTGGCATGGGTGGGAACACTAGTTCTACTTGAGACAATAAGGCCTTTTCCAGATGCATCTTTCTTTGGAGTTTCTTTTGGGATATTGGTGAGAACTGGGGTTTTTGGTTTGGCTTGAGGCCTTGCCCTTTGACAACTTTACTTCTTGTGTTATACTCTTTTTCTTGGGAAACAACAACATTCATTAACAATTGTCTATCCTCTTCTGATGGGATTCCTCCATCATACTTCTTAATCATTAGAGCTCTTAGGTACTCAAAATCATTATTAGGAAGTTCAAAATATTGTACCATATCTATTTATAAAGTATGAGAGGGAGGAAGAAGAGGTACCCGGTGAATGTAATCCCAAAACTTACAGTAGTTCTTGCACTTATTACTTCAGTTGAAGTTGCTCCTTACTGTGAGCTTGTAGAGCAATCCACCATGCATGCATCATCATCAGTGTTATCATCATCATCAGATTCTTCAACTTGTTTATCTACTTCACATGGCAGGGTGGGGTAAGAAACATTTTCACACCAATCAATTTCATTTGTCTCTTCAACAACATAAACTCTAGCATTTAGAGGATCAGACACTAATCTATTTTCCCTAGCTTGGGGTTGTTTAGCTCCCATGGGTCCTTTACCTCTATCATCAGATCTCTGATCATTTCTAGGATGATTTGAAAATATTTCTTGTCCTTGTTGCCTATGTTGACCTTGAGAACCTTGTCTAATTCCTTTCTCTTCCTTGGCTAGCTTGTAAGATATTTCTTTGACAGCTCCAACCAAAGTCTTTACAACTTCCTCAAGATCCACAACCTTACTTGATTGAGGCTTCTCTGAGTTGATCAGTTTAACACCCTCCCTCTTAGGAGGCTTTCCAACTACTTTAATTTTGTTCTCAATCTGTAGAGCCATGGTAAAGGCCTGCTTCAAAGTTCTAGGGTTCTTATTCCTCAAATACTAAGCAAATTTCTTATCAAATGCATTTGAATACTTTATCACACATGATTCATCACATGGCCTCAAATTAACAGGAAGTCTTCTCAATGTTTTGTTAAATCTTGTAATGAAATCATGCACTGATTCATTTGGATTCTTCTTAATATTTTCAAACTCTGATAAAATAAACATAGGGTCTATTTTATCACCATACTGCAGTCTAAAATTAGTATTCATTTCTGTCCAAGAATCAATGGAATTATCTGGCAAATATTTATACCAGTCCTTTGCGTCTTCTTCTAGAGTATGGATAAACAATTTAATGTACACATCCTCAAATTCTATTTCAAAGTCCTTCATCATATTGACAAAGAGATTCAAGTGTTGATCACCAGTCATTGCATTATTTCCTTGAAACTTAGGCAATCTATTTCTTACATCTTGTGGCACAATATTTGGATAGCCAACTCGTTATCCCGTAGAATTGACAAGGGCAATTTTTAGGTAACCATACCAAAACTTCCATTTTGGTCCCCTGAAGAAGTCTGATAACGTTCGAATGGCCTAAAACTCCCTTTTGAAAATTAAGTTTTTTAGAACTTAGCCATTTTCAACTTCTTTAAGTCGGTGTAGTTTTTATTTTGTCAACATTCCAAAAATTGCACCTTTTTGAACAAGGCACAGAAAACATCATGTCAACATCAATGAAGTTGTGCCCCCTTTTGCACAAGAAATGAAATATCACCATACCTAAATGTGTGCCACTTAAAAATCCCTTTGGCGCTGGAAAACTTGTGTCAACATCCATAAAGTTGCACCTCTTTGGCACTAGAAATATCATGTTGTCATTAAAAAATGTGCGCTAAGGCACTGTTAATGATGTGTTGACATCCTTGAGGTTGTCACCAAGGCACATTTTAGTCCATGTCGACACTCTGATAGGTGCGCCAAAGAAAGTTGGTGAAATAATAAATGCCAGGTTTTCTATAAATAGGCATTCAACACCTGTCATTTTCATGATTTAAAAATTGAAAAAAAAATTCCTCTATTCCTGCAAATTATCCTCACCCCCCACGTTCCATTTTTTGAGCTTGTGGACCCCAACGTCATCCTTCAGCCTTTATAAGCTGGGTAAGTGACTTCTGTCATCCTTGCTGTTGTTATGGTTGTTGTTTTTGGTTGTGTTAGGTTTTAGGGTTGTTAAAAAGATTAAATCTAAAAAGAACTTAACAATATAACCAGCTAGAACCCCTTTTCCTATCCTTTTAGATCTGCAAATCTGGAAGGCCCCTGCCTCTGAAGAAACCCAAGGCCTTTTTCCCTTCTTGCTATCTTGTTAAAAACCCTCTCTTTACCATTTGAAGAAACCAAAAGAGAGAAGGAATCAAAGGAATTGCAAAAATCATTATAACCTTGGCACACTGTCTTTCCATGTTGCATCTCCCACTGTCCTTTCATGCAACATGATCCTAACCCGCGCCTAGTTTAAAAACACTTAGTAGCTTTTGTATGGCGCAGGCGCATCCTGCACAACATCAACATTGGATGTTGTGTGCTTCAAAACCACACCAAGCATTTTTTCCTTGGTACATTGATTTCCTTTGCAACATCTTCTGAAATTGTGCCTTGGGTGCACTTAGAACCAATGCAACATAATATTTTATTGCGCCCCACTAAAGTAAATTTCTTAAGGTGCTGGCACATATTCCTTGACATCAACATGTCATGTTACATGTTGTGAACCCGCGCCTTGTGCTTTACCCTTTGGCACCCAAAATTGCATGTCAACACCTAGAAAACCATGCCCCTTCTACTAAGTGAAAATTTTCTCCTATCAACACTGGCATAAATTTTTTCATGTCAACATCCTCAAAAGTGTGCCCAACATTTTTAAGCCTCTCGTAACATGATTTGAACCTACGTATTGCGCCCTAAGCCTTATAGTTACTCGCCTTCTTTTTGCAAGCTTTCATTATGAATAACATGACAGTTGACATGGCTCTTCTGTGTTGGACCTCCTTGATCCTTCTTGTAGAACAACAACATCTATCCTCAAGCTCACACATGTCTTCATCAAGAAAGAAACCAACAAAGTCTAAAGGTAAAGCAAAGTAGTCGGAGCAAGAGATGAAGTACAAATATCAGAAAGTCAGGATGCCTGACTCATATGTAGAGAGTGATCTTGACATCAAAGACTTTGAGCTGGGGCATATCGATATGGATGACTTTTGGGTGAGAACCAACCAGGCAACTAGTGGCCCATGGATGAACAAGTTAGTGGGAAATGGATTGCACTTTGTAGCTGGGCTGCTAGTAAGTGTTGTAAACAACAAGTTCATCATGTTAGTGGCTCGGTGCTATAACAAGGACACTAGATGTGTCGAAGATAAGGAGGGAAAGATGATCATTGACCTCATAGCTCGTCACTTTGAAATAACCCTAGGCATTCCTCATCATAGGCAATATGTCGCCATAAGTCTAGAAGACTGCAAGAAGGCCTGGGACGACAATGAGGATAAATGCATGTAAATGATGAATGAGCTTTATCTGAAAACAAGAAGCTAGTGAGTAGATGGCCACAGACCATCCACCGCAGTGACTTCAATGAGGAATTGAGTGATACAATCACCTTCCTAAATAGAGTATTTGGGCTCCTTGATGCCCATTATTTCCACAAATGGATGTTGAGGTACTTAGAGACCATGAGCAAGAATATGCCTGATCAGCGTTTTGGCTGGGGTGAAATCATTAGTGACACCATCTCCCAGCAACTTCAATAGGTCCTAACAACTGGGAAGTTCTACATGAACTCCTATGTTGTATATGTTGCAGCATTAGTGAGAGATTTTGCAGGCCTAGCTCGAAATGGGGTATGGCCCCAAGTCAAAATATATGAATTCTACCTAGAGCTCAAGCTTGAGGCCAACATCTCCCAGTTCTCCAAAATCAATGATGCCTTCTTCTATGAGGTGATCTACCTACTGAGGCTGAACATGAGACACGGTTGGACCAGCCCGAGTGTGATTGCTACCATGAAGAAATGGGGAGCATTGTTCACACAATTCCCCACATTCACATATCTCAGAGCGGTGAATTTCGAAGGTGAACCAACAAAGTTACCAAGGTATGCAGGGCCCAAGCTAATCCTCTTGGAGTTTTCAAGGCAACTGATCACTTACCATGAGAAGTGCATGAAGAGAAAGAAAGGAGGAACTCCATTCCCCCTTACAGTTGGCCAATACACCTGCACCACACTTGCCAAAGCATGGGAAATGTATGCTTGAGCTTGAGTTGCTGAATCTAAAGCACAACTTCCTAGCAAGGCCTACCTTCGATTGCCGGAGTTACCTCCCAAGGGCCAAAACTAATCCCATCCATGTTCCTAAAATTGAGGACATCTGGATCGACCTGACACATGAAATAGACATCAAGTGAAATGATCACTCTTGGATGGCTCTGGAAGAGATCATCCATTATGGTGTAGCCATCGTTTTGAAAGGATTCCAAGAGACTGATCAAGAAATTGATCAGTTTACCTTGACATGGATGAGGAAAATTGGCCATTCGCAGAGGTCGACAGAGCTAAGGTACCAAAACCATTCAGGAAATGGTTAAGCCCACGTTGCAGTGCACCGAACATTGGTGAAAATAGAATGGTCTCACCTACCTCGGGGTAGATTTCACTGCTTCTCCTTTAGGTAGAGCACCTCCAAGATCGGCCCAAGTGCCAAAAGGAAAAGGAAAGAGAAAGGAGGGATAATCAAGCAAAGAAGAAGAAGCTCCTCAAATCCCTCCTACTACTTCTGAGAAACAAGTTGTCGACCTGGTATCCCTAGGTAAAGAAGAAGAGACAACAGAAGTTCCAATGGATACATCCACCTAGGATGTTATCACAGCTACAACTACTAAGGTACCCACCATTCCTTCTTCTACTCCTTCTCCTCCCCCTATCATTGAAGTATCTATCCCTATGGATGTGTCTTCTTCTCCCCTTCCTCCATTCCATCTCCCACCTCTTCCATCTTCTCCTCTCTCACGATCTGTCACCCAAATGTTCCCTCCATCCAATTGCTGATCCCTTCCATCTCCATGTCATTTTCCTCTCCTCGTAATAACTCTAGGTCCCACAAGTAGTAGTACGTTGGACTCCTTGTCGATGCCACCACCAAGTGTTTCAATGTTCTTCCCTGAGGCCTCTTCATTGCTTCCCCTTTCACCGACGTTTCTTCCTCCATTCTCTCTACTCCTTCTCCCATAAGTCCTAGCTGGATTTATGACCATCTGAGCCAACACAAGAGAAAGGTTCCCATCGCACCCATGGAATTCTCCATCATTCAAGAAGGGACCCAAGAAGCAGAAAGCGATAACTCACTTCTCTAAGAGCACTTCAGGGGAGAGAGTCATGGAGATTGCATATCCAGATCCCACCAAAGAAAAGAAAGATCTATCTCCTACAGATTTCATAGTGACTCAAGTCACAATGGGAACCTCGTCTAAAATCCTACAAGGAGAGGCCTTGTCTGCAGTAGATGCCCTTTGCAAGAAGTTACAAGAAGCAAAAGAGGAGAAGAGGATACTCAAGGAACAGAACAAACATCTCCTCCAAGCATTGCGGGGAATGGACAATGCTGCTCCCATGATTGCCGCCAACCCACTAAGGTTCTCGGTCGGGATAAGATAAATGAATATTCTAAGATTGGGTAAGTGCACCAAGTTGGGGGACAATTAAGTGGACATCAAATCCTGAATTTTACATTAAAAACAACAAAACATCAAATTTAGTCTTCCGCAGACTTGAACCATGCCGAAAAGTAAAAACTATGTCATAAAAATGGTACCATTGCGTAGGGGAGACTATTAGCTTTGTATAAATATTGATTTTAAAGTGAATAGAAGAGGATAAATATCATTTTATAATTTTTACTAATAGTAGATCTTTAAGACACTTTTTCCCGTGAATGTTTGTCTACGTTTAAGACTACAAAATTTGTTTCACTTATCAAAATGTGATAAAACTTATACCATCCCAACCGTGGTGAAATTATATACATGTTCAAAAAAAAATTTATTTGATTTCAATATTTTTTGATGAAGTTATGGCAGGCAAACGAGAAAGTGCTCTGTTTTCTTTATGTTTTCATACCACTTTCATGGAAAAAATCATAAAAAATAACATATTACTCAAAAAAATACAAAATAAAATCCATCCCAAGATAGATAGTGGCATATAACTTCTCACCAAAGAAAAAAAATATATATCAATTTTTGGTCATCCAAATTGTGGGAAAACGGACTATAATCTTATCGGCGTTTTTAAAAAAAAAAAACCAAGTCATTGAATTTTGAGTGTTTAATATATCTAATCTTGTCCATTTTTTACAAAAATTAGTATTTTAGAAACTAGATTCTAGATGCTAAGATTCATATTAATATAATTTTGTCTAATTTTGAGTGTATGTATTGCTAATAATCCCTAAAAGTTGATATTATGTTGTTATTTGCAATATGATGTCCACAGATGACCCTATATTTGTCCATCAACTTCCTGCACTTACTCGATTGGCGAACAAGGCATGGCAGGTCTCCTCCTAGATTGAGTGAATCCTCGAGATAGTATGAAATGATTAAGAAGTTCACAATGCTCTAACAAGATATTGATCAAGCAAATAAAAAGCTATAAGCAAGAGCAGGATCCCTCTTCGAGGAGTTGGACAATCCAAGTTGTAACATGAAACATTCCAAGAATGGATAATTTCTCACCCGATGACTTATTGAAAGTTGATGTGATCGATCACCCACGAGCACATAATAAATCTCTCGTTGCATTAGATTACCGGGTCGATCAAATGGAATATATCCTGGAGAGGATAGATAAAATCAAGGATGAAGCCCTGGATGAAAATACAACATGGAGTAGATTCTGATGTCTCCGGGGATGCTCAGTGAATCGTTCACCTTGAGGGAAGTAGATGATACATTCTAGCACTTCAAAGCCATCGTCACTCAAGGTTTGGCACGAGAGGTCACTTTCGATCGAGAGTCTATTAATAACCTCTTGGCCTGCCACGATTTTTTTGGCTTCTTGATCGATTCCTGCGAGGAGTACACCGGGTTACCTGACAAGCTCAAGAATGAAAAAGAAACTTGCGAAGTCATTGGCGACCATTTCAAGGGTCCAGATCATAGTCAACTTCAGACAATGATCAGCAAGTTTATGGAATACCGAGCTCAGTGTCACATCACCTCTCCTGATCAGAAGCAAGACACTCTGTTTAAGAAAAGAGATGATGAGGAGTAGTTTCTCCTCTTGTGTACGCTTTGATCATTTTTGTAAAAATATTTTAAAAGTATGTTGGCATTTACGATGACATCATCCATGTTGCATCATGGGATGTTGTCATCCAAAAACTTGCCCAAAGTCAACTTTTGACTTTTTAGATATTTTGTAAATATCTTGTAAGATATTTTGTAAATAGTGGTTGGTTTGTTTTTGTCTTCTTTCTTCTTCTCCTTCTATAAATACTGGAATACTTGTATTCCAGGTGGAAATTTTTTGTATGAAAAAGAAGTGAAGAGAGAAAGACTTTGTGCTTTCTTGTAACAGAAAAATATTAATATATATGTTCAGACTTTGTGCTCAATATATGTGTTATTTGCATAAGATATTTCTTAAGTTAGATCTATGTTTTTATTCTAGTTGGATTCATTCCTATTATCAACATATGTTCATCATTATTGCTTTATTCATTTATGCAAGTAAGTTTGGCTCATTTACTACCAGCCCAAAGCATAAACCTTCTGACCTTTTTGTCTTTGGAATTCATTTCTTTTCTTCCTTTAGATCTATTCTCCTTCGTTCCTTCCTTCCCACCTTTCTGTTCATAGTTGAAACTACCTCTACTGGGATGAGATCCCAAACCCCCTGAAGTTAGAATAGTGTAGATTTGCACAGATTCTTGCTTGATAGATTAGCAATAAACCAGTTTTTTTTTGCTGTCTCAAAGAGGGGCTATGCCCTGCACACTGTTGGCCTGTTTCCCCATGACCTTCCTAACCGATATATTTTCAAACCAACACAACCATACCTCTAAAATTGATGGGACCAAAAGTATTAATAGCAAATGGAGGTCTCAAAGTGGAGGCTGAGCCATATTATTTTGAGGAGGTGACCTTGGAGGAGATGAAAATTGATGCTGAGTGAGAATTATGTGTGGTATAGGGATGTAATTCTCAAAATGATCGCCCTCTAAAGGCTCTCTTTCTTGGAAAAGTCTATCAGATTTGGAAAATATAGGGGCAGATTGAGAAGAAATTTTTTCAAATAAAGATGAAGGCCCCTCTCCAGATGGAGAATTAAATTCAACAAAGAGACTACCTAATTTAGATTCACTTGAGGAAGTATTGCAATCTTCAATCACATGCTGATCAGTTTCACCAATGGAGATCTCTTTTCTTGATGCTTGATCTCCAACAACCTTCCAAATTCTTCTTCCTTCTAAATTAGACTTTCCCAACTCTGGAAACAACCTTCTACTAGGGTCCTTAGTGAAGAAAGATCTTCTTCCTTCCATCTTTACAGAGATTAATGACAAATCTTACTTGATATATGTTAAGACACTGGTATTTATTAAGAATTTAAACAACACAAAGTTTCCACTAAGGATTTTCACCTTAGTTTTTGCAAATGCACTATGAAAGACCTATCAAATGTCCTCACAATACTAGATTCACTTACAAGATCTTCTCTTATTCTACCCAAATTTATCAATGATGATACAAAATTTAGTGCAATAATTATATAAGATGTAAATATTGCACTCAAAACTTACTGAGATCTGAGCAGAATGATGTTTCAAAGAATGTATTAGCAAACAACACGTGTAAGAAGTATTACTAGGGTTGGTGTGTGTACACCTTTGTTTAAATAGTCCCCTAGGAAACAACGTCAGCACCGGTGTTGGTATCAAAATTGATTCTCCTTGGAAACCGAGAAACATAAAAAATTTAGGAAGAAACTAAGAGACATATAGATCTTATTTTGAGTCATTTTGTAGCGGGAGAGGATTTGTCGACTCTTTATCACTCGGGCATCGAAGAAACAGATAACACCTTTATTAAGGATTTTATCTATCCTCACTACTTTAGGCCATGCCTTTCAACCTGTGAGAGGACCCGCTTTTGTAACATTTGTCGGTGAAGGAGAAAAAAGATATCCTTCTTTACACAAATTTGAAAGGAGACCCTGAGAAAATATGATCAATGCACCAAAATTTAACTCTCATGAGTTGTCACTTCTAAAGAATGGTGATATTTCCTAGTAAGGGCTAAGGTTACTAAAGACATTATGGAATCCTGATTACTTCTGCATATTTTGGTTGTAGAATTTATACGTTTGTGGACACACATGGAAAGCAAGGGTAGTTTAGGATGGATTCATTATTTTTGAATAATTTTGGTTGGAGATTAAGTAGGATAAAGTTGATTATA
The DNA here is from genome assembly GCA_018340775.1 of Taxus wallichiana var. yunnanensis. Classification (NCBI taxonomy): domain Eukaryota; kingdom Viridiplantae; phylum Streptophyta; class Pinopsida; order Cupressales; family Taxaceae; genus Taxus; species Taxus wallichiana. The sequence continues at coordinate 92,200,231 of CM031236.1, forward strand.
CCATATATTTGAGAGACTTCACAAAAATTGGAAAGCTAAATGACAGAAAGCTTCGGAATAACTAAAATATTCCTTCAACCAGAAGGTGTGCATCAATGGAGGCCCAAATTTGCACAGTTTCACACAATATCCAAGAATTTAACATGAAGGCTCAAGCTAAAGACTCAATTAAACATCAAATACCCTTGGTTCCTCATGCCTAAGATACACTTGAAGGCTTACAGACAATCTTTATCAATAAATGATAGTGAAGTGATTTTAAATTTGTTTATCTCATCACAAGATGAAGGATCTTCTTGAAATGAAATTGAAAATGACACTAAACTATCACAGGGACAAGATCCTGTGTGATTTAGAGGGACTTTAACATAAGATTGCAATAGGAATAAGAAAAACTACTTGTAGACATTCTGAAACAAAGAAGACACAAATTGCTCCAAGATTGACACAAATTAACTTGAAATTGATTAGATTCATCAATAGGGGAAAGTTACTTGAATGATCGAGCTTGTCAATGGTTGTACACTCACAACCAATTTGACGTGATTAAAATCTAATATATAGGAAATTAACAGGTTTCTTAGATTGGTCTCTCAAGAAGACGTGTTCTCTCAAATTTTCTCTTAAGAATTCAACCCCTGACCATTTGAAAGAGTATTCTCATTTTATTTATACATTTTACTCACTCACTTAACCCTAATTCCCCAAGAAAGAAGAATATTCGAGGGACCTTTGCTTGTTACCAATTTTCCTCAGAAAGCAACGTTTAACAAATTCACATCCAAAAGCTTCTAGGTGGACCAATTATGAACTGATCACATTTCTCAGACCCTTGAATAATGACTAGGATGTCATGCCATAACCTTTTTGATAGTCCTTTTAATCATTATAATTATGTCATGTGAGAAATCCTTGTTTTAATCATTCTATAGAGGCTCTGTGCACATTGGATCTCGACAGTAGTCCTTTTCACTCTCGAGGAAACACCTTTTTCATCTTTTACACCTGCAACCTCCATCATTTCATCCTTTTCCCTCTCTTTCCTCTATAACTCTACCCCGCATCCATCTTCTCTGGTAATTCACATTTTTGCAAGTGCCCGAGCAATTCTAATTTCAAAATATCAACATTACCAATCCTTGGACTCACAAATTAAGTTATAAATTCATTTAGTGGAACTTTGCAGACAAAAATGACAAGGAATTTAATCAAAATGATGAAAAACAATGCGTATTCGCATCTCCGTGAGTCTTGTATTAAAAATGGCGGAAAAAAGGTGAAATGCACAACAACCATTGATTCTTCCCCTTCTCAACTCTTGATTAGATCTGTCCACATGTTTTCTTGGCACAACTACAAAGGTGAGGTACAAAGGCAAGTTTCCAAACAAGCATGAGCCTTCCATGTGCCTTGTGTAAAAGAAAATAATCTTTTGGCCTATGAAAAGTCTCGGTATAAAAAGGAGCCGATGAATCCTCCACATGTCTCAATGACGCACTTTGTGATGGTCCCCAAAAGTGGAGACCCCAAATAAGTGTGGGCTCACCACGTGTTTCATCTGGTAGATTTTGACGAAAAATTGAAGGACCAAAGAAGGCACCATGTGTCTAGGGTCTTTGACAGCTTTCCTTAGCCGTTGAAAAGTCCAAGCAATGGTAGAGTGAGCGGAATCTTCCAAGTGTCCTCGTAGTGCTTCTTCCAAATAAAATTTAGGGATCATTAACAAACAAGTGTAGTCCCTCCACTTGTCTCAAGCCATTAGAAAGTTTCTTGAAAATTTTAAGTATAGAGAGGAGCCAACGGAATCCTCCATGTGTCTCCCTGGCGTAACTCCAAGGTCAAACCAAAAGGTGAATTTTCATATGAGCACCGGCCCTCCACGTGGACAAGTTTTGAGTTGAAGCGGGCCTTATAATTTCAATGTGCCCCATCGAGATGTATCCAACTAGAAAGGGCCACGTTTCCACAAATGCTAAGATATAAATTTGACGGGGAAAACACACTTGTCAAACTGTAAAATGCAGGAAAATCACCATTTGCGCCCAGAAAATAAATATTTCTTCAAGGATAGAGAATTTGGAAATGATATAAGGCCCAAATGTGATCCACCGAGCCACATCCAATCACGTTTCCACGAATCTTTGGGACAAAAACCGATAGGGAAAAAAATGACTATGGAAGAATGGAAGGAAGGGAAAAAACTCGATTTTATGCCCAAGTTACAAATTATTTCACATGGACAGAGGAACAGAAAAAAACTCTAGATTTAAAGTGATCCTTGACCAAAGGAAGGGACTAATCATGGAAACCAAATGGAGGAAAAAAATTTCATGCATCAATACGAGGAGATAGAAAAGATGACAGAGCCTGCAAATTGAAGAATTTCAAGGACAAGATACGTGGACATTTGAATGTTGAAGGCACATTATATCCATAAACTTCACACACTACACACGCTTCACGATCTCGTGCTTCATGATACATTGATCTAACATTCCATTCTCACATATCATACTATCCTATGACGCACTCTAGTTCCATGGTTCATATTCAGCTACGAGGGTCTAAATATAAAATGAACCTCACCTCACCACATTCACTCTTTACACTCTAGGTTTCGATGATATATCTTTATAGCACACACTATCAACCCATTTCCTGATTACACACTCTTGTTCTATGGTCTATTCTTGATTTTTGAGGGATATTTTATAAATGAACATCATCTCATACTCATACACATTTGCGGGGGGCACGTTTTCCTATCACATTCACATTTCACACCATTTCGTATCACTCATACACAACATATTTCATATCTTGGTTACACTTACTCTTACTTTCTTATACTTACATGATGCACTTTGCTTACTATGCTATACGATACTTATTATTTCAATACCTTTTCTATATACACATGCATGTTCACATTTTCTCTAGTTGTGAATGCGAGACTTCCTACATATCTCTTCATACAAAAATGATGCTTAGAACTGTACCTCTTACCTATCCCACCAAGGCACCTAGGTTCATCTACTTTGTTACTCATCAAAAATGCTATTTTTTCATTATTTAGTACTTCCTATTCTTACTAGCACACTATTTTACATTAACAAATACACAATTTTACATACTCTTTATATTTCTCACATACTAACGAATGCTTCATGTGCAACATTTTCTTTACAGGAACTATTTTCCACCATTGTTATACATTACACTTTCCTTGAATTTGTTTGCTATTGTATGCTATTTTTTTGGGCTATGCCCTTTGTATTGTATGCACAATGTATACTTTTGGCCACTTTGGCCCTAATTATCTTGTGGCATTTTTAGCGATGTTCTCTGTATGAAACCCAAATTTTGTGCTTTATCTTTTCTACTTGCTTGATCACCATGTCTTCCATTACATGCTTTCTATATTTTTCTACTAGCACATGTACTAGCCATTATTTTTCATGTGCCTTGGTTTCCACCATGCACATTCCTTCCCCTGGTAGGGTATGCACTTGAGATAATCATTAGGTCCTCTACTTTGCACCACATTTTCCTAAAGAACGTCTGCATGCACTTAAATGAGGGAGGCATACATTGATGAATTAGTCACCCAATATAGTACCTCGAGCTTCAAATTAGATATTCATAGTACAAAATCAACATAGTCTCCAGCTTAAAGAAATGGCCCAAAATCTGAATTAGGTCCTGTTATAACCAAATTACAACACCTGTGAATGACCTAAAATGTGGATGGGTCATTTGGTTTAATTTTTGTAACATTGGGTTACCTCTCAAGTTGTGGGACTTACGGGCTTGAGATAACCCTCTAGAGAAGGTTGGTTCCTTTTCATAAACTACCTGCCACAATCTACTCCTAATGCAGGTAAGCAATTACCTAATCCTAATCTAACCATTACCAAGGGAAAAGGGAGAGAGAGTGCATGAAAAGTAAACATACACTAAGAGTGGTGATACACAAGAAAAGGAGGTTGCCAGCCAAGAATCCAAATTCCTGAAATGGAGAGAGGTGAGCAAAGGAGAGGGTGGACATGATGCACCACGGACCGGGGTAGATTCACATAGAACACCACTTGAAACCCATTAAAAAAATCTCAAAACCTGCAATAGACATCAAGGAATATGCACAGTATACCTTGTAATGGAGATAGGAAAGTAGAGACAATAGCACATGCAAAGGATAGACAAAATGCATCACAAAACACATTATATTTCTCCAATAAGTATGCACAGTACAACATCAATGGGAAAGAGGAAATAAAATTCCATTACAAATCTTGGAAAGGAGGCTTAAGCTCCACATTCAACCCTATTAGAGAAGAAAGAGAGGGGGCAAGAGAGAAATGACTCACTCTTTTACAAATGAGCCCCAAGTTACAATTTATAGAAATAGAAGGAGAGAGAGAAGAGAAATCTCGAAATATACTTTCCAACCACTTGGAAACTACTATAAATGAGGGGAAATGATGGTATTTTTCTTGCAAAAGTCTCCCCATGTTGTCCCATAACCTTTGTAGAAGAGAAATAATGATGACCACGCCTACTAAATGCACTTCTAAACCACTTTCCAACTTGTATCTTTGAAGTGATATTGTTTTATACAAAATTATCCATCAAATATTCATCAATCTCTGAATTTTTCATTTTTGTGCATCGGCCTCGAACCATGATTCCAATGAGACCAATTTTATGTTATTCAGTTAAGGGATGAAAACATTATGGCCATCTAAGTGCGAGGAAACTATTTTGAGTTTTCCATACATTTTTACCTTTCATGGGACTAACAATTAAATATTTGGTTGGGAAAAGACAATTTAATTATTTTTATCCTTCCTCCAATGTTTCCTTCCTTGATTTAAAATTTCTCCTGCTGCCCACCATTAATCATTTCTTTGTAATGAAGGGGGTTGATGTTTTAAAACAGTGTATTATCTCGCTTGCTAGCTCGACCGACCTAGCTCTTTCATGGTATTGCCAAGTATTCCAACTCAACACTTTAACTCTTGGATTACCACTTACTCATTACATCAGGCCTTGTATTTTATATTGGGGGCTCTTATAACTATGCCTTGACCCCTTATCTCATCACCTCTCCACTACATGTCTATTTGCACTATAGTATTTCATCAAATCTCATAGTCTAAGCCCATCCTTCAATGTGCCGAGCTATATGCATGTATGATGAGCTAGCATTTCTTGTTTCATCCCTTGGGTTTAGCCATTATTTACTTGCACTACCTCGAGTTTTCTTGTATGGGTCACCTAGCTTACAAATTCTCCCCGACCCCCACAAGATTAACTCGGGCTATTGACCATGTGTTGCATTGAGTCGTGATGCATCTGCGTGGTGGTCTATACCACATGGAAGCCTCATGTAACTTTGGGCCACCACTCTCCTTGGCTTTTAAAGTTGCATTGAGATATTTTCATGTATGTCGAGCTGGAATTGCTTGTTTCATACCTCGGGTTTAACCCTTGTTTACCACCCCACCTCTGTCCTCTTGAGTGGGTTTCCAAGCTTACCGATTCATCCTCGACCCCAAGTGATTAACTCGGGCCATTGACCATGATTCCCATTGACTCATGATGTATCTACGATGGTTCATGCCATGCGAAGGCCTTTATGTAGATTAGAGGCATCCACTCTCCATTAGCTTCAAGTTGTGTCGAGGGGCCAAGTGTCGGACCTTGCATGATGGAACTCGCTTCCTTGAACTCATCTCGAGACCCTCAAGTTGGTCCAACAAGCCACTCAATACCTTGCCTTTATGGATTTCAATGAAATCTCGGCCCTTTGATATGCTTTCCTTTTAGTAGCTTACTTTTACTGTGGCTTTCTCAATACTTGAACTGCTCCAACTCATTGGATCCAAGCTCATACAATGAATTCATGTTGAACCCACCTCTCTCTATAAAAATTTCCTCCGAGTGACTCAACCATAGCCAATCTATCCATTTTTGGTGATGTAATAGTCTCTATTTCGAGAGGCCTAACATTATTTTTGTCATGCTTTGTTTGCGGTTGAGTTTTCTTTTGTTAAGCCTTGGCTCATTCAATCTTTGGCAAAGGATCGCAGAGTCAAGATCGAATTCCTTTGGATATTTCCATACCTACTCAGCTTGGTATGATTTCCACATGAACTCGGTCGATTCGTGCCAACTTGACTTCCTTCTCGTATTAGACAACTGGTTTAATTCTTCTATATGCATGGCTTGATTCCAATGCTCACTCTCCTCTGTAAGTTGTTTACATATGAGCCAATTTCCTGGCTTGCCCTCAATTTCTATAATCTTGACTTCCCCTTATTTGGGGAGGCTCGCTATGATGTTGATCAAGCGGTTTTCTTACTTGTTCACCCGAATTTGTTGAGTTTCCCCTTTTCTTCTCGGTGACTCGACACTCCCATGCTAACTCAACTTCTTAATTATATGGCCCAACCTTTTCATGATGGACTCGCCTCGCTTGAACATGTGAACTTGATGGTCATTAATGGAATAGCTTGTCTGAGATGCAATGACTTGGTGAGTGATACCAAGAGCTTGGTTTGATTGCAACAATTGAATTCACCAATGTTTCAATGCTCATTTTTTCCTTTATATAATATGGTTTGGTATTGGCATTAAAAATTGGTGGCCATCTTACACAACTCATCCCCGCACATTACCAATGTAGCTTGGTCGTCATGTATAGTGTATCTCACTTTGGTGTAAAATAGAGCTCAACATGATGAATAACTCGATCCTCCATCGAGTGATCTTGAGCATGCGTCAAAACAACCTTATGAGTTCCCATGTAACTTGGTTTAACTTTGAATATGTAAGGTGTGAGTTTGATTTCCTTACAGTAGCTCGATGAGTTTGGTAGCTCAACCATTGACTCGCCATCTCCCTTGAGAGTGAGATTGAAACTCTAAACCTTTTCAACCCTTCCAACCTAGCTTTATACATTTTAAAGATTTAGTATCCCAAGAGGTCTCATGAAATTTTTAGAAGTGGTCCAAAATGAATTCTGGAGTTTTACCGATTTGTCTAAGATCAGTTCCCTTTGCAATTACCCTAATGCAAGATTTCCTATTTTATAATTTCACTAGGGTAGTGAAATTAGATAACAATTTGGTGACTTACGGGGCCATTTTCCTGCTAAATGGAGTATGACCAGTTTCATGTAGCTTATCCATTGGGCATGAAGTCTATACAATCATCACAAATTGATATGAACTCAGAAATGCTTGACCTGGAACACTGGAGTGTTGTTGCTTGCTTTTCGAAACCGTGTCATGCTTCTTACATTTTCCATCCTTAATAATAAATTATTGGAATTTGTTTTGTGACAGCAGAAAATTGTTTTAAACTTAAATTACATCTTTCCCAACAAATGCAATCCACGAGGCTGAGGCTGAATAAAAAACCTATAGACACATGTAACCACCGCCTCGAGGCTGATTTTCTTGACATCATGGAACTCTATTAAATGTTTATCTTCTTTCTTCTTTTGAAATTCTAATTTAGAATATGTTGCCTTGTGTGTTTTAATGAAGGCCATAGCTGATTTTAAGGGGATGTTGGATGCTTTTTCATTGTTTATATGATATAGGGGCTTGTTGCATATGTTCTCGGAGAAAATCATCAAGATCTCCTCCTTAACTAATTTTACTTTCTCTGTATTTGTTTGAATTTGAGATTTTAAAATGTTACATGAAACTATAAATTTCTTCTTATGTAACGACTCAAGGGCATGGTGCACTTTGTAATGACCAGAGAGAAACACAAACAAAATCTATATAAAAAGGACCAAATCATACATGCCTCAAGTAAGGCATGCAGAGTGTGCACAAGCACTTCTTTTGCTGAAAAAAACCTACCCCTACTCCTACACTAACATGAGAGGTGGGAAACTTCAAACAAAACATGCTACTTGTGATGAGAAGTAACTGCATTTCCTCAAAATTGGCAATCATGCAAATGATTTGTAATAGAGTACAAGTGAGATTAGGAGTGAAAATATGGCTACAAATTATTTTTCCACTCCCTTTATCAAGGTATCCACTAGAAACAAAAAAGTACCTCTTCCAACTGCTGCTCATTTGGTTTCGAGAGGTGTTTTTGTTGACCCTTGGCAAGTTGATGCTCTCCCTCATGCTCGAAACAAGCATGATAGATTTTCCCAATGCTTTGAACTCCAACTTCCATAAGGAAATGCTTTTGCAAGCCTTCTTGCAAGGATCTGTTTGCATCTTGATTTTGACCTTCTTGTGCATCTACAAATATCGAGTCTATCACCTTAATGGATGGTATGGAAGGGATGAAAAATTCTTTCCCTTTCCCTCTATGATATTATGGAAGTCCTCTTGAATATGCATCTCTATGCAGTTTCTTTCAACAACTAATGGAGTGATTTTTGGATCATTACAATCAGATGCAACTTTTTTACTTGAGAGTTCCTCCTCCATCAAATCATATTTTTCAAATGAAAGTAAAAAACTTTCAATGATTTCTTTCTCATTTAGTGTCTCTAAATCTATTTTTATTTCTTCCATGTGCTCTGTTCTAGTAGTAGGCTCTTGAAATATGTGTAATGGAGCGAGAAAAATTAGTGATTTCTATGAGGTGTTTTCCATCAAAACATTACTCCAAGTCAGATAAGTAAGTCAACTCCTCACCTTCTTGTTGTGTTGGATGTTCTACTTCTTCTATTATGACCTTCACATTTGTAGTTCACTCATTCTGATCCTCTTCTTGTATGAACATAAAGCTAGTAAGCTCAAACTTATCATCCAAAATGGAGTTTTGAGAGGATGAGGAGGAGGAAGGAATTGGATCCTATTGCATGCTTTTCTCTACACTCAAAGAATCTGAACCCACATGATTCTCTTCTATGGTATAAGGATCCTCATGCTTAGATGAAATGCTTGAAGATGTTTTCAATGGAGCTCTGCAACCTTCCAAGAGTGTTGTGAGTTCTTGGCATGCCAGGAAATGAGGGTCATTGCATTCACTAAATACATATCTTGCACACTTGGGAGTTTCTTTTCACTTTCTTTCACATGATTTTATTCTAGTTTTACTTGCTGATTTTATCTCCTCTTCTCGCTGATTTTGTTTCTAGTAATGGATAAAAATCTATATAAATAAAGTACCATTATGAATAGTACATTTGGAGCATATTGACTTTGTTGATCTTCATCAATTTGATCTTATTACTTCCACCTTTTTATTTTGGACCTCAAGCCCATTGAAGGCTTAACAATCAGTGGTATTTTCTTGATATTAAATTTGATACCCAATATTTCAAGTTTCTCACGAAATCTTCTTTGTTAGGTTGTTCGTTCTTTTCCTCTTATCTATTGGTTTTCTAATTTTGTTTTTAGTTGATTTCACCATGAAGGGAATTTTTCAATACCAAATCTCAAATCCAGACTTCTCAAGTCCTTTGGCATTTCCTTTTCATTGGATGCTTCTTCTTGCCCTTGGAGGGTTTTTTGATTTTTATTTTCCTAACATGTACTTGCAAAAGGGGGGGGATAGGCTGGGTCACATTGATCCTTGCATTATTTTTGGAGATGGGGAAGTGTAATTTCTTGCTCTTGTCGAGGGAAGACATTTTTGGAGGGAAAAGGACAGAAAATTCCAAGTTGGATGGGAGATTAGAAGGTGAAGAATGGAATTTGATAGTTGGGGTAGTAGGCTGGGATGTTAAGGGAATGGCATAAATTTGGAGATTGCATGGGTAGAGGATTAGGAAGCTATAAGATGGTGATGAAATTTCCTCCCATTAACAAGTTTGACCATCATTAGGTTCATAAGCTTCCCTTTCTTTGATCCATTCCCCAACTTGGGTCAATATTTTAATTATGAACTAAAGTTTTTGTTGGGGATTTAACTTACTTGGAAAAGAGCCAGTCTATGGATATGGAGCATTGAAACCAATTTCAGCTGCTCTTTTCATGTCCTTATCTCTAATCAACACCATGTTATACTCTAGCTCTTGAACCTTGTTCTACAAATAATCACCTCTAGTGGTAGAATACCTTCCAAGATCCTCATACTTTTCATATGGAACTACTGCATACTATGGCATATTTCCATATTGATTTGCATCTTGTCCTTGTGAGTATGCATACTCAAATTGACTATAATCATAGAACTATTCGGGAGGTGGTGATAATAACCTAAAAATGAATCTTACAAGCTTGGAGCTAAATTGTATTTATGTGGTTTATGTTGCAAAATATGAATTCCATGTGGGGAATGAAGCCATAATTACACAACTTCATGAATGGAATAAGATGGAAAGACATGGAAAGAAAGATGAATGAAAATGGATGGAAGAAAGGTCTATAATTTTAGAGAATGGGTTGTTTAGACCAAATGGAGTCACCAGGTATGTTTTGCAAATGCTTCCAAAAGCTAAGATTTTAACAAGAACACACCAACCTGTTAAAATAAAATATTCTCCAGTATTGAACTTGCACTCTAGCTAAGGATCTTGACTTCCTTTTCATCCCACCAGAATTCCAGAACTATTATCACCAAATTACACCACCCCTAAATGGCCTAAAATGTGCATGAGGCATTCAATGTAATTTGTGTAACATTGGATCATCTCTCAAGTTGTGGGACTTGCGGGCTTGAGATAACCCTCCAGAGAAGCTTCATTACTTCTCCTAAACTACCAGCCACAATTTACTCCTAATGCAGGTAAGAAACTACCTAATCCTAATCTAACCATTACCAAGGGAACATGGAGAGAGAGTGCATGAAAAGTAAACATACACTAAGAGTGATGATACACCAAAAAAGGAGGTGCAAAGAAAATAATCCAACTTCCGAAATGGAGAGAGGTGAGAAAAGGAGGGAGTGAACAAGATGAACCACATAACAAAGATATATTCACATAGAACACCACTTTAAACCCATTAAAAATAGCTCTCAAAACCTGTAATAGACATCAAGGAATATGCACAATATACCCTACAATGGAGAGAGGCAAGTAGAGATAATACCACATGCAAATGATGGACAAAATGCATCACAAAACACATTATATTCCAATAAGTATGCACAAATACAACATCAATGGGAAAGAGGTGAGAGATTTACATTAAAAATATTGGAAAGGAGGCTTAAGCTCCACATTCAACCCTAGCAAAGAAGAAAGAGAGAGGGGAAAAGAGAGAAATGACTAACTTTTTTACAAATGAGCCCCAAGTTACAATTTATAGAATGAGAAGGAGAGAGAAGATAAATCCCAAAATCTACTTCCCAACCACTTTCAAACTATTATAAATGAGAGGAAATGATGGTATTTTTCTTGCAAAAAGGCTCCCCATGTTGTCCCATAACCTGCAGTAGAGAAATAATGATGGTCATGCCTATTAAATGCACTTGTCAACCACTTTCGATTTGTCTCTTTGAACTGATACTATTTCCTACAAAATTCTCCATCAAATATTCATCAATATCTAAATTTCTTGATTTATATGCGTCGAGCTTAGAACCATAATTCCAACGAGACCAATTTTTTGTGATTCCATTAAGGGATGTAAAATTTATGGCCATCTAAGTGCGAGTAACTATTTTGAGTTTGCCACACATTTCTTGCCTTTCACGGGACTGAAAATTAAATATTTGGTTGGGAAAAGACAATTTAATTATTTTTATCCTTCCTCCAATGTTTCCTACCTGTTAGGGCGTAATCACATCACCGCTAATTGTTTTCAACTTGATATATTGAAACTGTCAGTGTGATTACATAACATGGAGCTTTCCCCAAAGTGTGGGACTTTGCAATCAGGAAACCTCTCCGGATGAAGGCAAATTTCTATTCCTCTATTCTGATACACACACTCAAATTGTAGAGGATATATCCTAAAATATACTCTAACTTTCCAAGGATACAGGGTTAAAAGGATTGTAAGAAATTAAACCTAATCTACATGAGGTGATACACCAAAAGGAATGTTGAATAACTTTCCTTGCATAGAAATGAAAGTGAAAGAAGATTGAAGAGGATGAACATCAAAAAATATTTTCTTATCACAAATTCATTCACCATTAAACACAAACTTTCAAAACATGTAACACAACCTAACATTCACAGTTAACCAAAATTGCAATGACAAATCAAGAGAATGCAATAAACAAAAGAGAGGGTTGAACTTCATCCACATACTTATATTATTGCTCCACGAAATTATATTATTGCTCCACATATTTGATACAATACATTACAATGGCAAAGAGGCACTAATTTGTATTACATCTTTAATGGGAGGTTTGAACTCCACAAATTGACTTACAGGTAAGAGAAGAAGGTAGGGTACAAAACAAGATTATCCAACCCTTTGAAATGAGCCCCTCTTTACAATATATATGAAGAATGAGAGAAGAGAGAGAGAAGGAATTCAAAATATTGCTTCTACCACCCAAAAATGCATTAAAATCACCTGCAACAATGATGGGTGTCACTGTAAAACCCATGCCTCTATGTGTTTTTCCTTTTTGGGGAAGAAAGGAAGCCCATACCTCATCATTTTGGTAGGTGAGAAATTTGGAAACATCCCTCTAAAATGGCAGATTGTATTTCTTGTTGACTAGACGTAATATTGTGATAAGGAGAAAACACAAAAAGAATGCCTATGTGAGAACAAGGCGCACTTGAAGGTGCAGAAGGATAGGAAAGGAAACATGCATCGGGATAAGCTGATTCAGGACTCGGCCATTTTCATGGATGTGGGCTATTTTTGGAAGATAGCGTGTAGAGAACACATCGGGATGGAGACTTGCGTGACACACAAATGTCATTTCGGGAATGAGTGACTAATAAGCACAATTCATGAACTTGAGTTAATAATAGAATTACTTCTTCCAGCTTAACTATAAGATGTCTATCATTAGCATACTTGCATGTGTGCATTTTAATGTAAAGGTGCATGGCTATTATCGATGTGCGCGACCTATTTTGGGAAGTGTGTAGGTGGTGAAGGAAAGTACCCACCCCTATAAGTTTTTATTGAACTATGTAGTTTAGTAAGTAGTGAATTATTGTAGAGTTATGATGCTTTGGATCTAATGCGTGCATGACTTATGGTGATTTTTTCTAATGTAAGAAGATTCTATGTATTACAATGTTTAATGTAATGGAGTATATTAGATGGATAATGGTTTTAAACATGACTGTAATTGGTTCTTGTATGGTTAATCTTATTATAGTTATTGTTTAATTCATGATTCTCTAAGATCTAGATCTGGTTATGCATTGTGGAATGTTTATGGTTATTTATGGTTCTGAATATGTTGTATCTTCATCACACTAACATCCTGCACAAACAACTCTAAATAGGGTCAGTACCTTTGTACTCTTTGGATGAGCACTCAACTCATGCTAGGTGATGTTCCTATGTGCCCGGGTTTTATATAGTAGATTCAATCATTGATTCCATTACCGAGACCTCTTTTTCGAGTTGTTTTTAGGATGTTTTGTAATGAAGAGGTACTGTTGAATTTAGCAAGTGATGAGGAGTTGATAAAGGATCTGAATAAGAGTACACTCGAGAGGTTCAACACTAGATCTGATTTTGATGCACATGCGTGGGTGGAGAATAATTTGTATGAGATGTACGAGTGGTTGTTTGCTTGTGTCTAAAAGGAATTGGAAGTATCACACACTTGTATGGACGCAGGAAGAATTTCATGCCCTTTATGATGCTGATTTGATTTGGATGCATGATTTGGATACTTGGTTTCACGATGTTTTGAATAGCTATGTTTTGGAGTACTCAATTTCCACTTACTCTTTCCCAAATGGTAGGCTGAGTTCCGATTTCTACGTTATTCGGGGGAACTTATTTGCAAGGCATTCCACTAGCAATCAAAATCTTGATGGTAACCCTAAACTTGGAAGAAAAACCAATGGCTACCTAAACCCCACCACGTGTGGGGGAAGGAACAAGTTTGGTGAAAGATGGTGGACCTAGCAACAAAGAAACAGAGAGAAAAATACATCTTAAGTATAATGAGGCATGCAAGAGGGAGATATAAAAGTAATGTGATACTTGAGGAGTGGGTGGTGTTGAGGATAGAGATGGCTTGTGAAGGATTTGTAGCTCATGTGAAGGATTTGTAGCTCATGCGAAGGTATGGACCCAGAGCATCTGGAACTCCCCATTTGGGAAAGTATAATAGGGAACCCTCCTCGGCCTCACATGGGAGCATGCTAACAAAGATGACATGGACTGCGGGTGCACATCAAAATATACCTAGAAACCTAGCCCTTGCGCTTGGTTTTCTAGTATCTAGTACAACCAGTAGTCAATAAGCTAGTTTGGGCAGTAGAAGAGCAGGAGTAAGTTAGATAGAAAGTACATCTATGGCAGGGAAAATGTCTTCTTTATTGTTTGGAGGTACCTTTTCAGGTGCATCATCAAAACAAAAATCAAGTGCGCAAAATTTTGGACTCACTTCTTGGAGTAGTACCACTTCGCAGAGTGTAGGAGTTCAATTTAGTACCTCTATTAGGACACAGGGTAGTACATCCACTAGTCCACTTCCGGATACCAAAGGAGGATTACGGGTTATAGGTGGCTCTAGTTCTAGTGGATCTGGTTGTTCTCGAGATAGAGGTAACATACTATATTCTGGATCAAGTGGGTAGGATTCACACCAACCCCAAAATATTTACATGGAGATGTCTCTTCGTCTTCCAAACCATAGGGGCATAGAAGATTATGTTGAACACGTGCACATGTGTGAGATACTATGGCATGTAAAAGGAGTTATGGTTTCTGAGCGTAAGGCAAGTCAGTTTATAACTACATTGCAGGGATGTGCACACATTTGGTATAGGAAGTTTGACCTTGATTAGACTTGCATAGATTATGTAGCATTAAAGGATGATTTCCTTAAGGAGTTTCATATCCCTGAGTTTGAGAAGAGTATAATTGCGCTAAAGGATGATTTCCTTAAGGGGTTTTAATACACTGTTGTATAAAATTTCTTATGATATTCATGTAAGCTAGCATGCCCAGTGGTTTGTTTGGGGCTTGATCACACCTTTTAGGAGGGTGTTGTCACATAAGACATATATGAACCCACACGAAACACTTAAAGCAACTTTGCACACTTGAGGGATTTAGAGGTATAGACACTTTGGAGTAAGCCCATTCCTGGAAGCACAGATTGCAACTATGGAAAAGTAGTTGGAGAAACTATTGGAAAATTCAGCTCATGAGACACACACTAGGATTTTGTGTACAAATTGTGAAGTGGAAGGGAACACTAAGGATAGTTGTCCTGCATGTCAGTGCACTCATTATTGCTAGATTGTGAGATATGTCATTTGGACCATGATGTCAGCCACTACCCATTATTATAACACGTGATAAGGAAGAATTTATCTTGATATTGTCAAATTTTCCAATCCATGACTCATGATACAAAAGACTACAGGTTGATTGGTTAGATCCATGATGCCATAGATATTGGTGTGTGAAAGATAAGTATAAGAGATAACTCTAAAGTAAAAAGTGAGCACCAAGATTGTGATAACACTTAAGCACGCTATGATCAAAACTAAGAGCACTTTAAAGGAAGTCGTGGCGGAGGTCAAGGATACCGTGGTAAATTTTAGGGCTGATTTCATGGTGGTGGACGAGGTGGGTTCCTTGTGGAACACGTTTACATGCAGATATCTTAACCACTACATGTGTAAATATCCTTAGAATATTAATTATTTTTGTGGGAAGAATCATAACTATGTGGAATATCTGGACTTATATGAGCATCTTATCAAGCAATATAATCAAGAGAACAAGGGCACAGGGATGGTTAGAATACAACACATTGTGGAAAATCAGTGGATGCCAAAGTTAGCACTAGAACTTGAGGTATTACCTATGAAGATTACTACACACACTGAAGCTATGCATGCTAGAGAAGCATTACAACAAAAGCCTACCATCACTAAGGAGGAAGTTTTACATGCAAGGTACCCAAATCCTACACATCAGAAGGAGGTTTATTAGGAAACCATGGAGGTACTCAAAAATCTTCAGGGTGAAATACAGTGTTTAAAGGAATAGTCATGGAAGTTAGAACAAAAGAAGGCAGCAAGGGACAGTCCAATTGGATATTGATGACTTAAAATAGGTATGCAAGATGTTGTACCAGGAGAATATCATTCCATTATTAGGGAATTGGATAAAGGAAAAAATATTAGGGATTATATCTTGCATGCTAATCTTTCCCTCATAGTTTGAACTATGACAAGGAGATCACTTTGAATGTTGTTGTGGATGGGTGGCTCTTAAGTAATATATTGATTGATACAGGCACGAAAGTTAATGTGCTTACTTTAGATGGATGGGTGCAAATGGTCAAACCTCCATTATAGCCATCCTCTAATGTATTGCTCATGTCCAATCGAACTAAGGATACTCCTATAGGATTTTTAAAGGATGCATCCATTACTATACAAGGGTCGAAGTTCACTGGGAGTTGAGGTCTTAGCAATTTTAGAAGAAGATAACTTCCCAACTCTACTTGGGTGCCCTTAGTCTATGCAAATAATGTTGATCTACAGATTCAACAAGGGGTATATAAGGTTTGAGAACAAGGAAGAAAGAGTGATTATCTATTTGTGAGATGGGAAATATGCACCTTATGTTGAACCTTTGAGTGAGGAAGACCTGAATAGAATTTATGTATGTGTCATTTGGGACCCAAAATTACTTGATCCATCTAAGGAAGGAATCCTCCAGTTGGAAGATTCACAATCTATTAGTGATACTACAAGTGTTGCTTGATATAACTTGGAGCATGAAACCTATGAGATGGTTGGGTAAAAGTAAGAAGCACATTTTCATGGAGAATCAAACCTCATTGTTTTAGGAGGATAGGTAACTCTGTACCTTCGTACACTAGAGGAGACCCTATGGTATTCCTGTGCACCATGGAGGAGCAGTGGCTGGATCAAGTGGAAAGAAGAAATATGTTAGTGTATACCTTACGTGGGATAATAGTGCACTGGTGGATGGTTCACAGGGATAATCTCATGGAATGGAATGAAGTCAAAATTTCTCTAACCACTCGGTTCTTCAGGAGCAATCCACGTACTAAAATTTGCACGCATCATAGTAATCAACCTATTTAGTGCCACATTCACCAAAGTGTGAGAGACTCTAGAAAGAGGGGTAGGAAGATTTACCACCTTCACTATGGGTGCACAAGCTTTATTCCAATTTACAAGGTTGTGCACGCGCGTGGTATGTTTATGCAAAGCTACATAGGGAGACTAGGAATTGGTAGGACTTGATTGTAGGAATGACCTAGAATTTTGACTACTTCTCTAATAAACCTTTGGTGAAAGAGGCATTATGGGTCATAAAACACTTAACTATGGGAGACAGTGTAAAGGATGAAGAACTGATTTAGGAGTTATTTGGTGAGGTAGAATCGGGAGCACATTTTGATGAAGTAGAAGAGAAATATGCCACACTAATTAAGTGTTATTTTTTTAGAAGGAAAAAGGTAATATGTTCTATATAGTGGAATATGAAGAAGTAGAAAATATGGATATATATCATTCAATAGATACATGCGAGGTGTTAGATAGTGCGAGTAAAAATGCATGTGCCTATCATGAACCTATGAAGACCAAGAAAGTGAACATTGGCACGGATGGTGAACCTAAGGAGGCAATAATCGACGATTATTGGACTGATTTTGAAGTGGAAAAAATCATTGAATTATTATGAGATTTTCAAGACTTATTTCTTAGGGGATACCATGAATTAAAAGGAGTGCATGAGTCATTAGGAGAGATGAAGATTAAGCTAAAGGAAGGTGTGCACTGTTAGGAAGAAACCTTATATGATGAACCTAACCTACGCATAAAATGTAAGGAAGAAATTGAAAAAATGTTGAAATCTAGCATCACCAAGCCCCTAGCGGAATCAGATTGGGTTAGCCCCATGGTGATCAGTATAAAGAAAGATGGTTAGATTAGGATTTGTGTGGATTACAGGGAACTGAATGTTGCATGTGTGATTGATCCTTTTCCTACACCTTTTCCTACACCTTTCACAAAGTAAATATTATAAGGTGTTGCAAGGTACAAAGTTTATTATTTTAGAGATGGATTCTCTGGGTATCATCAAGTTAGAATTGCATAGGAGGATCAAGAGAAGATGAATTTCACCACTAAATGGGGAAGTTTTGTATATAATGTGATACCCTTTGGTTTGAAAAATTTTCTGTTGTATTTATGTGCGAGTTGTTCAAGCATTCTAGGATATTATTCACAACTTCTTGTAGGTTTACTTGGATGATTGGATGATGTATGGACTTGTTAAGGATCATTATGACAATGTGCACCTAATGTTTGAAATATGTATATAATTAAGAATCTCTTTAAACATCAATAAGTGTCTTTTTTTTACACCTTTTGGAAAAATTTTAGGGCACATCATGTGCAAGGAAGGTTTGTTAGTGGATCCAGGTAAGGAAGAGGCTACCAGTCGAGTGAGGTTTGCAGATTCTTGGGTCACGCATGGTATTAGAGACAATTTATCAAAGGATATGTGAAATATTTGCATACCGCTAGAAGAGTTACTAAAAGGAAAATGGATGTTCTATTGGGAGAACCACAAAGCAATGCGCATTTGCGGCATTGAAGGAGAGACTTACAACAACCCCTATTCTCGCGTTTTCCTTTATGGAACAAACTGCTTTCGTGTACATGTGGATGCCTTTGGTATAACCATTGGCACGGTGTTAGCTAAACTGAAGAGGGTATTATAGATCATCTTATCTCTTTTTCTAGTAGAAAGTTGACTCCTTCAAAGTAGATTTATACACCAACAGAGCACAAGGCCTTGTTGATGATCTATGCGGTGTGTAAATTCGAGACAATTATTTCTAGAACACCTTTTGTATTTTATACTTGATCACATGTCATTAAAATACTTGGTAAATAATCCCATTTTATAGGGGAACATATGTCGATGGGTGCTCTTATTCCACGAATTTGATTTCACAGTTGTGTTAAACCAGGTAATAATAATTCTGGCCTAGACCACTTGTCAAGGATTCAGTCAGGGGAGGAGGCACAGACAATTGAAGATACAATGCGAGATGCACAATTATATAGGTTAAATTACACGCCTTAAGAATTGGAGGATATTCTTGTCTTTTTACTCATAGGTATGGCATCAGAAGGGGTGAAAGAATTAGAGAAGAAATAACTTGCAATTCGCGCGACACACTTTATGTTGATAAGTGGATATTTATACAAACTAGGCCGAGATGAAGTATATTTCCGGTGTGTACTGGATCATGAGCTCACAGATATCATGGAAGAGGCTCATGGTGGTATTGCAGGTGGGAACTATCTAGGTGATGTCACCGTGTGCAAGATTCTACTCACTGGATTATGGTGGGAGACCCTATACAAGGACTATAAAGAGTATTATAATGTGTGTTTTCACTTTCAGTGCCTTGGAAAACCTAGGTAAAGAGATGAAATGCCTTTGAGGCCTATTGCTAGCCTTGAGCCATTTGAGAAATGGGTTGTAGAATTTTCAGGTCTTATTTCCCAACCACACATAGAACTAGATCACGTTATATCTGTAGACACTAAAATTTGGTCACACTCCCCTTTGGTCCCTTGATGAATAAGCACCCTTCATCACATTCACCTAGCCATGGCCCTCTTCACCCCACTAATATTAATTTAATTAATTCATTATCCTCACCATATTTATTATTTAAATATATTAATTTAAATAATATCCACACATACACCTCACTTAAGCACCTCATCAAGCCAACTCACCCTAATACCTATTCTTAGTAAGTTGCCATAAATAAGCGAGACTTACCTAAACCCTAAATATCAATGCCTAAATTCTCTCTAACCACATTCCTGCATGCTAACAAGAAGCTTGAAGTCTAATCCATGGGTTAATGAAACAAGATCCGAGGAAATCAAGAGGATCTCCTAGTTTAGTAAACCTAAGAAATCCCGCCTTGGTCGACGTCGGTTACCCCTAACCGTCTCCTTAAGACGGAACCATCGTCGGTTACCCTTTTAATCCCAAAACAACCTTATTCTCAAGGTTGGTGGAAGGTTTGAAAAGGATTAAAAAGGTTGGTGAACATTAGCACATTCCAAAGAGATATCACATCTTCTGAGAGTGAATTTCAGCGAGAACACACATGCAAGGAATGAGATCAAGCATCTTTTCCTGCATAACCATCCCAGCAATGATATGATCTAACCAAGCAAAGAGGAATGTACATGCATCCCATGTAGAAGCTTTCCTTCGGTTGGTGATCATCTCCAGCCTTCAAACCTCTCATCAAGCACCTCCATCATACATCCAGGGCCGAGAATCCAAGTAAGTAAATGTTATACTTCTCTAGATCATTCCATCTCATCATTATATTGTCATCTATTGTTTACTGGTCACCCATTGACCTCCTCCAACACTCACCACTCCATATACCCATTAAAACCTCGTGAAATCCTACCCAAATCACCCAATACCTAATCCTAACCAACCAAAGTCCTTTGTGTAATCAAAAGGAGACCTAAGTCTCATTCTCGTGGCATTCCCAGCTTTTCCACAATGAATGGAACCAGATTACACCCAACCGTTATCGGTAACCCTTAACCAAAATCAGTCACCGTATTTTCCCATACAA
This sequence comes from Taxus wallichiana var. yunnanensis, assembly GCA_018340775.1. Taxonomy (NCBI): domain Eukaryota; kingdom Viridiplantae; phylum Streptophyta; class Pinopsida; order Cupressales; family Taxaceae; genus Taxus; species Taxus wallichiana. Next base: position 92,220,949 of record CM031236.1, read on the forward strand.
CCCAGAGAAATGACCTATCCACCTAATTCCCTCTCACCCTCATTCACTTGTGATCTACCTGAGACCTCTGTCAGACTTGCAGAGACCTAGAACCAGTTATTTGACCTTCGGATCCTATTCTAACCTAGCCTGTTAGATTAGATCTATTTCTTATTGTGTTTTAAGTGAGATACCTAAATCATTTCAAATTACAATAGGATTTACCTTATTTACCGCATTAAATTGTTTAAAACAGTGGACTAACAACCATCTAGGAAGTATCACACTTCTCGGATCTAGCACATGCTAGGCAGTTCACTGCACATATTGTTTAACTCCTTCTGGTGGTCTTGCTTTGCATTATAGGTAGTTCCTCCTAGCCAAAAGGAAGCTCTCACGATCAGCTGTGGATTTAGAAGTCATATGCGCGCAACAACCCATCAACCAACATTAAAACAGGTATTCCTCCTACGCCTGTTACCCTATCTGTTTCGTCAATACTTCAAAGAAATGATCTAGAATCAGGTGAAACATTTTGGCATGCCCGGTGGGACCCATCTAGGGTTCCTTGCATTTCATTCATTCCTAGGAAAAGTTGTGTGTTTGTTTCCCTTCTGAAAAGAATACACATTAATTTTCTTCCTTGGTAACCCACCTTTTCTTTCTATTTACTCTAAAGGAAACCTTTCTTTTGGTGTAATTAAAAAGAACCATTTCTTTACGTTTTCTGCATTGTAGTGAAAGAGCATCCCTCTTCCTCTTCATCTTATTGTGTCATCTAACTTCACACTTTGATTTGGGTTTAAAAATAAGTGCATTCCATTATGATTTATTTCATTAGCTCACATTAAATGAGGGAAACCTATACGCTAGAAGTCATGACCAGTTGATGGTTGATAAATGAACCGTAGAAAGAACTTTCTTTCTCTTTCTCTCCCTCTGAGTCTTACCAAACCTCAAAAAATTAAAAATACACACATTCTTAAACAACATCTTACTTGGAAGAAGTTGTAGGTGATCACATGATCATGGCACAGTGGGCACCCAACTCGCTACTCTGCCGAGTCATACATCAAAGCGAGGCTCGCCTTGCCATAACATTACCGAAACCTCACCTTTTAGATCTCCTTCTTCGTAGGAAGCCATCCTCACCAAAAAATTATATTTCACAATTCATGTGTCAGTCCTTAAATAGCATAAGATAAACAAACATAATAGAAAAGGCACTCCTAGGGTCACATTTTTCTTAGTTTCTTTTCTTGGCTTGTGTTTTGAGGTGAGAGATCACGTTCTTCATTTTACTTATTCATCCTTGCACACTCCTCATCACAGTGGTGTATTTCGACTTCACCGAGTGTTCCTAGGCCATATCATCATCATTCCTAGAATTTTGGGTCGATTCTACATTAGATTTTAATTCGAACCACTTTTCTTTCATCATCATTTCAATTTCACAAGAACTGTCGTCCGGTTACCCTCTTATCATCGTTGGTTATATCCAACCGAAGTCGATTCCTGGTCCTTTTGTTAACCTACCCAAAAGGAAATTTTATTAATTTTCTTCCACTTTTCACAGTCCCTATCACTACCATCATTCCCATTGACATTGTAAACACCATCAAATTTGGAATACCCCAGCCGATTCAAGTTTCTACCCATTTTTTCACTCACTGACCATTTTCTACGATGACAGCAAATGATTACCCCGACTAATGTCGGTTTTCCTTAACCGGTATCGGTTAGTCTATTTCACTTTCCAACCACCATTTGGTACCTAATCCACTTTTTTCTCGCTAGATTAATCTGTTCTTGTTATTTTCTGTGTCATTTACAGAGAAGTAACCCTACCTAATTAGTACTGGTTCACATGGTGCTAACCCAAAGACAAGGAAGTGCACTCATATTTCAAACCAATTGTTAACCACTCCCACCTAGTCCTTTACCACCTTCTATTTTATCACCAGCCATGGATCCCATCCAACCTATCACTATCGCTACAGGAGATGAGGAGTTCAAACGAATCCTTGACCAAAACCCCGATGCTTTACGGTTTACCTTTCCCAGTCATCCATTCGAGACCGTATCTATCCCCTCGAATCTCACTCCCACTCCTGCATCAGCTCCATATAGCTTTGTGATGCTCGTATCTACCTTACCCCTAGTAATTTTGTAGCTAGGTCCTATACCCGCTATGACTTCTGCTACGCCACCTTCGTGGCACCAGCCCACATCCACCATACCCTCAATAACTACCCAAAACACAACCTTATCCACCCCTAATGTCTCACACATACCCATAGCTACACTACCACCTCTCGTGTCGGTGACCCCTACCCCTTTTCATAACGTGGTCCTTTCCATTCCATATTCATTAGCCCCCATTGCCACTAGGGTTACCGTAACCCTTCCACCTCCATATACATACTATCAGCCACCTCCCCTTTCATCCATTATTCACTCAGGGTACGTACCCCCTATTTCACTGCCTTCTTCTCAATCAACCTACATGGAAACACCATACACTGGAGTGTCACCCCCATTATATGCCCAAAACCAACCTCTCATGCTACAGAGGCACCCAATCATCGCAACCTACCAACGACCTAATAAAATTAATGTTGGACAAGATGCAGACATTGGAGGCATTAGTTTTTGGCTCCCACAACACTCTCACCTACGACGAGATTTACAATGAACCCATCCACCCATCCATTCCTATCCGCCATATCCCGTGCATTGGGAAATGCCTAAATTCAATCATTTCAATAGCAAAGAAGACCCGTAGCAGCATTTGCGGTCATTCAAACATGGGTGTTATCTGATTGCTCATGATGATTCCTTGCTCTTGAGAACTTTTCCCATGGACTTGCATTAGATTGGTATAGTGGGTTACCTAGACACTCCATATTCTCATTCAATCAGGTAGCCCAAGCCTTCTTGGATCATTTCTCTATCAATATCGTCAAGAAGGTTACCATGACTGACCTATACTCCACACATTAGTATGAGGATGAATCTATTGCAGATTTTGTCACTTGCTAGTGTAGCTTGATCAACCAACTCACCTTCCAACTACCACAAAAAAACTCATTGAGATCTTCACATGGGCTTGTGCTAGACATATCTCACCAACCTTGCAGGTCCAAACCTTCCAAACATTCGATGAAGCATTCACTATGGCACAAAAGTTAGAGATTCGGGCCATTGAAGAGAAGAAAATCCAGTTATGCAATAAGAATTCGGCATTCAAGTTGAATGATACCTCTTCTTCTTCCAAACCAAAACCAATTACTCAAAATCTAAGGGCACCGCTAATGTAGTGGTACTCAAGGATGGCCCGATCATCCATCAAATCAAGCTACCTCCTCATCTAATCTCTCACCTGTCTAGAATTTTCAATTTAGACGAGAGCAACAGAAATACACCCCAATTGGGGAACCTTACTCTTCTGTCTTAGAAAATCTTATCAAATCCAGAGCCATCACTCTTCCACCCATAAAACCACACACTAGTTCGACCCTTCTGCGCCCCATGCCCGTATGGTATAAAGAACAAGACTTTGTAACAATCATCGAGTAAAGGGTCAAAGTGGCGGCAAATCGCATCACTTTCAAAATTTGTCCAAGAAATGCTCGAGAAGGGCGAGTTAATCATGGATAATCCTAATGCACCTGCCAACCAAAACCTACACATCTTCAAGAAACCATTTACCAACCATGCCCCTTCGTCTGATCAAACCGGTGAGACCTCAACTCATGCTACCCATACCCGCAAGGTCCATTCTATCTTTAATGATGTACCTGTCACCTCCCAATTACCTCACATTCCTTCCATAGAGTAAATATTATCCCAAAATCCTCCTTCCGCATTGGAACCCACCAAACCTACTCCTCTACCCACAAAGGAACACCTTTCATCTCCTTCGTCACCTACGGAAGAGTCTTTTGCTAACATCGAGACCATTTCACCTTCATCTTCTCCACTTAGAGAACCTTTACCCACAGTGCTTCCTCCACCCATAACAGCACCCATCACTCCTCCACCCACATAAGAGCACCTATCCATTCATCCACTTGTAGAGGAGCTTCCATCACATTGTACACCTACCATAGACCCAGTTGAGAAACCTTTGCCTCTTGGTGAGCATTCTCCATCCGCTACCCAAAATCCTGCAGACCTACTTTTGGCTCTCTTACCCATGAAAGCTGAAGCTAGCCAATTTCTTGTCTCTAAGACACATTTTATGGGAATTGCCATTAGGTCCTCATCAAATCCACCTATAGATGTGTCGTTCTCATGTTTTTCTAATCACTTAGATTATGTGGATAGAGCCTTACTATGGGGATGCCTTTTGCTTCCTGTCTCAATACAGATGCAGAGGTCACTTGCTGATACCTCCACTATCTACCCAAAAATATTTCGACCAATCAAACCAAACACAACCACCTCTATCACAACTCCTTCCATGACACCTGTCATAGCTCAAACCACATCCTTACCCATAGCCCAATCTATATCTAAACCCAAACCCACACCTATGACATCATCCTCAACTAAACCTATTACCACTTTAGGGGTCACCCCGACTACAAGCCTTACTCATCCACCTATCAAACTGGATTTAGCTACATCCTCAAAATCAACACCACACCTACTCTGACACCCAAGAAAAAGCACCAAAACCATAGAACTCATACCTCAGCTACACCAATCACACCTACACCTGTCCCATCCATCTTAGGATCTCAGCTTCCCCACATGGTCAAGAAACCTCCACCCATCAATAAACCAAAAACACAACAACCCATTCCTTCCTCACAAACCTTTAACCTACCCAGATGCCCAACATGACTTACACCCACACCTACAACATCTTTACCACCCATACCTCCAATACCCTCAACTATTGCTTCACTACCCACTACACTTCAATCGTTGTCTCCCACACCCCAAGCACGAATCTGCGTCATCTACCTTCACGACACCCTCGTTATCCCCATGGGTAACTCACCCTCTTCCCCCATCTTCCTTTCCTTCTAGACCTCATACACCCACATCACCTTTACCCAAGAGGGTGCAACCCAAAAACAAAACTCCACTACCCCACAATAAGGTAGTCAAAATAACCACACACCCTCCTACCCATCCATCTACTATACCCCTACCTAAACAAGCATGACCGACACCCAAAACCATGCCAGCACCCAAACCCATAGCTCGACCCACTTCTCCTCTTCCAAATACCATTCCTCAATAATCAACCACACCTACACCCAAACCCACGTTCACTTCCCATTACGATCCACTAGCGGTCATATGCCAAAGTTTTAACTAACCTCCTTAAGACTTCATCATTGCATTACCGCCACTCAGACCTTACGACCCCCTCAAACCCAAGCCAAAAGGGTTTGACGATACTAAAATTTGCACATACCATCATGTGCCAGACATAATGTGGAGAACTACAAGGCCTTGAAAACCATCCTTATCCAGTTGTGTCCTCTGGAAGCCAACTTTGATGACGATGACCTTCTCGACAAGGATCCTACTTCACCAACACCCATTCCCACAGCCCACTCAACAACCACAAACTCCACCCTCACAGCTCCTAGAGCCACCCCCAAGATTTGAAATTAACATGGTTTGCATAAGAGAACTTGCCATACCACCACCCAAATGTCGTTGCACCCAACTCACCTCACAGGTTTTTCTCCTCCGGTAGGTTTTTTCCCATCGTGTCGTTTTACCACTCACCCTACACCTTCTCCATTTCATAACTCCCCTCAAATCAACATGATACACGTCACTACACATGCCGAGAAGGATAAGGGTAAAGAGAAGGCAATAGACCCACCAAAATCCTACACCCAACATATCATCTGCATCCATACCTAAAATCACTATCCACGGCCCTACGTACCCCATTTCTAACGGCATCACACATCGTACCATGCTCAAACAATTACACCAATATCCCCTCAAAATGTCCTTATATGACCTCATCCAAACCTCATAATCCCATCGTCAATCTCTCATGGAGGTTCTTCAATATATTGAGGTTTTACCCAATGACCCTACACCTGTAGCCTCCATTATCACACCCCATCATGTAGCCTCTCTCACCAAATTACCAACTTCATCTTCACCCCACCGTATTCACCAAGTGGCCTCCCTTAGCTTCTCAAAGGAAGAGATCACGCCACACCAAAATGATGACTTAGACCCAAACCTCTTCATCTCTATCCACATTGATGACATACGGGTATGTCGTGTGATGATTAATGGGGGTGCTAGCATTAACATCATTTCATCCCATGCATTCGCTCAAATGCGCATACCTGATAATTGCATGCATAAACATCTTGTCATGTTGCATTCATTCAATGATGCTATCACCTCTACACTAGGCACCATCATCCTCCACATTCACGTGGGCCCCCGCACATTCCAGAATTGTTTTACATTTTGGAAGGGGAATTCCAATATAACTTGTTGCTTGGCAGACCCTAGATTCGTGTCATGGGTTGCATTCCTTCCACTTTGCATCATTGTGTAAAGTTTGAACACGAAGGACACACTTATACCATTCTAGCTAACCCCTCACCTTTCAAAACATGCAACATGCTTTACCGACCCAATGATGTGCTCATACCTATTAAGCCATCTACCTCCACCGTAGACACCGAAATCGTGTCGTAATCACCTTTTTCCTCTAGCACAGCCCTATAATCACTTCCTCATCCTCAACACCTTATCACCTACCTCCTACACCCCACACATTTTAATTTATATACTTTAATTAAATTAATACCATTTACCTCCATACATATTAATTTAATTAATTTAATTAAGTTAATGACCTTTTACCCACACACACATTAATTTAATTATTTACATTAAATTAATTCACTACCCTCACACACCTATTTAATATAATTGCCTTTATTAAATGCACCTCACCTAACCACCCCCATCATTTGACCCATTAACCTAAACCCTAAACCAATGTCCTAAATAAAACCTAACATTAGACCCATCCCCTCACCTCACATTTAAAAGCCTCCTAAGGTCGGTTTCGCCCCGAGAAAAAAGGAGACCCTTATCAAATAGCAGAGCAACTTCCCAGGTAATTTTTGAACAACCCGAGATATCTCACCTAAACCAATGTCGGTTCACCATAAACCGATGTCAGTTCACCCTAAACCGATGCCGGTTATACCAAAATGGACCAAATGGCCTATTTAGACCCATCTACAGACTTTGTAATATGGGTTGAAAAACTTCTGATCTCAAGTTTGATCTCTTTAGACGTGATAACAGAACGAAGATTGATTTGTGATCAACAAAGGCAACCAAATACACTGGCACAATAGTGAAACTTTCTTCCCAACATCCTCCAATGCAACAACTTCTTCATTATTCTTTAGACTTGTACCTCACAGAAGAGTAAGTATCCTCCTTCCATCTATTTCATTTTCTTATCATCATTTGTAGTATTTGTGGTAAAGGAACCTAGTCTTTTACCCTCTATCCATTCCCTCTCTCCAGTTGCAGCCACCTTCCATACCTAATCATCTTAATACTTGGCCCAATTTCCTATTTGACCTCCTCAGTAGTCTCAGACCTTTGCAACATATCTACACCCCCTCTGTGATCAATCCCATCTTCTATCCACTCCACTTTTTCCCGAAAACCCAGACTGTGTGATTCCACCAGTCCCAACTTAACCTTCATCAGTTCTCTCTATAATCGCCAATGGTTATAGTAAAACTATCATCGGTTTTATAAAACTGTGGTCGGTCTCTATGTCACCTGATCTCTGCCAGAATAACAACTTGTTTGTGACCCACATCTAACTTAACCTCATTTTTCTGACATATACCTACTTGAACACCTATTTGACCTTCAAATCTGTATCTAACCTAGCCTGTTAGCTCAAATTCACCTATAACCAACCTACTTGACCTCTAGATCTCCTTCTAGCCTAGCCTGTTAGATTAGATCTAGCCTATTGCATTTTGTATGAGATGCCTAAATCATATTAAAATATAGTAGGATAATATTTACTTTATTTTAGCATTGAATTGTTTTAAATAGTGGATTGACAGCCATCTAGGAAGTATCACACTTCCAGGATCTAGCATATGCTAGGCAGTCCACTACATATATTGTTTAACTCTCTTTGGTGGTCTTATTTTGGTTCTTATATAGGTAGTTCCTCCTAGCCAAAAGGAAGGTCTCACAATCACTTTGATTTAGAATTCAGATACACGCACATACAACCTTTAACCATCCCAAAATAGGTATTCCTCTTACCACCCTTACCTTATCTATTTCATCAAGTACTTCTCAGAAAACTAAGAAATCAGGTGAAACATTTTGGCACGCTTGGTGGGACCCATTTGGGGTTCCTTGCATCTTTCTTCATTCCTAGGTGAAAATTTGTGTGTGTTTGTTTCCCTTCTAGTAACATTCACATTGAAAATTCTCCTTGGTAACATTCTCTTCTTTCTACTTGCTCCAAAAGACACATTTCTTTTGGTGTATTTAAAAAGAACCTTCTTATTCTTGTTTTCTGCATTTTAGTGAAAGAGCATCCCTCTTCCTGTTCATCTATTTTTGTCATTGAATATCATACTTTCGATTTGGGTTTAAAACAAGTGCACTGCATTCTGATTTAGCTCATTAGCTCACATTAATTGAGGGCAACCTATACGCTGGAAGTCATGACCAGCTGATGGTTGACAAACGAATCATAGAAAAGCACTTCTATCCTTTTCTCTTTCTTTGAGTCTTACCAAACCACACAAAAATTAAAAATACATACATTCTTAAACAACATCCTACCTAGAAGAAGTTGTACATGATCACACGATCACGGTACAGTGGGCACCTAGCTCGCTGCTCTATCGAGTCATACTTCAGAGTGAATCTCGCCCCCACCATAACATTCCTAAAACCTCACCCTTTAGAATTCTTTCTTCGTAGGAAGCCTTCCTCACCAAGAAATTCTATTATTCTGTTCATAACAGTCAGTCCACACAAATAACATAAGTTGAACAAACGTAATAGAATAGGCACTCTAGGAACGTTCTTTCTTAGTGTTCTGCTTGATTTGCATTTTGAGGTGAGAGCTTTTGATCATTATTTTTGTCTTTCCTTGCACACTCCCAATCATAGTCGGTGTATTCTGACTTCGTTTGAGTGTGCCTGGACCACATCTACATCATTCTCAGACTTCTGGGTTTGATTCAACACCATATTTTTAAATCACAACCATTTTTCTTATTCTCTATTTCAATTTCATAGTAACCGGCTACGGTTATCTTTAACCGTCACTAGTTACATTCCAACCAGCATCGGTTTAACCCAACTAGCGTCGGTCTGAAGTCTTTTTGGATACCTATCCAAAAGACACCTATTTCACTTTCTGAGCTGTAAAAGGCTCCTATCACCTTTCATATTGTTGTTACTTCAATCACAGTCACCTTACATCTCATCCTGTGTGAAAATTGTCATTTTGGGACCATCATTTAATAGATTGTTGTTTTCTCACAGGAACTGGCACCCGGTTAAGCCTAACCAGCATCAATTTACCCGAACTAGTGTTGGTCACCCTGTGCTATTTTACAGCTCACCAATTGACCTAATTCACTCACCATTGACTATTTTCCTAGTTTTGTTGTGTTCGGTGTCATTCAGACATAATATAGTCACGCCAAATCAGTTCCTACCCACATGGTACTGACCCATAGGTAGGCAAGTGCCCTTGTATTTCACGCTAGTCACTACCGCTCCCACCTAGCCCTTCATCACCTAGTCCTTCACCACCTTCCATCTCATCATCCATGGATCCCAATCAACCTATCACCATTCCTACATGCGACATAGAGTTTGCTTGACTCTTGGATCGGGATCCCGTTACTTTGAGAAACTACCTCACCCATGCCTCCACTCGGGATGCCTCGGGTCAATTAATCTTTGGCATGCCCGTATCCTTATCTCCATCCCTAATGATCACTTCGCCTCGGCTCCACCTCCTAGCATGGTGACTTCACTGTTTTATCCCCAGGGTGTCGCAGCTAGGTCCCATGTCAGCTTTGATTGCCGTATCCGCCACCTCTATTGCACCCACGGTCTCCACCATACCCTCAACCACCACTTGAAACATAGCATCATCCGCATTGGTTGTCTCATATATACTAGTTGCAACGCTACCACCCTTTAATGTCGGTAACGTCTAACCCATTTCAAAAATTTTTCCTTTCTATTCCCCAATCTCTACCTCCCATCTCTACCACGGTCACTACGAGTGTCCCACCCTCACATACCTACTACCATTTGCCTCCTGTTTCATCGGTCATTCAGTCTAAGTATATACCCTCGATGTCTATCTCTCAATTCCCACCTCCTTATTCGACACCACCATACTCTGGAATGTCGTATTCTTCATATATCCAACAAAAACCTCCTTTCGCTCTGGGGGTACCCAATCTTCACAACCTAACAATGACTTTATCAAGTTAATGATGGAAAAGATGCAGACATTAGAAGCATCTGTTTCCAGCTCCCGTAATTCTCTCACCTATGACGAGATTTGTAATGAGCCTATTCATCCATCCATTCCCATTCGCCCATATATCGTATACTTTGGAGATGCCTAATTTTAACCGCTTTAACGATGAAGGAAGATCCGCAACATAATTTGCGATCTTTCAAAATGGGTGTTACTTAATTTCCCATGATGATGCTTTACTTTTACAAACCTTTCCCATGTCCCTAATTGGTCCAAAGCATTGGATCATTATAGTGGATTACCTAGACATTCCATCTTCTCATTCTCATTTTTCAATTAACATCATCAATAAGGTTACCATGACCGATCTTTATTCTACGCATCAATATGACGATGAATCTATCACATATTTTGTCACTCGTTGGCATAGCCTAATCAACCAACTCACTTTCCAATTACCGTAAACTAAACTCATAGAGCTCTTTACATGAGCTTGTGCTAGACATATTTCACCTACCTTATAGGTGCAAACCTTCCAAACATTTGATGAGGCTTTCACCATGGCATGTAAGCTCGAAATTTGTGCCATCGAAGAGAAGAAGATACAATTACGAAACAAGAACTCCTCTTTTAAATCACATGATACTTGCTCTTCCTCGAAACCTCAGATGAATTATTCCAAAGCCAAGGGAACTCGCTTAACGCAATGGTACTTAAGGTTGTCCCTACCCATCCATCCAATCATGTTAAACCTTCATCTAATCTATCACTGGTCCAAGTCTTCTAATTCAAATGAGAACAAAAGAAATATAGAGCAATTGGGGAACCATATTCATCTGTTTTAGAAAAGCTTATTAAAGCTAATGCCATCACCCTTCCTCCTATCAAACCACATACTAGTTTTGATCCCTCTCGCCCCATACCAGGTTGGTATAAGGAAAATGACTACTATAACTATCACCGTGTAAATGGTCATAGTGATAGCAATTGTATCACCTTTAAAAACATTATTCAAGGAATGCTTGAAAATGGTGAGTTAGTCCTGGATAACCCTAATGCACTTGCCAATCAAAACCTTCATATATTCAAGAAACCATTCCCTAACCATTCCCCATCTAATGATCAAACTAGTGATGCCTCACACAATGAAAGTAATACACGTGAGGTACATGTTATCTTTACCAACTTACCACTTGATTCCCAAATATCTCCTATCCCCTCCATCGAGGAAATCCTAGCCCAAAATCCTCTACCCACACAGGAACCTACTTTATCCATTCCTCTACCCATAGAGGAAAGCCCTTCACCTCCCCATACATGTGTGGAGGAGTCTCTCATTAGCACTGATATCATTTCCCCTTCAGCTTCCCTACCTAGTGAGCCACTACCAATTGTACCTCCTTCGCCCACATAGGAGTACCAATCGTCTTGTCACCTATTCAGGATCCAATAGATTTTTTTGCTACCACTCGGTGACCATTCTCCATCCGCTACCAAAGATCCTGCGGACCTACTTTCAACTCTCTTACCTACAGAGGGAAAAGCTAGTGAATTCCCTATTTCTCAGACACATTTTATAGGGATCGCCACTCGCTCCACATCTACCTCATCTACCACAATGTCATTCTCAAGTTTGGCTGACTGCCTGGACTATGTTGATAGGTCTTTACTTTGGGGGTGTCTCTTACTCCCGGTCTTGACCCAAATGTAATCATCTTCCACTGACACTTCTACCATTTATCTAAAGATGTTTCAACAACCCAAACCATACATGAACATAACTCTTGATACATCTTCTATTGCATCATCCTCATCTATACCTACCCCTCTACTTACTAGCCGACGTGTTCTAATACCATCTCTTGTATCTAAACCCACTTTGATGTTCTAGGGTCACACCCACATCAAACCTTGCACATCCTCCTGTCAGGATACACTTGACCACATCTTCCCATATACCTATTGAACCAATCCCTCAACCTAAACAAAAAACCCAACCTTCTAATCCGTATGCACCGACCTCACCAACTACACCTTTATCACCTTCACCCCTACCATCCATCTTGGGACCTCACCCCTCTACCTTAACAAAATCTACTCTCTCCAGGGGTAAACCTAAAATTCCCTTGACCCCTTCACCACAGCCTACAGCTCTACCTAGGTGAACCTTGCGTCCTTCATCACCATCTATAACTTCTTTACCTCTTATACCACCATTACCTTCTATACCTCCTTCACTACCTATGACATTTTCTTCCACCTCACCTATACCTCCCTCTTGACCTCGACCAACACCTACCGCTGCACCTTAGTTGTCCCCTTGGGTCACTCATCCTCTCCCACCATATGCCTTGCCATCTACATCACGTGCTCCCCCTACACCTCTACCTAAGAAAAGCACCAAAAACTGTTAATTTCTAAAGAAGTGGTTAAACTTACCCCTCTTTCTATTACTACAACTAAACCAAAGAAAGTATAACCCAAATTCAAGATCGCATCACCTCAAATACCACCACAACTACCCAATCTTCCAACCAAACCTACTTTCACTTCGCATTGTGATCCACTGGTGGATCATACGCCACCATCTTCGCTAACCTCCTGGAAATCTCTGTTATCACCCTCCCTCCTCTTAGACCTTAGAACCCTCTTAAACCTAAAACTGAAGGGTTTAATGATACTAAAATTTTAAACGCTTACCATCGTCTGCTAGGACACGATGTTGAGAACTGTAAGGGTCTAAAGGTTTCCCTCATTCAATTATTTCCTTTTGACCCCAATTTTGATGACGATGACCTCGTGGATGATGAAACTATTTCATCCTTGCCACCTTCTCCACATCTTCCTCCTACACCTATACCACAACCTCCATCTTCACTACCATGACCTTTCTTGCCATCTCTGAAATTTGAAATTAACATGGTTCACATCAGAGAACTTGCCACGCCACCACCTAAATGCCATTATGCCCAACTAACCTCATAAGGCTTTTCTCCTCTAGTAGGTTTTTTCCCTTCATGTCTTTATACCACTTACCCTACACCTTCTCCATTTTCCAAATTCCCTCAAATCAACATGGTACACGTCACTACATGTGTGCAGAAGGGAAAAGAAAAGGCAGCTGATCCACCAACCAATCATATACCCAACATACCATCTACACCCATACCTAAGATAACTATTCGCATCCCCACATACCCCATTTCTAATGGTGTCACACATCACACCATGCTCAAACAACTATACCAATCTCCCTCAAAATGTCCTTATACGACCTCATCCAAACTTGAGTCACATCGTCAAGCCCTCATGGAAGTCCTTTAATATTTTGAAGTTTTACCCGATGAACCCACACTGAAGCATCTATTATCACACCTCATCATGTAGCCTCTCTCACCAAATTACCACCTTCATCCTCACCTTACCCTATTCACCAAGCTATTATCCTTAGTTTCTCGGATGACGAAATTGTCCCCCACTAAATCGATGACCCGATCCTACACTTTTCATCTCTGTCCATGTCGATAATATATGTGTCTAACTGTTATGATTGATGGGGTGCTAGCATTAACATAATATCCTCTCATGCATTTGAAAAAATACACATACCCAAAAACTACATGCATAAACATTCAGTCATGTTGCGTTCATTCAATGATGCTATCACCTCTACACTCAACACTATCATCCGCCACGTTCGTGTGGGTCCCCATACTGTTCTTGAGCTGTTCCACATTTTGGAAGGGGAATTTCAATACAATTTGTTGCTCGGAAGAACCTGGATTTGTGCCATGGGTTGTGTTCCTTCTACTTTACATTGATGTGTAAAGTTCGAACATGAAGGACGTTCCTATACCATTCCAGATGACCCATCACCTTTCAAAACTTGCAACATGCTTTACCGGCCTAATGATGTCCTTCTACCTATTAAGGAGTATACCTCCCTACCTCCATCTTCTTCACGCACAAGCCCATCCACCAAAGCCTATTACTGCCTCACCTTTTCCCAAATCTTCTATTTCCACTATTTTTTTCACTTCTACCAATCACACTTTAGCTTCCCAACTAATCGACAACTTTGCTGATCTAAATTATAATGCTTCCTCCATTCCAACCACCAATATATCAACCATCGATCCTTGGAAGGTGTTTTTCAACACCTCACTATGGGGGAGTATTGCCTCTATAATGTCAATACATTCCTTACTCCACAAGAGTATGGAAACCTTCACTAGCATAAATTGGTTACTCAATTTAGTGTCCCTCACATTTTTTTACCTTCTCGCATAACTTTGGGGGGCACGTTTACATCACCACTACCCCCTTGGGGTATTAGTCAATTTGTGATTTAAACACCTATCCTAAGTTTAATTCACCCCATTGTGTTTTACCCATGAGTAATTAAATATTAACTATTTAATTACACCTTTTTACATGTATCCCAACCACTTATCTACCCCATATCTATTTTATCCACATATCCCCCCTATTTCTCCTCCTCCCAAACCGAGCAGTGGGATATTTCCCATACTTGAGGTGAAAGGATCACTCTCATCTTCCCAGAAATCACTCCTTTTGGCCATTTCGGGAGTCTGTTCCCCGATCGCGCCGACCGGCACTTACTCGATCGATGCCAATTTTTCGGAACAACACCGATTTCATCTCGGTCGGCACCGATTACAAATAGGGGCTCAGAACTCAGTTCTAGTTAGACACACATTGTGAGTTAGACAGAGAGAACGAGAGAGTTTCGAGCATCAAGTATGAGCATTATCTATCAAGTGAAGAGTGAATCTGTCCCAAATCAATCCTTGAGAGGAGCACCGTTACCCTGCTCTTACCACATCGACATCGCGAGTCTCCATTGATTTTCTGGTGACTCTGGTCCTGCATCCAGCACAGGTGGAGCCTTTCCAGTATCTCTACGGCTTCTTGCAAAATCTAGCGGATGTTGATGATCTTGCCTTTGTTTTCCATTTCCCAAGTTTTCTTGCAGTGTGTCTCGGGTCGACGCCGATCTATATCAGTCGATGCCGATCTTAACCAGTCGATGCCGATTTTACATAATCGATGCCGATCATCCTGCAGACAGATAAAAAGAACTCAGGTAACACAAATCCAACATTGTTTTCATAGTTTCCTATTTTCTGTTGTTTTCTGTCTGCTGTTTAGATTTTGTTTATTACTTTGATTAGAAAATCTAGTCCTTTACATACATCTTTTATCATGTATGCTTCTTTACTTAATTGAAAACGTGGACTGACATCCGCCGAGGGAGCTTATCACTTCCCGGACCCGCTTCTCGGGCAGTCCACCTAAATATCTTTTAACGTGGTATTTTTCTGTCAAGCATCGGTGTCTCGCAGGTTTCTTGGATCTACTATAGGATCGCTCGTGTGCACCCGTCTTATCTACATCGGCTTCTTTATCCAGTTACATCTTTGGATCTTGTCCATCAGGTATCGATTTCATTTGAGTTTTTAAAGGTTTTTGTGTTTAGTTTGGTGCATTAACTTGGACAGGTAACAAGCGCAAAATTCTTGATCAACATTCTGGCACGCCAGTGGGACCCAACCAAAGTCCCTTATTGGTAAGTTCATCTCTTTTCTAGTTTTGAGCTTTGTTAGTTTTCTTCACTAATTTTTATCAGTTCTGCTTAAGCATTTCCTTTCATCATTTCAGTCTTGCTTCTTTCATTTCCGAATTTGCAAAGTTAGGTCTTTTCCTTTTCTGCAAATCTCAATTCCAATTTCTATTTATAAAATTAGTAAATATTTCACATTGATTTCAAGATTGCATGTTCGATCCATCTCTTTATGCAAAATTGTTATTTCTTTGAAATTTTTCTAGTCCCTTAAATAGAAATTTTTCATTTTGCTATTATTTGGATATATCTTTTTGGGTTAGTTTGTGTGTTTTCTTAACCTTCTCTTGCGGAGAAATTTGCTTGTTCATGGGATTGTTTGAGGGGAAGAGCTCAACAACACGCTTTTGAAGTCCACACACCTTGGAGAGCTAAATCTACAGGTATTTCTCTTTTACGGTGTTTTCCTTTTTTTTAAAACAAAAAAAAAAGACTTTGTTTGTTTTCTATCACATTCGAACATTTCGATTTTGGTGTTTAAAAAAGAGTTTAATCGCATTTGGGAAAGAATCTGTTTGACTTGTCTTCATCGAAATCAAACACTTCATTTTTGGTGCTTAAAAAGAACTCTTTCATTATCATTTATGTTGTGTGTGTTCATCTAGCTTTAATTAGGTTGGAAAATTTATCAAAATCGGTAGTGACACTATTTGATTTTCATTTTTCACCCTTGCACACAAAGCCAAAATCACTAGGTATAAAGCATTTAAACAAAAATTCCTCCCCAGCCTCGCCTACTTGGAAGTGACATCCAAGAGGAAGAGCCTACATGGTACTCGGGCCATGTTATAAATTCACGGAAGTTCTAGTATATATTGGCAAAGCACCCGACTCCCTTATCACAGTGGTGTGTGAAGTGCGGGGGTAGGCCCCTATATCAAGCCATGTACCGTTCTTTTACTAAAGTTCCTTCGGGACTCCTCACCAAACATTCCCCAAACCATCCTTAGTTTGGCTATTTGAGTAGTTCCTGTTCTAAAAAGCCTTCCCTAACATTTTCTTTCTTAAAAGCATAAAAATTTAAAAGAGATAATCACCTACGCTGCTTGAATTGTCTGTGCATTAGTTAGGTCAATCTTCTTTTTCTATATTTCTGTTTGTTTATGATGGTCATCACTCGATTGCAATCCAGAAGAATGGCTCAACTGGCCCCTTCTTCCTCTGAGATCACCACTAGTGTAGATGTTTCGGCACCCCCCGGGTCTTCCTCGGGACCACTGTTAGTTGGTTCCCCATCCTGGTCATATAATCCTTTTTATCAGGCTAAAGCAACCCCATCACGTCCAACTACCCCTAGTCCTTCAGAAATATCATCCGCTTCTGATATGGAGTATGTTCCTCGTAGGGATCTTGACTTTCAGGTGCTCCTTGATCGCAATCCGGTAGCCCTTATGGACTACCTAGTACACAAGTCTATTCGAATATCTGATTAGGGACCACCAATCCAGCAAGTTTATGATTACCCTCGTGAACCATCCTAGGCTTTTGTAGAATAATTAGCATCCTTTTTTCACCTCGAACCACGAAGGAGGGTGGCGCACCTGTGCCTCCTTTTTCTCTTCCACCGACCATGTCGACTAGTTCTCAAATAGTCTTACCCATTCCCAATGCCCGTAGTTACCTTTACTATTCCACAACCTACTTTTGAGAAGTCCTCTTCTTTGGCTATAATGGTCACGTCTACGCACCCACAGATTGTTGTTAATTCATCTATGCCATCCATTACGTCCCAGGGTCAGTACTTCTTTATGAGTCAACCTCCTTCGACGAGTAAGTTGGTTCCTGTTTCTCATCCTCCAGTTGGTTTTTCTTCCAATGTTCCAGCAACAGTGACCTTTACCCATCCTCTAGCGTCAGCACCCTTAATAACTAATCCGGTAAAAATCCTCTTTCAGACCTTATTCCCCACCATGTCTAATCAAATCGACACCCATGTTCCTCAATCCATTCCGATTCAGTCAACAAGCATAGGAGTCCACCAATCATAGGCTCCATCTGTCATCCAACCTTCTTTTTCTCAACCACTCGTCATCTCACAGCCTGTCTATACACAGGCTCCTTCACAACAAATACCACACCAGGTGTCACCCAGAACACCTGGTTACTCCTCTTATCATCCTATCAATCAATAGATGAATCCCCATTGACACCTCAACAACATCCACCATTTTCTTCTTATGTAGGACATGCCAACATGCCTCCTCCTCAATCTGACGTGGTCCAAATTATTTTCAAGAAAATTGCAGACTTAGAAGCCTCCACCAAAGGGGCTCATCCTTCATACTCTTTTGAAGAAGTGTGTAATGAACCCATTCACCCATCAGTGGATTTTAAGCCTTATCCCCCCCAATGGGAACTTCCTAAGTTCACAAAATTTCATAGTCGAGAGGACCCTCAACAACATCTGTGAGCATTTAAACATGCTTGCTACCTTATAGTCCAGGATCAGGAGCTTATGCTCCGTACTTTTCCTATGTCTCTAGCAGGTCTTGCTTTAGATTGGTACAATAACATTCCCCAACATTCCTTGTTTTCTTTCTCTCAATTGGCCCAGATGTTTGTTGAAAACTTTTCGATAAATATCACACATAAGATCTCGATTACAGATCTTTATAACATTCGTCAATTCGATGATGAGTCTATTGCAGAATTTTTCACTCGTTGGAGAGGGATAATAAAACAATTGTCTTTCTCCCTTCCTCAATCCCAATAGATTGAGTTGTTTACCCGATCTTGTGCTAATCATATTTCTTCCACTTTAAGGATCCAGACCTTTCACACATTTGAAGAAGCCTTTACGATGGCACACAAACTTGAATCCCGTGCCATTGAACAAGGGAAGTTAAAACTTCACTCTAAATCTAAACCAGATTTCTCTCGGTTTACTAAATCAAACCCTTCCACTTCTAAAGACAAGAATCAGGGATCCACCAATGCTATCGTATTAAAAACATCACGAGTCGATAACACTTCTAATCAAACACCACGGAGAGACTCCTCATCTTCTCGAAAAGGATCCTCGTCATCTCGATCTTTCACTTCATTGGGGGAATCATATGCTTCTATCCTAGAAAAAATGTTGGAAGTTCACATGATTGAACTTCCTCCCATTAGGAATATTGATGAAAGCCAAGAACGTCCATTCTGGTATAGGGAAAATGACTTCTGTCATTATCATAGAACCAAAGGTCATGACATTGAATGATGTCAGACCTTCAAAAATCTTGTCCAAAAATTCATTGATAAAGGCGAGCTCATTCTGGATAACCCAAATGCTCCCCCAAATCAAGCGCTTGATGTTTTTAAACAACCTTTTCCCAATCATTCCCCGAACCATGATGCTTCAGAGTCTCAAAAACCAAACACTCATACTATCAGTGTCATTTCTACTAAAGAATCTTCTTCTGAACCTAAGCCATCTACGAACACATCGACTGAATCGGGACCTTCTTCCACTTCACTAATCGCTGGGATTCCACCATCTTCAGATAGCTCGTCTTCGAATATTCCTACATTGTTAAATACGGATTCACCTCTCTCTGCTTCTTTGTCTGATCTTCCATCCATACCCGAGACAGTATCATCCTCATCTGTCTCATCATCAGATATTCTCTCAATGCTCGAGGCAATTACATCCCTTCGAGTTCCCACCACGGATACATCTACTTCTGTTTCTCCCATTTTTGCTGCGACTATGCCATTGGTAAACGTACCTATAGTTGTACCAACTTTGATGGAAGCATCTTCAATTTTGACTCTTCCCATTTCCTTTCCTACGGTAGTTTCACCCATAATTACTATACCAGAAGTAGCTCCCTTGCAAGGAACTACTTCTTCATCACTCACTTCTTCCATCGCCGATGCTACTTTTCCTATTAAGGGAAAATCTAAAGAAGTAGCACCAGCACCCACACTCTTGGTACCTGAACTTAGATTGAGACAACTGAAATCTAACGTTGCGTCATCAGTATCTCCCCATTTGCTTCCCCCGAAAAGGTTACAATCACCTTATGCGGTTGAGGTTGTCACCATCCCTGAAAAAGGAAAGCCTATATTTCGAACCATCAAAACTCTTGGTGCTTTCCCACAAAAATCTCTCTCTGCGCCTCATAAAAGATTGGATTTGTCTGCTGGGAAGGCATCTTCTTCTGCAAACTTATCAAAACCATCATCTTCTTCTACAACACATTCTTCACCAGCACCTCGGAAAGTGGACTCACCTACTAGAAAGACGTCACCTCTTTTGTTGGAATCATCATCTTCGCTACAAAAATCAGGGCACCCTCTGTTCCTCCAACCAAACCTACTTTGGGAGCTCCTCCCTCATCTAAATCGACATTATCTAAATCATCATTAGTTTTGACCAAACAGCCTCCCTTATCTCTGAAGACCACAACACTTGTCACATCTCCATCATCCTCAAAATCTATTTTAGGGGCTCCTCCTCCATCGAAATCAATCATGTCTCACTTACTTCCATCTCAAGTGCCCAAAGTTGCTCCTCCAGATGTCCAAAAAAGTAAGATGATCCCCAAAAAGACTGTTAAACTAGACATGCAGGTTCTTTTACCTCGGCAGTCTGTTAAAGTGAAAGAGGTGCCTTCATCATCTCTGTCCTCATCTTTGTCTACTCGAGATTCTATACTGAAATCCTCTGCCAACTTATCCAATCTTCATCCATATCTCTTCCTCCGATTAAACCCTATAACCCTAAAGGAGTCAAACCTTCCTATTTTAACTCTGATTTGATTTGTGCTTACCACCGTACTCCGGGTCATGACACCGAGGGATGTAAAGCTCTCCAATCTATCATTAACAACCTCTTGGAAGAAAGTGATCTTTTGCTGGAAGAGGAGGAGGAACAGGTATCTCCTATCATCTTAGCTCCATCTGAGCTCCAATAGTCTATTCAGACCCCTACTTCTAGTGATTCCACTCCAGATGATCTTCCGCCTTCTCAAATCGACACAATTCATATCGCCACTAGAACCCAACAGTATGATAATCCATCATCATCCACAACATCTCGGCCATGGGTTGTCATTTCTCTGAGCCCCGAGGAGCTCTTCCTTCCTCATCAGCCTCGAGACCTCGGGTCTCTATTCGTGCTGCACCTCGGGCTCAAATTCCCATGTCAGTTGAAGAGAGTGTTATGAAACAACTCACCCAGGCTCCGGTCAAAATGTCTCTTTTTGACCTCATCCAATCCTCTCCACAACATCGCCAGGCTCTGATTGATAATCTACGTCACATCGCAGTGAATTCAGATGAGCCCCAGCCCTTCGAGATGGTTGTTGGATTGAATAGACCATCAACCACCATTTCTTTTGAAGATTCGGAAATTCCTTCCCTTTCTTCCGAAGATTTGGAGGCTCCCCTCTTTATCACGGTCCAAATCAATAACATTACGCTAAAACACACTATGATTGACAGTGGTGCTGCACTCAACGTCATCTCCTCACACACATTCGAGCAACTTAAGTTACCGAAGAACGTAGTGTCACCCCCGCCTTTCGCTCTTCGATCATTTAACGATCAGCTAGCAGTTACTTTAGGAACTATGGTCCTGCCCATTCAAGTAGGTAAGAAGCTACTTCACGAACTCTTTTATATTGTTGAAGGGAAATTCCACTACAATATGATCCTCGGATGCTCCTGGATTCATGTAATGCATTGTGTCCCATCCACCCTCCATCGATGCTTAAAATATCAATATGAGGGCAAAATCTATACTCATCCAGGAGATCCTTTTCCTTCCGCACAATGCGACATGACCACAGGGTCTCCCCTCTAAAGGAGAATGCTTGTTCTCTCATCCTCATCCTCTTCCATACCTGCAACTAAACTACGGACTTACAAAATCTAGAAGAGACATTGCAATGTTTCTCACTAGGAGAGCTTCCTCTCCTTTCTTTTGATGCCCATCTCAAACCTAACGAGTATGGTAGACCAGAAAAACAACATGAATATCAGCCAGGTCTTGGTAGCATCATCACCATTGGTTTACCCAATCAACAGACTAATTTCATTCACGGTGGTCTTGATACACCTCAATATCACCCGGATTCTCCCCTAGGGCCAAGCCCTATTCAGCAGGATTCGATTGTCTACAGAATCCCACGTTTGCAAAAACTTATTTGTATCGATGCGCGTGGAAGGGATTTGGCTTGGGAAAATATGAACAAGGTGTGCATGACCTCACATCCATTCCAACTCTTAAGCCACATCAAAAATTTGGTTTAGGATTTAAACCTCTTTCAAAAGCCACCATCACTATTCTTGATGAGCCTCTTCCTATTGAGGAACCATCTTCTCCCGCTAGGTCAGAAGCATCATTTGATGTGGACGATGCCATTTCCATCCCGTCTAACTTTTTTTTTAGTCAATACCATTTCCTTAGGGCCACTAACCTATAAGACTAATGACAAGTCCACTTCCATACCGTTAATTTTCCCTGAAATAGTTGGAGACGACTCTCCTACTATCAACACTATCCACTATGCGGATGATGATTCTGTCCTCACCTATCTAGGGGGCAGAGGATTCCTATCTTCCTAAAACCATTCCTTCTGACACGTCTACGCTTCTCAACGAAGCCACTGTCGACCTTAATATAGGGACTTCTAAAGACCCTCGCATCATTAAGGTCGGTCAATCTCTCAATCCACAGGAGTTGGGAGACTTCACCACTTTTCTTTCCAACCATCGTCAAGCCTTTTCTTGGTCATATGAGGATATGCCAGGACTTGATCCCGATATCATGGTCCACAATATCGTTACTCTTCCCGACATCAAACCGGTTAAACAAAAATTACGTAAAATGCACCCTAGAGTAGCCCTTCTTGTTAAAGATTTAGCATTTTCTCTCGGCTAACTTCATCCAACCCATCGATTATCCACAATGGGTTTCCAATGTAGTACCAGTAACTAAAGCTACTGGGAAAATTTGAATTTGTACCGACTTCCGGGATCTTAATCTTGCTTGTCCAAAAGATGATTTTCCTCTACCTAATATCGACCAACTCATGGATTTAACTGCGGGTCATGAGATGCTTTCTCTTATGGATGGTTTCTCTGGGTATAATCAAATTCTCATCACACTAGAGGACCAACATAAGACTTCCTTCATAACTCCTTGGGGGACCTTTTGTTATCGTGTCATGCCTTTCGGTCTTAAGAATGCAGGAGCAACCTATCAGTGAGCAATGACCTACATCTTCCATGATCTCTTACACAAAACTATGGAAGATTATGTCGACGATCTCCTCGGTAAATCCAAATGCTTTGTTAGGATCATATTTTCATTCTTGCACCTCTCTTTGAGAGGCTTATTCACTTTTGTCTTCATCTAAATCCATCTAAGTGCGTGTTTGGCATTCTCACTGGTAAACTCTTAGGCTTTATCATTTCTATTAGGGGTATTGAAGTAGACCCCGCAAAAATAAAATCTATCCTTGAGATGCCTCCCCCTTCTAACTTAAAGCAACTCCATGCAGTCTTCAAGGACATCTTCAATCAGTGTGTTGTTTTATCTCGCAACTGTCAGACCGTTGTCAGCCTTTTCATCATCTCCTTTGTAAGAACATTCATTTTGAATGGGATGAGCGTTGCCAAAAAGTCCTTTGATGATCTCAAAGTTTATCTTCTTTCTCCACCTGTGCTTACACCTCCACGCGAGGGGGAGCCTTTCTATCTTTATATCTCTGTGACTGACCATGCTCTGGGAGCCATGATCTCACATCGGGATGCTTGTGGTAAAGAACAAGCCGTCTATTACATTAGTCGTACTCTCCATGAGTATGAAACCCACTATTCAAGTTGAAAAGCTATGTTGTGCTCTCTTCTTTACAACTTCTAAGCTTCGTCACTACCTCCTCAATCATAAAACTTACATTGTCACAAGTGTCAATCCACTCAAGATAATGCATGCAAAGCCTTATCACAATGATCGTATCACTCGTTGGCTCATGCTTATGATAGAATTTGATCTCGAATTTATCTCACAAAAATCTATCAAGGGTCAGGTCATTGCAGATCAATTAGCTGATGCTCCTCTTCCGGACACTCAAGTCCCCTTGCTCAATTCCCCAATGAATATATCCAACAAATTGATTTTGTTCTGTCTCCATTTAAAGTAAAACTCTTCTTTGATGGATCCAAATGCCAGCAAGGGGGAGGTGTGGGTTTCATTATGATTCCTCCTTGGGGTGCGCCTATCCTAGTCGCACACAAATTAAACTTTGAGTGCACCAATAATATGGCTGAATATGAAGCTCTTGTTTTGGGTCTTCAAAATGCCATTAATCTCGGCGCTCGCCATATCGACATCTTTGGTGACTCTGAACTCATCGTTAATCAAGTCACGGGTGTTTATCAATGCAAGAATGATATCCTTCAAAAATATCGTGATATCGTTCTCTTTCAACTCCAATCTTTCGATAAATTCACTATCCAAGCTATTCCTCACTGTGAATTGATTCACAAATACGATGGCTTCGTTAGCCTCGCTTATTTCACCTTTTATCGAGGACTCATGAATTTATGTGGCTGTGCAACGATTAGATCAACCATCTCATCTTAGGCAACTAACTTCAATCAATGCCATCACAACCAATACTCAGGATGAGTGGTATCAATAGATCGTTGATTATCTATCTCATTCAATGCTTCCTCCAGATCTGACTTCCAATGGTAGAAGATCTTTTACCCTATGTGCTAATCGCTATACTATTCTAGGTGGGATCCTCTACAAACGCGGCTTTGATGGTATTTTGCTTTGGTGCCTCAAAACCCCTGAATCATCTAAAGCTATTCGGAGGTCCATGACGGTATCTGTGGTGGACATTTTAGTGGTTTGGCCATAGCTAAATGCATCTTACGCTTAGGCTATTATTGGCCTTCTCTTAATCGAGATTGTTGTGAATACACTAAGAAATGTGTCAAATGCCAACAACATTCCAATCTTACGCATATCCCTAGTCAGGATTTGCAACCTGCAGTGAGATTTGTGGCCTTTTTCGCAATGGGGTCTTGATCTCATTGGTCTTATCAATCCCATTGTTCTTCACAGCATCATCATTCTATCATTACTGCCACTGAATACTTTACTAAGTGGGTGGAAGCTATTCCTCTTTCTTCCACAAAAGCTAAACCGATTGTTGACTTTGTTTATCAACACATCATTTGTCGCTTTGGTGTTCCACACAAACTCATCACAGACAATGGTAAGTCTTTCAAGAACATTGATTTACAGAACCTATGCGACGCTTTCAATATCAAACTCATCTTTTCTTCTCCATACTATCCCCAAGCTAATGGCCAGGCCGAGGCTTCCAATAAAACTTTGCGTAATATCCTCGCAAAGGTAACTAGTCGAGCTGGTAGGGATTGGCATTTACATA
Source organism: Taxus wallichiana var. yunnanensis (assembly GCA_018340775.1). Taxonomy (NCBI): domain Eukaryota; kingdom Viridiplantae; phylum Streptophyta; class Pinopsida; order Cupressales; family Taxaceae; genus Taxus; species Taxus wallichiana. Next base: position 92,246,489 of record CM031236.1, read on the forward strand.
TCCCTTTTGCTCTTTGGGCTTATCGGACTAGCATTCGTACTCCTACTGGTGCTACTCCCTTCTCTCTCGTCTATGGGTCTGAGGCTATTCTTCCTTTGGAAGTCCAAATCCCATCTCTCCATGTTTCTCTCAAAGAATTTGTCTCTGATGAGGACTATCGTCAAAATCGTCTAGCACAACTTGAATTATTAGATGAATGGTGTCTCAACGCTCTTGAGCATCATCAAGTCTATCTTGAGCATGTCAAACGTGCTTATAACAAGCACTTGCAGCACCGTGACTTCAAATTTGGTGATCTTGTTCTTAAAGAAAACCAAAATGTCACTACACTAGAAAGGAGTCAACGTGGTAAGTTTGCTCCCAACTGGATGGGACCGTACGTCGTCACTCATAAATATGGGTCTAGGGCTTATCGTCTATCTTCCATGGATGGTATACCTGAAATGGAACCTCTTAATGCCTTGCATCTAAGGCCCTTCTACTGTTAAAATCTATCTTACACAAATTTAGTCGCAAGACAGATCTTTCATCCATCTAACAACTAGTCATATACTTTCGTGGTGATTCGAAACTATGTGGTTCTCCGCGTATTGTCTTTTTTTACCTTAAATATGAGTATCGCGGCTCTACTCATAGCATTTTTCTTATGGATATGTTCCTCCTCATGGTAGGAATACCTTAATCACTGCTTCATCTGTCCCAAGTGTTTATCTTAATCGGATCTACTTGGGGCATGAGTACGTGCTCTTTATACGTTTTCTTCCCCTCTATCTGATCTATCTAGGTCTAAACTCAGCTTATTTCAAAAAAAAAAAAAAGGAGAAAAAGAAGAAGAGATGCTATCCAAAATTCCTAAAAGATAGACTGATCCCTTGAAGGACAACTATCCATGCATATCAAATGAATCAAAAGATATAGACCATGCCCTCGAAGGATGGCTATCATTAAAATTCAAAATACAGACCACTCCCTTGAAGGACGGCTATTTCTCAAAGGAATTCCCAAGGCTTCTCACATTGATCAGCCTTTCAGTCAGTTTATACACTTTTTAGCATCACTGAAAGACTTCCCGTATTGATCAGTCTTTCCATATCTAGCAAACTTCCCGCATTGATCAGTTTTCTTTTCTGCCAGAAATAATGAAGCTGAGATATAAGACCTTTTGTCGATCATATGGAGAATCCTATTTTCCCAGTATGAACATGTATTCTGTCCCTTGTAAATTTTGACAAGATACCTACTTACTGCTCCTTCCATTTCCCTCCTAGATCTGGTTTGCGGCTAGTTAGTGTCAGGTTTATTTTAACCTCATATATGGCCTTGTATGCATGATCTTTTGGTTTCCTATCAAAGTTTCTATTTATGGTCGGTTAGGAGCCCAACTCACCATTCTTTTTCTTATCTGGGTGTATTTCCTTTATTTCTAATCAAGGTCATTTCATTACGTCCTTGGCTCTCGTAGAGAGTATTTCCCATTATTTCATCCGGTTAAATTGACATTTAACATGTTAATTTAATCAAACTCTATCATTTATCTAATTTCATCTGATTTACTTTGTCCAAAACACACATCATAGCATCTATTATGAACACATGTGGGTCTGTCTATCTATTTTCCTCAAAATTTAATTAACATCTCAAAAATATCAAATCTATCAAAACTATCAAATCCCATCACATCATCTAAACACTTGTACATCCAAGTAACATTACATCTATCTATATCTATTTCTCATCCAAATTTAATCCACATATCAATCGCATCAAATCACATCTATTTATATCCTCTACATCTATGTCTATCCAATCACATCTATTCATCATCTATCGGTCTATGTCTATATCCCTCATAATGACGCTACATCTATCTATGTATATCAAAGTTAAAAGCATGAGAACAATCATATGACAAAGGAAATGATGAATCTATATATATACATGAGTATCTGTACAAAGAATGGGTGGCTTTCAATCAAGCCATCTATATCATACATCAAAAATGCCTTCGAATCAAGGCTACATCAATACATCGATACAAAAATATATCTCAATCTCTAAATCGTAAAGTCCGACAGGTGGAAGACACTATCTCCTCCACCCTCCTCTGGACCAGGCTGTCTCTCCTAGCCACTGCCTATCAACTCGAAGTGCCTTTGGGGCCTGCCTCCACCTCACCCTCTCCGGTGCTCCCTCCCTCGATGCACACCACTAGCTGTGGTTGTCGCAGATCTCCTCCTCGCACCATAACGAGGCACCTCAGGGGCATGCTGTGCTAGAGCGTCCTCATAGTATCTCACCTCAGTGAGGAGAGACTGATATGTACTCAGGCTCACTATACCAGGTGCTCGTAGTGTCACTATTGGTGCTACTGGTGGTGGCCCTCCTATGGTCATACCCTGTGTCCCAGACTCTGATGTGGTACCTGTATCACCATATTTGGCCCTGAGGGCCTCCCTATGTCGATGATAGTGATCCCTCTGCTGGATCATTGTATCTCACTCCTGACGAGCTGTATCCCTCTCCAATATCAGGGCATCCCTCTCCTCTGTCAGAGCTCTGATCTCCTCTAGGGAAACCTGATGTGTCTGCGTCAGTGTATAATGCTCTCCCTCCAGCCTCTCCAGGCTTTGTGGCTATATCCTCCTCATCAACATCTATGGACGCTGGCAAGTGTCGTGGAAGCTCTATCGAATACCATGCCGCATAGCCATCATCCACTCCGGCATCATCATCACTGTCTGCAGAAGGTGGGGCCTCCCTCAATGGATCTACCGGGATCAAAATCGGCAAATCTGTCTCTCTGCTGTCTCGTCTATAGGGACTATAGGTGGTCGGCACTATCTGCACTAGGCCGAACTATCTCAATACCCAGTATAAATGGGACGCGCTCCCACATATCAGGCCTGCGGCCCCTAACCACCCTGCTCCATCTCAATCCCACCAGATGAGCATCCTGACCAGCCCATGTCGAAATACCGATACGGTCTCCAGATGACCTGCTCTGGTGTCAGCATCCTCAAACGCTTGGCATACCAATCTGAGGATCTCCCTGTATCTCCCGGGGCCATATCGGCCCACCATCACCGAATCTGTAATCAATAGCCCCCACTGCTGTTGGCATCCAAGGAAGCCCGGATGGCCTGATCACTGCTATGTGCTCATATGCCCAGTAATGGAGCACAAAACTGACATCAATGCCTATCCTCCGGCTAGTGGTATACATCCATAACTCATGATATATCTGTGCGCTATCAAGGCATCAGCAAATGCGAACACCTGTCTGAACTGCAGGATGTCACAAACACAATCTAGCAATAATAATGGGAATCTCCCACCTCCTGAATCTGGTAAAGCAAAGTAGGAGATCGCCATCTGAATCAATACTATACGTCTGCTCCTGGCATCATCTTATCTGTACTGTGAGGCTATCCTCACTGCCCCAGGACACTATCTCTGACTCATCTGCCCTGTCCCCATATAACCGTCCTAGGGCCCTCTGCTGCTGCTCTCGTGGAGTGATCTCAATCGGGTCCCCAGTGATCGGTAGCCTCAAGATCCTGTATATGTCCTCGTGAGTGATGGTCATCTCACCCATCCTGAACCAAAACGTGCACATTCAGATGTCCCATCGTGTACTAGTGCTCGCATCAACTCTCGTCTTGTGGTACTCGTCGGTAACATCAAAGCCCCCGAGCCGGCTAACTCTAAGTGGCGCCAATCTGCGTCAGTGACATTGGGGAGAATGGTCTCCAGTAGCTCGGGAATCACATCCCTCATGTGTAATACCTCTCGTGCCTGCATCCACGACATCAAGAGCAATGTTAGCTTCATATTTACCCAAATCCGAACATCCAAAACAAATTTTTTATCATTTTTACCCACATATTCTGTCCAATCGGCGTCGATTAAATACAATCGGTGTCGACCATACATAGTCGACGCCGATTGAATTAAATCGGTGCCGCTTTCATTACATCGGCATCGATTCTATCAATCACACGCCGATTGGCAGCCGCATGTCAAACACACTCTGGCCTCCCACCAAAAACCAAAAATAATAAAAAAAAATGATGAATAAATAAGATAATGACGAGTTCAGGAGGAACCACTTACCCCAGGTCGTGTCCTCCTCCGCTTCTGCTTCCAGAGGCTTCCATGGTGCTCAAATCCAATTTTTGACTCTCTCTGAATCAATCGTCATGGTGTAAATAAATCATTCACGTTTTCCGTTTGCATATTTATATGTGCTGTGCATGGTCGGTGCGCGATTTTTGTGGTCGGCGCCATTTGTTTAGGTCGGCACCGATTAGTCTGATCGACACCAATTTGCTTCCACGTCACTCTCTTCCATCTCCTAATCTTCTTGCCATAGTGTTGATGCTTGGCTTATTTATCTGGTCATTATTGTGTGCTGAATGTTGCCTTTTGGCACATATTTTTGATATTATCGTCCATTTCGAGTTTGTTCCCTTTGCGTGGGGCACTCGCTTTTCTTTTTGGCAGCTTAGAGTTCACGGGTCTATAGGCACTAATGTCATCTGCTTTGCAGACCATCTGGTTGTCCCTACCAATGTGTCTCTCTTTAGGTGCTAACTATTTTGCAGCCCTCCTTACACTCATGGGTCTATAGGTACTAACGTCATCTCATGAGGAGACCATCTAGACTGCCCTACCAATGTGAGTTCCTTAGGTTGCTGCCTCTTTATTTATTTTTGTGCGTCATTAATGATCAGATCTACTCTAGACATCCAACTTAGGGCATCCTGCATTTTCATCTACCTTTTTCAAACTTGGGATCGTTTGTTCTATCACCCATCCCATCCCTAGTTTGAGGGGGATCGCATCATCACTTTTTCTTCTTTTCTTCCACCTCCTTGTTTTTGTCTTGCAACTTTGCTTATCGCGAGTTACTCAACAAAAAGGGGCAAAATGTAGACACCTAAAATTGGTTACTCAATTTAGTGTCCCTCACATTCGTTTACCTTCTCGGGTAACCTGGGGCACGTTTACATCACCACTACCCCCTTGGGGTATTAGTCAATTTGTGATTTAAACACCTATCCTAAGTTTAATTCACCCCATTGTGTTTTACCCATGAGTAATTAAATATTAACTATTTAATTACACCTTTTTACATGTATCCCAACCACTTATCTACCCCATATCTATTTTATCCACATATCCCCCCTATTTCTCCTCCTCCCAAACCAAGCAGGGGATATTTCCCGTACTTGAGGTGAAAGGATCACTCTCATCTTCCCAGAAATCACTCCTTTTGGCCATTTCGGGAGTCTGTTCCCCGATCGGCGCCGACCGGTACTCGGTCGACGCCAATTTTTTGGAACGACGCGATTTCATCTCGGTCGGCGCCGATTACAAATAGGGGCTCAGAACTCAGTTCTGGTTAGACACAGATTGTGAGCTAGATAGAGAGAACGAGAGAGTTTCAAGCATCAAGTCTGAGCATTATCTATCAAGTGAAGAGTGAATCCTGTCCAAATCAATCCCGAGAGGAGCACCATTACCACTCTTACTCTTACGAGTCTCATTGATTTTCTGGTGACTCGGTCTGCATCACAGCCTTTCGGTATCTCTACGGCTTACTGCGCAAATCGTTGAGTCTTTCCTTCATTTTTGATTTTTCTTGCGGTGACTCGCACTCCGTCCTACATCCAATTTGAACAGTGGAGTCTTTCCAATCATCTCTATGGCTTTTGCACAAATCCAGCATTGTTTTCACAGAGTTTCCTATTTTCATGTTGTTTTCTGCTTGTTTGTTTAGATTCTATTTATTACTTTGATCAGAAAATCTAGTCCTTTACGTACATCTTTTATCATGTATGCTTCTTTACTTAATTGAAAATGTGGACTGACATCCGCCGAGGGAGCTTATCACTTCCCGGACCCACTTCTCGGGTAGTCCACCTAAATATCTTTTAACGTGGTTTTTTTCTGTCAAGCATCGGTGTCTCGCAGGTTTCTTGGATCTACTATACATGATCACTCATGTGTGCCCGTCTTATCTACATCAGCTTCTTTATCCAGTTACATCTTTGGATCTTGTCCATCGTGTATCGATTTCATTTGATTTTTTTAAGGTTTTTGTGTTTAGTTGGGTGCATTAACTTGGGCAAGTAACAAGCGCAAAATTCTTGATCAACACCTCCCCACCTCCTTCACCTACCCCACCTTCACCAACAAATTCGATGGATCATGAATCTATCCCTCCTACCTTTTTTTTCATAAATACCATTTCGTTGGGGCCTCTGACCTATCACCATGATGGCGAGGCTCCTTCCTCTCTTCCTTTCTTGTATCCTGACATGATAGGGGATGATACTCCTTTTATTAATGTCATTCAATGTCAGGATGATGAGTCCATACTCACCTACCTTGGTGCTGAGGAATCTTATATTCACCATTTGTTACCTTCTGAGATGCAAACAATGTTGAATGAATCGACTATCGAAGTCAACATCCACACTCAGGATAACCCCCACATTCTCAAGATTGGCCAATCTCTGGATGTTGCTGAATAGGAAGCCCTCACTTCTTTTCTTAAAAATCATAGCCATGCTTTTACTTGGTCCTATGCTAACATGCCTGGCATTGATCCCACTATCATGGTCCACAATATTGTAACCATTCCCAATGCCAAACCCGTAAAAAAAAGTTGAGGAAAATGCACCTCACATTCCTCTTCTTGTCAAAGAAGAACTTCAACACCTTCTCTCAGTTTCCTTCATCTTACCCATCGATTACCCCCAATGGATTTATAACATCATCCATGTCACTAAGGTGACAAGGGGACTTCACATTTGCACCGATTTCCATGATCTCAACCTTGCTTTCCCAAATATGATTTTCCTCTACATGGTATTGACCAGTTGGTTGACCTTACCGCTGGCCATGAGATGCTATCACTTATGGATGGTTTCTTGGATTATAACCAAATCTTTCTCGCTCCAGAGGATCAACACAAAATTGTATTCATTACCCCTTGGGGGACCTTCTGCTATCGAGTCATGCCTTTTGGCCTTAAAAATGCTGGTGCCACCTATCAGCGGGCTATGACCTACATTTTCCATGACATTATGCACCATATATTAGAATATTATGTAGACGACATTCTTGCCAAATCTAAATGTCGTGCAGAGCACCTCACCATCCTTGAGACCATCTTTGACCATCTCATTAAATATTACGTCTGCCTTCAACCTAAAAAGTGCATCTTCACGGTTCTCTAGGAAAGCTCCTTGGATTTATTGTTTCCCTCCGTGGTATAGAAGTTGACCCTACTAAAGTCGAGGCCATTCTCGATATGCCCCCATCTAATAACCTTCACCAACTTCTTAGTTTGTAGGGAAAGTTGCAATATATTCATCAATTTATTTCCCAACTCTCTGACCATTATCAACCATTTCATCACCTTCTCAAAAATGATGTCTCTTTCAAATGGGATGATGACTGCCACAAAGCTTTTGAGGCCTTAAAACAATACCTTCTCCAACGACCCGTACTTGTTCCACCTAAAGACGACCAACCCTTCTACCTATACATCTCTACTACCGATCACTCTTTAGGGGCTATGCTCGCTCATCATGACAAACAACATAGGGAGCAAGCAGTTTATTACATAAGCCGTACCCTTATGGACTATGAAACCCGATACACTCACCCTAAAAAAATTTCTTAGCCTTAGTTTTTGTTGCCACCAAACTTCGCCATTACCTACTCAACCAAAAACCTATGTTGTGACCAACACTGACCCCTTACACTTCATGTATGCTAAACCTTACCAAAATCAACGTGCCGCACATTTGGCTCATGCTTCTTGCTGACCTAGACCTCGAATTCATCCACCAAAAATCTATCAAGGGCCAGGCCATTGCTGACCAGCTCGCTGATGCACCTCTTTCTAGGAATCAATCTTCAATTTTGATTTCCCTGATGAATCCATTGCTAACCTCTCTTTGGATGATGACCCTTACCAAATGACCTTATTCTTCGACGGTTCCAAATGTCAGCATGGGGGTGGTGCAGGAATTATCCTCATTCCTCTTGATGGTGAACCCATGCCTTTATCATTCAAACTTGACTTCAATGCACCAACAATATCACCGAATACGAAGCGATTGTATTGGGTCTCGTGACTGCCTATGCCTTAGATGTCAGATCCATTAATATCTTTAGTGATTCTCAATTAGTCATAAACAAAGTCAATGGTGTTTATCAGTGTCATAATGAAATACTTCAAGAGTACAAACGTTACGTGGGCATCATGTTGACTACCTTTGACTACTATAAAATTCAAACCATTCCATGATCCACCAATAAATTTGTGGATACCATGGCCTACCTCACTTCCCAAATACCTGCTTCACCTAATGATTCAGACATCTTTGTTACCATAAAATACATACCAAGACCTTCTTATAAATCTTGTTGTGTTAACCTCGTCTAAACTGCCTCACTAAACACACAAGACCTTTGGTATAAGCAACTTGCGGACTACCTTTCCCTTTCTATATTACCTCCTGATCTCACATGTAATGGACAATGTGCCTTTCTCAAAAAGGCCTCTCGTTATGTCATCATGGGTGGCCTCCTCTATAAACATGGCTTTGACGGTATCCTCTTACGATGCCTTACCAGCTCTAAAATCCCCTATACCATTAAAGAAGTTCACGATGGCATATGCAGAGGTCACTTCAGTGGCCTTGTTGTTGCTAAGCACATTCTTTGCCTAGGCTATTATTGGCCGACCCTCAATCATGATTGTTGTGACTACATTAAACATTGTGTAAAATGCCAACAACATGCCAATCTTCATCATACACCTAGTCACACCTTACAGGTTGCTCGTGACCTTTGGCCCTTCTCTCAGTGGGGTTTGGATCTTGTCGGAGAGATCAATCCTCACTCTTCCCTATGACATCAATGGATCATCACCGCTACTAAATATTACACCAAATGGGTCGAAGCCGTATCCCTCATCTCCACTAAAGCTGAGAAAATATGCGAGTTCATCAATCATCACATTATTTGTCGCTTCGGTGTTCCACATCGCCTTATCACTAATAACGGAAAGCAATTAAAAAAAAAAATCTATGAAACTTTGTGATGCCTTCGACATCTAGCTAAGCTTCTCCTCGCCATATTATCCACAAACTAATGGCTAGGCTGAATCCACCAACAAAACCCTAAACAAAATTCTCATGAAAGTGGTTAACGATATTGGGAAGGATTGGCATACACACATTCCTTTCACTCTTTGGGCATACCATACTAGTATTCACACCTCCACCATTACCACTCCCTTTTCTATGGTCTACGGTACCGAGGCTATTTTGCCTCTTAAAGTCTAGATTCCATCTCTTCATATCTCTCTTCAAGATATGCTTACTAATGATGACTTTCGCCCAAGATCGTTTAGCACAACTTGAGTTATTAGATGAATGTTGTCTTCATGCTCTTGATCATCTCCAAGTCTACCAAAAACACATCAAGTGTGCCTACGAAAAACGTGTCCATGAACACACCTTCAAGGTCAGTGACCTTGTCCTCAAGGAAAATCAACACATAACCAAAGCAGAAAAAAGAAAACGGGGTAAATTTGCTCCTAATTGGCTTGGACCATACATCGTGACCCATGACTATGGATCAGGTGCTTATCGCTTGTCTTCACTTGATGGTAAGCCCGAACCTGAGCCCCTCAATGCCTTACATCTTCGACCATTCTATTGTTGACCTCTAGTCCTACATCACTATTTATCTAGTTCATGCTCGTCCCTTGAGTGCCATTTACCTTTCTCTTTTCCACCCCTCCACTTCAACGACTAAACAAGAGTCATGTGATTTCCCATCACCCTTTTTCCCTCTCTTAAATTTGTGCACCACGGCTTTACACATGGCATGATTCTCATGGATAATTTTTGTCTTCTTTTAGATGAGATCCCATGGTCATTCACTCTTTCCTTCTCAACAAGAACCAAATGCTTTGTTATAGTCTAGTTCATGTCTTAAAAGCCAAAAAAATTATTCCAAAAATAAGGGATTAACTCTTTGAGTCAAACTTCTAATATAGAAGATGAATCCCTCAAAAGGACATCTTCCACCTTCAATTGTCGCAATAAATAGACTTCTCCCTTAAATGACAGCTATAAAAAGCTCACAACTTTCTACATAGTCTTTCCAAGAAGAGGACTATTTTCTCAAAAATAAAAATTCAGAAGCTTCCCATATCGATCAGCTTTGCAAGACCTCAAGGAGACATATATTCATTCCATATAGACTTCCTGCATCGATCAGTCTATCTAACAAAGTAAAAAGAATAGAAAAGTAAACTTTTTTGTCATGGACTTGTCTATTGTGATCTTGGATTCCTTACCCAAGGAATTTTGCTTCATAACATATGACCTGATTACCTTCACCTCCTTACCCATTGTTTTTTCACGGCATACCTCAAGGGACCTGCTGAACCAATGACATTTGGTGATCATGTGACTATTCGTTACCCTTAGAATTATCACTCATGTAATTTATTTAGGGTCTTCCGCTCACTAGCCTATCTCAGAGATGTGTTTCATACATTTTGATCCTTGCCAATCGGGTGGCTTTCTTTCCCCCTCTTAGCTTGTCTCTTCTTCATTACCTTTTAATCCTCCTATATAGGACTTGACCCTCGACACCTGTCTTTTGGGATTTTCTTCTCCCACCTCAATCGACCTAAAATCACCTTTACCTATCTACCTATACTCTACCCAAACTTAATTGACCTTGACCTAATCATCCCTATGACCTGGACTCAACCCTACCTATCAACCTACCTACCTCTTCTTCTATCTTCTCATATTCTTCCCTAGCCTATGGGAGAACTACATTAGTCTGAGGTCCCTTTTCACCGGGACTATGTAGGCAGCACTTCCAGGGCATGGGGCCCTGGAAGGTTAGCTTGGCCACTCTTTACCCTAACCATTTTCCCCACCTTTACCTGATTTCCTGTTCATATCAAAAACCTAGAAATCTATCCCATATCCACATCATTCGACCTACATACACTCCTCATGTTTCACATACTCTTTTACCACTACCATTATTTCCCATATTCATCTATAACCCATATTTAAACATTGTACACCATTACATTCATTTGCATTAACATGTATTACCAAAATATTGAAATACACAACCATGCCTAAACCAACTCCGACTCCATTTATGCCTAAACCAACTCCGACTCCATCCATGACTAAACCAACTCGACTTGATCCATACCTAAACCACCTAACTATATCCATTCCTAAAACTTATGTGACTCGATCCATGCCTAAACCGACCTGACTCGATCCATGCCTAAACCGACTTGACTCCTGTCATGCCTAACTCACCTAATCCATTCATATCATAACAAAAGTAAAATAAAATACACATCACAACACATAATCATCTGAACCTCATACATCTCCTCATATAAATACTGTTTATCATAATAATGTACACTCATCTCAAAAATACATGTGTCTCTCTCATATACATCATCGGCTCTTCGCAGCCGTATCATGTACAAAAATAATAATAAATACAAAATCTCTTTTAAAGCATGCAGTTAGTCTCATATATAATCTATACAAAATGACTCGGCATGTAGGCCGATCCATAAGTAAGTCAATCATCTCCCCATCTCGATGTCGTGAATGATCTCTGTGATCGTGTTCTCCCGACTCCTCTGCGCTGCACTTGTCTAGTACCCAACACCTACCTAACCCCCTCACCTGGGCTAGCCTCTCAGACATGAGTAGCCTCACCATGACCTATCCCTAGGCTCAGCCCCTCGTACTCTCCACACACCGTGCGTCACAAGATCTAATCCTCTCACTTAAGTTCTGTTGTGCTATGTACTCGGCATAAGAGGGCACATCTATTCTGGCAGCTAACAAATGATCCTGATAATATCGTGCCTCTACTAAGGCATCCCTAAATCTGACCATGGTCACTATTTGTGGAGGTGCCATGGGTCTCGCTACCTACATGGGTACTGCATGCAAAGGGGACTATCCTCGAACCCACACTGAGCCCTATGCTAGTAATAGAGCCATCGAGTCGGCCCCAACATCTATGCATGTACTGTATCTCGGGCTTTCAGGGTAGTAATATGTGCCTCGTGTTGCCGTAAATGACCTCGTGCATACTCCATAACTCAAAATCCTTGCACACAGGGCAATCGGCCTCAGAAATCTAGTACCTACGCCTGTAGAGTGGCTATCTACTCTCCATCTCTGCCTGCCTCCTATCTATCTCCATCTCCCCGCTTGAGCTTGTAGCGTAGCTATCTAGGCCTATAAGATGGCAACATGTACCTCTGAACCTATGAGCTACCCCTGCATGATCCCAAGTCTCGCGTCCCCAAAGTAGTACCGACCATAGTAGGACATCTCTCTGAACTATGATGGTGGCTAAGTCTAGTTGCCCTAGCCTAGGTGGTACTACTCGTAATCTGTGCTACCCACCACTACCTATACCCATCTGCAACCCCAACATCATCAATCTATGTATCTACCGGGTTCCTCCTCCCGTCCCGTCCGGCATGTGGGTCATGGTGGAGACATAGGTCTCTCCACATCATCTCTCTTGTACTACAGGAATGGAGGTGGTACATCCTAGACTAACCCAAACTAGCACCTAACCCACTCTACAGGTATCCACTCATGCTCTCCCACTCTCCTCCACTCTATCCACAGATATACCCTGTAACCACCCTAACCCCTTCCCGTCTCCTCCCTTACCCCTTTTCCCTCTCACCTAACTCTTTCCCACCCTTCCTTACTCTTTACTCTATTCCCTTTTTTGTCCCATCCTCACCTTAGATTGACCATCCCCTTATCTCTTGACGCAGCATCGGGTCAATGTTCTTGTGACCGATACTAGTCATTACCCACCGACATCCATAAGTCGACCAATGTCGGCCACTGTAATGCCACCTTGCCACGACTTCCCAACCCTACTTTTTCCCTTCATACTCCTTCTACCCACCCAAATCACTCCTTACACCCCTAAATATCCCTCTATTACCCTCTTGCTCTAAATCCTACCCTTCCCCATTCCCTTTTCCCTCTTTTTCCCATTTTGAAATTCTTTCCCCCCAAACCCCCCATTTTTCATATTTTCTATATTTTATAAAATTCACCAAACAATGAATCAAAAGGTTCATAACCTACCGCATCTCACTGCTGCTATCATGGTGGAACCTCCGGCCTCTGCGACGCTCCTCCCGATCCCTCTCTGGCCTCCACCATCCTCGAATGTCCTCTACCTCTCCATACCAATCACCTCGCTCGATCTAATCTCGTGTCCTTACCTCTCACTCAACCAATCTCGCCTACAAGGCTCGCCAACCAACCTATCTACTCGACTCTTTTTTTTTCCTCTTTTCTCTCTTCTTTTCCTTTTCTTCTTTTTTAAGAATGCACAAATGAATTATCAAACATGGGTTTTCCACTTTTTATACCCTACCCGACTCAACCGACGTCGGTTACCCCTTGATTGATTCCGGTTTGTTGCCTAGCCAACTTCCATCGGTTCCTCTCCACCGTCATCGCTTCATACTAACCGTTGTTGGTTACCCCGCATACTCATTACCCTCACATTGACGCCATTTTCCTTACCTCCTCTTTCTTTTGCTTCCCCTACACCTACCTAGACCACTTAACCCTTCCCCTCTGGCCATCCACCTTCTTCAACCTCACCTCATCAGCTGTTGTAGCCTCATTATTTTACCCCCAACTCAGCCTTAGCTATGCTATGACCTATCTACCTAGACCTGGAAAGTTGTTTATGGCCTTTGAACCAATGTGATCACTATACCTTGCGACATCGTTACTCGTGTTGTTTTACCTCATGCCTTTACCTTTCCTATTGCCATGACCATTTATCCTAACCCTACCTTTTGTGTACCAGAACATACCTAAACATTCCTGCACCTAACCTACGTTGTGTTTCCTGACCCTATCCTATACCTAGATACCAGAATCACTTCAACCTTGTTTGGATAACCCTATCGACCTTAGATGATGTAGATTTTGCAAGCTCTTCAACCTGGTAGTGTGTCACAATTATACGTGTGTGTGCATTCAATCGCCCCTACCTTTGACCTTGCCTTGTTTACCCATTTACCTAAATGCTCGATTTTCCCTTTACCCCATTTTCCCCATTTTTTCACCATTCTTCTTCGCATCTACTTTTATCAAACCACTCACCAATTTTCCATGTCACCTCATCAGTTCTTGGTTTGAGGGGGATCACCTTCACCTTCACATGGGGTAACCACATCTTCTTTTTGTCACATGTTGCTTACCAAGATAAGCTACACAACAAAAGGGGAAAATGTAGACACTAAAATCATGTCATAATCACCTCAACACCTTATCACCTCCTCTAGCACACACTTTTATAATCACTTCCTCATCCTCAACACCTTATCACCTACCTCCGCACCCACACACATTTTAATTTTTTTAAATTAATTCACTTACACCTATTTAATATAATTGCCTTTATTAAATGCACCTCACCTAACCACCCCCATCATTTGACCCATTAACCTAAACCCTAAACCAATGTCCTAAATAAAACCTAACATTAGACCCATCCCCTCACCTCACATTTAAAAGCCTCCTAAGGTTAGTTTTCACCCCAAGAAAAAGAGGAGACCCTTATCAAATAGTGGAGCAACTTCCCAGGTGATTTTTGAACAACCCAAGATATCTCACCTAAACCAATGTCAGTTCACCCTAAACCGATGTCGGTTCACCCTAAACCGACGCTGGTTATACCGAATGGACCAAATGGCCTATTTAGACCCATCTATAGCTTTGTAATATGGGTTGAAAACTTCTGATCTCAAGTTCGATCTCTTTAGACGTGAAAGAAAACGAAGATTGATTTGTGATCAACAAAGGCAACCAAATACACTGGCACAATAGTGAAATTTTCTTCCTAGCATCCTCCAACATAGAAACTTCTTCATTACTCTTCAGACCTGTACCTCATAGAAGAGTAAGTATCCTCCTTCCATCTATTTCATTTTCTTATCATCATCTATAGTATTTGTGGTAAAGGAACCTAGTCTTTTACCCTCTGTCCATTCCTCTCTCCAAGCCACAGCCACCCTTCCATACCGAATCATCTTAATACTTGGCCCAATTTCCTATTTGACCTCCTCAGTAGTCTCAAACCTTCGCAACATATCTACACCCCTTTATGATCAATCCCCATCTTCTATCCACTCCACTTTTTCCCCAAAACTCCAAAAACATGGACTGTGTGATTCCACCAATCCCCAACTTAACTGTTATTGGTTCTCTCTAACCGTCACTGGTTACAGTAAAACCGTCATCGGTTCTATAAAACCATGGTGAGTCTTTGTGTCACCTAATCTCTACTAGAATAACAACCTATTTGTGACCCATACCTAACTTAACCTCATTTTTTCTGACATATACCTACTTGAATACCTATTTGACCTTCAAATCTGTATCTAACCTAGCCTGTTAGCTCAAATTCACCTATAACCAACCTACTTGACCTCTAGATCTCCTTCTAGCCTAGCCTGTTAGATTAGATCTAGCCTATTACATTTTGTATGAGATGCCTAAATCATATTAAACTATAGTAGGACAATATTTACTTTATTTCAGCATTGAATTGTTTTAAACAGTGGATTGACAACCATCTAGGAAGTATCGCACTTCCGGGATCTAGCATATGCTAGGCAATCCACTACATATATTGTTTAACTCTCTTTGGTGGTCTTGTTTTTGTTCTTATATAGGTAGTTCCTCCTAGCCAAAAGGAAGGTCTCACAATCACTTTGATTCAAAATTCAAATACGCGTGCATACAACCTTCAACCATCCCAAAACAGGTATTCCTCTTACCACCCTTACCTTATCTGTTTCATCAAGTACTTCTCAGAAAAATAAGAAATCAGGTGAAACATCCACAACCACTAATTCTTCACCTACATCTCCACTTACCAAGACAATCGCCGCTTCTACCGCACATACCTCCTCCATTCCTATCTGCCATAACCTCTAAGGATTAACCATCAGCTTCCTAATCCATTAAATCCACCACCGCATCGACCTTCAACACATCATCCATTCCAACTACCTACATGCCAACCACTGATCCCTTGGAAGGTGTTTTTCAATGCCTCACTCTGGGGGAGTACCGCCTATATAGTGTCAACACATTCCTTACTCCACAAGAGTATGGAAGTCTTCACCAACACCCTCGCTATGATCACCGCATAGAGAATGCCTCCTTTATGGTCCTCCTCATCTCTCGTACTAGTCTCACCTATGGGGGACTTGATACTACCACTTACACACCCGAACCACCACCACAAACTTGCCCCTTTTCCATTGACTTCCAATCACTTACCAATCACCGTTTCGCCCACACCTTCCTGCACCGATGTGCATGGAAGGGTTTTGGTTTTGGCTTTTATGAGCAAGGCCACCATACCATTATTCCATGTACCACCCACAAACATAATGATCGTAGTGGTATCGGATTTCCTGAACCACCTACCAAACAAGCCCGCATTGAACTCATTAAGGACACTAGCTCTTCCCCACCTTCTTCACCCACTCCACCTTCATCACCACCCTCACCAATGGAGTTGATGGATCTTGAATCTATCCCTCCTAACTTTTTTTTTTTTTTTTTCATAAACACCATTTCCTTGGGGCCTCTGACTTATCAACATGAGGGCGAGGCCCCTTCCACTCTTCCCTTCTTGTATCCTCGAAATGATTGATGACGATACACCTTCCATTAACATCATTTAATGTCGAATGACGAATCCATACTCACCTACCTTGGTGTAGAAGACTCATATATTCATTAGTCGTTACCTTCTGAGACACAAACCATGTTGAATGAATCAAATATCGAGATCAACATTCATACTCGGGATGACTCCGCACCTCCTAAAGATCAGACAATCTTTAGATGTTGTTAAACATGAATCCATCACTTCTTTTCTCAAAGATCATAACCACTCTTTTGCTTGGTCTTACGTAGACATGCCTAGTATTGACCCCACCATAGTGGTCCACAATATCATAACCATTCACGATACCAAACCCATTAAACAAAACCTGAGGAAAATACATCCTTGCATTGCTCTTCTCATCAAAGAAGAACTTCAGCAACTTCTTTTTCATTTCCTTTATCTTACCCATTGATTATCCTCATTGGATTTCTAACATTGTTCCCGCTCACTAAAGTGACAAGGGACTCTGTAGTTACACATGACTTTCGTGACCTCAACCTAGCTTTCCCAAAAGACAAATTTCCCTTACCCGATCTTGATCAATTGGTTAACCTTACCACTGGTCATGAGATTCTATCACTCATGGATGGCTTCTCGTGTTATAACCAAATCCTACTTTCCCCGGAGAGGATCAACACAAAACCTCGCTCATCACCCCTTAGGGGACATTTTACTATCAAGGCATGCCTTTTGGCCTTTAAAATGTTAGTGCCAAATATCGTAAGGCTATGAATTACATCTTCCATGACATTATGCATCGCATATTGAAGATTACGTGGATGATCTCTTAGCCAAATCTAAATGCTGCTCCAAGCACCTAACCATCCTCAAAACCATCTTAGACCGTCTCATTAAATATTGCATCCGCCTTCAGCCTAAGAAGTGCATCTTCGCGATTCTCTTAGGAAATCTCTTGGGATTTATTGTTTCCCTTTGTGGTATACAAGTTGACCCTACTAAAGCCAAGGCCATTCTTGAAATGCCTCCGCCTACTAATCTTTGAAAATCCGTAGCCTGCAAGGTAAGCCGTAGTCCATTCGCCGCTTCATTTCACAATTATTTGATTGATGTCAACCATTTCATCATTTTCTCAAGAAGGATGTCTCCTTTAAATGGGATGATGAATGTCACAAAGCTTTTGAGGCCCTAAAACAATACCTTCTCTAACCATCCATGCTCATTCCACCTAAAGACGATCAACCTTTTTACCTATACATATCCGCTACCGATCACTCCTTGGGAGCCATGCTCACTCATTGCAATGAACAACATAGGGAGTAGGTGGTTTATTACATAAGCCATACTCTTTTGGACTATGAAATCCGATACACCCACCCTAAAAAACTTTTCTTAGCCTTAGTGTTCATTGCCACCAAACTTTGTCATTACCTACTCAACCACAAAACCTATGTTGTGACCAACACCAACCCCTTACATTTCATGTACGCAAACCTTATCAAAATCATCATGTCGCATTTATGGCTTATGCTTTTAGCTGATCTTGACCTAAAATTCATTCATCAAAATTCCATCAAGGGCCAAGCTATCGCTAACCAATTGGCTCGCCGCACCTATTTCGGGGATCAACCCTCTAATTTTGACTTTCCAGATGAGTCGATTGCTACCCTTTCCCTAGACAAACCCCCTTACCAAATGACACTCTTCTTCGACGGTTCTAAGTGTCAGCGTGGGGGTGGGGCTGGTATTATCCTCATTCTCCTTAATGGTGAACCCATGCCTTTGTCTTTCAAACTAGATTTTGAATGCACCAACAATATTTCAAATATGAAGCATTTGTACTAGGTCTCCAAGTTTCCTACCCTAGATGTCAAATCAATCAACATCTTTGGTGATTCTCAATTGGTCGTAAACCAAGTCAATGGTATGTACTAATGTTGTAATGAGATACTTCAGAATTATAAACATCATGAAGACATACTCTTGACCACCTTTGACTCACATTACGCCCTTCAAACCATTCCATGTTCAACCAACAAATTTACAGATACCATGGCCTACTTAGCTTCCCAAATACCCGCTTCACCTGCCGATTCTAAAATCTTTGTCACCGTATAATGACTCCAATCACCTTCTTATTTACCTCATGATGTTTACTCGATCGGAACCACTACCCCTGACCCGAGTGACCTTTGGTACAAATAATACTCCGACTATCTTTCTCTCTCCATCTTACCTCCTGATCTCACCCGTAACGGGACAACACGCCTTCCTTAAAAAGGTCTCTCATTATGTCATCATGGGGGCCTCCTCTATAAGCACAGCTTTGATGGTATTCTCTTACGATGCCTCACGAGTTCTAAAATTCCTTATACCATTAAGGAAGTTCATGATGGCATATATGGAGGTCACTTCAAAGGGCCTTGCTGTTGCTAAGTGTATCCTTCCCGTAGGCTATTACGCCAACCCTTAACCATGATTTTTGCGACTATGTCAAGCATTGTGTAAAATGCCAACAACATTCCAATCTTCATCATACACCCAGTCATGCCTTACAGGTCACCCTTGACCTTTGGCCCTTCTCTCAATGGGCTTTGGATCTTATCGGAGAAATCAATCCCCATTCTTCCCGGCCATAAATGGATCATCACTGCTACCGAATATTATACAAAATGGGTGGAAGCCATACCACTCATCTCCATGAAAGATGAGAAAATATGTGAGTTCATTAACCACCACATCATTTGTCACTTTTGTGTTCCTCATCACCTCATCACTGACAATGGAAAACAATTCAAAAACAAAACATTGTAAAAATTTGCGACGCGCTCGACATTCACTTAATTTCTCATCACCCTATTACCCACAAACTAATGGCAAAGCCAAATCCACTAACAAAACCTTAAAAAAATTTCTTATGAAAGTGGTTGACAATATCAAGGATTAGCATACGCACATTCCTTTTACCCTCGTGGGCATACCACACTAGTATTTGCACTTCCACTACGACCACACCCTTTTATCTCGGTCTACGGTATAGAGGCGCTTCTACCTCTCGAAGTCTAGATTCTCTCACTTAGCATTTCTCTCCATGACATACTCAATGATGATGAATTTCACAGACCATTTATCACAACTAGAGTTATTAGATGAATGTTGTCTTAACACTGATCACCTTCAAGTTTACCAAAATGTATCAAATGTGCCTACGAAAAATGTGTCCATGAACTAACCTTCCAATTCAAAGTGACCTTATCCTAAAATAAAATTAACACATAACCAAAGTAGAAAAAGTAAACGGAAAAAATTTCTCCTAATTGGATTGACCATACATCGTGACTCATACCTATGGATCAAGTGCTTATCGCTTATCTTCACTCAATGGTAAATCCAAACCTCGAGCCCCTTAATGACTCATAGTCCTACCTCACCTTTTGTCTCTTTCCATGCTCGTCCCTTGAGTGCTATTCTTCATACACCTCATTAATGATTAAACAAGAAGCATGTGAGTACCCGTCACTTTTTATCTTCTCTTGAATTTTTGTACCATGGCGCCGCACATAATATGATTCTCATGGATACTTCCCATCTACCTTCAAATGAGATCCCATGGTCGTTTCACCTTGCCTTTTGCATGAGAGTCCTATTCTCCCCGATATTTTCCATGATTTCAAAGACCTCACATGGGACCAAAATCCTTGAGTCAAACTTCTAATAAAAAGATGACTCCTCTTGAAAGGACATATTCCTCTCGATAACTTATGTTATAAATAGACTCGCTCCCTTGAAGGAAAGCTATGTAAATCTCTTACAAAACAAACAAAAAAATGAGAGCAACCGAAGCTTCCCATAGCGATCAGCTTCACGAAGACCTCAAGGAGTTAAATTTTATTCATCCCATATAGACTTCCAAAGATCGATCACCTATTTAAACTATAGGTAAAAACAACAACCTTTTATCATGGACTTGCCCATTGTGACCTAGGTTCTCTTGCCTAAAGCGCATGCTACCTATACCATATAAAAATTACCTACCTTTCACCCTTTTTACCATTCCCACTCCCATTTCCTATTGCCTC
This sequence comes from Taxus wallichiana var. yunnanensis, assembly GCA_018340775.1. NCBI lineage: Eukaryota > Viridiplantae > Streptophyta > Pinopsida > Cupressales > Taxaceae > Taxus > Taxus wallichiana. The sequence continues at coordinate 92,267,365 of CM031236.1, forward strand.
AAGGGACTTCTTGGAACTTAGACATTTGGTGATCATGTGACTACTTTTCACCGTAGAACAATCAATCATGCAATGTCTTTAGGGTCTTACGTTCATCACCTCTTTCAAGGTGTGATTTACTCGGTATGATCCTACCCAATCTGGTGGCTTTCTTGCCCCCTCTTATCTTTTGAACCGTCTTTGTTTACGTTTTGTTCATCTTATACAAGACTTGGTCCTCGATGCTTACTTTTGGGGTAATCTTCTTCTTTTGTCACAATCGACATCACCTACATCACTTTACCTATAATCCACCCACACCTAACAGATCTAAAACCCACACCATGCCTAAAACCTACTACCTCATTTTCCAACCCTCTCATATTCTTCCCTAGCTCATGGGAGAACTACATCGGCCTGAGGTCCCTTTTGTTAGGACTATGTAGGTAGCACTCGAGGGCATGGGGCCCTTGGAGGTTAGCTCAACCATCCTCTACCTTAACAATTCATCTTCCATGTGCCTCACATTACATCACACCTAACTTAGTTTCCCTTTTATACCCAAAATTGGAAATTCAACCACATACATAACGAGTTGTTTCATATTTTAAACATTATCACAACATACATTTATTATGCCTACCATTTCTCTACCATCATCATGCATGTATTATAACACATCTCACATATGACCCATATTATCATTCATTGCATGAAATAATGACTCACAACTTCACCTACTTTCAACTCCATCATGCCTAAACAAACCTGACTCAATCCATGCCTATAACCTAACTCAATCCATGCCTATAATCTGACTCAACCATGCCTAAACTAACCTGACTCGATCCATGCCTATAATTTGACTCAACCATGCCTAAACCGACCTGTCTCGATCCATGCCTATAACCTGACTCAATCCATGCCTATAACTTGACTCAACCATGCCTAAACCAACCTGACTTGATCCATGCCTATAACTTGACTTAATCCATGCCTATAACCGAACTCATCCATTCCTATAACCGGACTCGATCCATGCCTATAACCTAACTCAATCCATGCCTATAACCTGACTCAACCATGCCTACACAAACCTGACTCAATCCATGCCTAAATTAACCTGACTCGATCCATGCCTATACCAACCTGACTCCATCATGCCTAACTCACCTAATTTCCATCCATATCAACACAAAAATTCATATCTCATAAACACATCAACAAATCAAATCATAGCATGTATCTCATCATATAAATCAATGTGTATCTCAAATATACATGGCTATCTCATCATGTCCATCATCTCAAAATTGTCATTGGCACGTAAGCTGATATATAATACAAAATGTCATCGGCATGCAGGCCGGTCTCATATATACAACAAAATAATGAATCAATATAAAATATCTTGGCACACAGGCCGGTATATGCTCAAAATATACAAAAATATCTCATACATCCTCACTGTCATCGGCATGCAGGCCAATATGTGATCAAAACTATAAATATCTATCAGCATGTAGGTCGGTATATACCACACAAAAACTATCATACATCAAAAATTAGATGACCGCATATCAGGCATCTTGGCGGATGTCCTCCATCTCTGTATCACCTGTATCCTTGGCCATCTCGGGTCCCTACCGGCACTCGCCTAGAGCTGGTCTTCATGCACTGGTAGCCTTTGCCTGATCATGCCTCGAGCTTGCGACCCCCTGTGCTCTCCACATTGTGAGTGCAGGATCTCATCGTCTCACTGGATGCCTGTTTTGCCTTGTACTCGGCATAGGATATGAAGTCTATCCCAGCCACCATCATCTAGTCCTGATAGTATCTAGCCTCTCCTAGGGCATCTCGTAATTTAGATACGAGTACACGGCCTCGTAGTGGTCTCATAGGTCTCGGCCCCTGTACCTATCCTATGGGACCCTGTTCCGCTCCTTGTGAACTGGGACCCAGTCCTGGTCCTAGTGCCTATGATGGTGGTGCCTATGATGGTGCTCCCTACCCCTGTGCTTGTATCTGGGCCTGTAAGACCCATATTTTTGCCTAAGCTATGGCCAATTGGCCCTGTAAGCCTACCACCTGAGCCTATAAGGCTACCACCTGACCATCCCCCTCCTCTCCATCTCCATCTCCTCCACCAGCCATCTGGGCCTGCAGACAGACCGCAACTCCGTACATGTAGCTCTACTACCTCTACGTCGAACACTCCATCTATGCTCGCAGTATACCCAACTGGGTAATCAATGTAGCTACCTACCCCTGTAGGGTGTCTCTCTACACTATAATGGTAGCTAGATCTGGCTACCTTGGTTTGGGTGGTATGGCTCATAACTAAGCCAACCACTACTACTCGTGCACTGTCAGCACACACCCAGCCAGCCGCCTATTTTCCACCCACCGACTTCTCCTCCTACCCCCTGTGGGCACTCAGTAGACTATCAGAGAGGTAAGGGCCTCTCCATGTCATCTCTTCGATACTGTGGGAAGGGTGGAGGTATGTCTTGTACTAGCTTGAACTACCGCTGGACTTTGTCTACCGAGATCATCTCATACTCCCTAGCATGGTGACCCTGTATCCATCTCTCTAGCTGGAGCTCATCTAGCTCCTCATGCATATGCCTATATGAGGGGAATCCCACATATGGCCTCCATATGATGTCCACTGGACAACCCCTCCAAAGAACTACTAAAATGGGCCACATCATGTGTGGGCCTCTCAGATCTCCACTCTCCAATCACTGACACCCATCTCTTGCACCCCACCCACACAAATATTTCTAGGAATGCATCTACTCAGGGCATCCCTATAGGCTGCACACAAAATTTGTGCTCGTACACCTAGTAGTGTAGTAAAAATGTACAACACAAGCTAAACCTGCGCAACCACCCATATGACCACAACTCCCTATACAACTACACCAAGAATGCTGGTGCCTAGGAAAAGCAGGTCTCATCCACCATCATTTCATAGAGTACTCCCATCGCTGATCAAGGAAAGCATCCACCCTCTGCATCTGGAAATGCATAGCAGGACACTTCCTCCATCAACAAAACCACTAGTCTCGTTTCCTCCTAGGATGGGCTAGGTACATCTCTCCAGAGCTCAAGATAGCACTATGGAATCTCATATCAGCCATCCCCTCTCTAAAAATAGACACAATCAGCTCCTCTGAGGCCTGAGGAGATAGAATAAACCTGTACACCCAATATGGGTAACTGAAGAATCCAGAACACATCCTCTAGGGTGATAGTAATCTCACCCGTTGGTAGGTGGAACGTGTTGGTCATAGAGTCCCATCTATCGATGAGCACGACCATCAAACTGGGCTGCCAAACAACATGTCTATAATGAAAACTCCACTCAACCCAACTGCCTCCACATGTTGCAACTCCTCTGGGGTCGCTGCTCGCACACCTGTCACCAAAAGAGTGGTGGAACCCTATCCCGCATATGTATCTCTGTGTTCCCCTACATATAATATAAGCACGACATTAATTTACATGTATCATTCCATATTCAACAATTATCATTTTCCTGCACCCTATTTTCACCCTACCTATCTCAACTACCTAGCCCACATCACTTTTGGACCTCAGTGCCCACTAATCGACCAAGACTAGTTCATCCTAATCGACTCCCGGTCACCCTTTAACTAGCATCACCCTATTTGGTGATCGATACTGTTCACCCTTACTCGACCACCGGTTACCCTTAATCGCATCACCACCTGCTTGGTGACCGATACTAGTTCCACCTAACCAACGCTGGTCACTATCGTGGAAAAACCCATGATTTCCCAAAACCCCCTTTCTAAAAACCTCCCCGCCCCTTTACCCCCTAAAATGACCTAAACTACCCTTAGACCTCCACCCACCACCAACTATCCTGTTTAATACCCTCCCCATTCCTCCTCTTACCCAATATTCCCCATCATTCCCAAATTTAATTTATGCCCACCCACCAAACTGAAAAACAAACAAAACTTAAACCAACACCGAAATACTCCTCTAATCTATCAAATCAACAACGTAGAGTAGGGCACTTACCTCGTCGCACTTACGCCATCTTGGTGGCATGTATGGCCACTATACTGGTGGCCCACCTAATCCCTCTCTGGCCTCTCGCCATCACCAAATCGATACCCGTAACCTCCGCCCAATCAAATCCTCGCAATGATCCCCGTGGAATCATTGCTCACCAACCAATCACTCATTGATCACACCACCAGCTCACTATTCTATTTCTTCTGGACACTTTTCTCTCTTTTTTTCATTTTCTCACTTCGTAAAATACCAAATGAATAACAAAAATTCATATTTTTATTTTTATAACAAACCCGACCTAACTGACGTCAGTTACCCTTGACCGGCATCGGTCATGTGCCCTACTTAACCGTCATTGGTTTACCTCTACCAACGCCGATTATACATGACCGGCATCGGTCACTCTCACCTAGACATTTCCCTAAATTTTACCCTTTTACCTCACCTACTTCCTTTTTTACCTCACCCAACCTTGCTTCTCTTCCCCCATTACCCACCTACCTTTTCCCTCACATTTACCTTTTATCACACCACTCACTAATTCGCTTGTTGCCTCGCGCTCCCGGTTTCAAGGGGATCACCTTCACCCACACATGGGGCAACCACATTTTTTTTTGTTAGCGTTGCTTACTAATACAAGCTATGCAATGAAAAGGGGAAAATGTAGACACTAAAATTAGGTCACACTCCCCTTTGTCCCACGATGAATAAGCACCCTTCATCACATTCACATAGTCATGGCCTTCTTCACCCCACTAATGTTAATTTAATTAATTTAATTCATTATCCTCACCATATTTGTTATTTAAATATCTTAATTTAAATAATATCCACACATACACCTCACTTAGACACCTCATCAAGCCAACTCACCCTAAGACCTTTTCTTAGTAAGTTTCCATAACTAACTAAGACTTACCTAAACCCTAAAAATCAATGCCTAAATTATCTCTAACCACATTCCCACATGTTGACAAGAAGCTTCCAGCCTAATCCATGGTTTGATGACATGAGATCCGAGGAAATCGAGAGGATCTCCTTAGTTTAGTAAACCTGTGAAATCCCGCCTTGATCGACGCCGATTACCCCTAACCGTCACCGGTTAAGATGGAACCACCATCGGCTACCCTTTTAACTCAAAAACAACCTTATTCTCAAGGTTGGTAGAAGATTGGAAAAGGATTAAAAGGTTGGCGAACATTAACACATTCCAGAGAGATATTGCTCCTTCCGAGAGTGAATTTCAGCGAGAACACGCATGCAAGGAATGAGATCAAGCATATTTTCCGCACACCATCCCAAGAATGATCCGATCTAACCAAGCAAATAGGAATGTACATACAGCCCATGTGCAATCTTTCCTTCAGCTTGGTGATTACCTCGCATCCTTCAAACCTCTCATCAACACCTCTATCCCTCACTTACGTACATCCAGTGCTAGAATCCAAGTAAGTAAACATTATACTTCTCTGGTTCATTCCATCTCATCATCAGATTGTCATCTATTGTTTACCTAGTCACCCATTGACCTCCTCCAACAATCACCCTCCATATACCCATTAAAACCTTATCAAATCCTACCCAAATTACCTAATACCTCATCCCAACCAACCAAAGTCCTTTGTGTAATCACAAAGGAGACCTAAATCTCATTCTGTGGCATTCCTAGTTTTCCACAAGAATGATTACAACCAACCATCGTTGGTCACCCTTAACCGACATCGGTCACTATATTTTCCCATACAACCTGCAATTAGTGACCTATCCACCTAATTCCCTCTCACCCTTATTCACCCGTGATCTACCCGGGACCTTTGTCGGACTGCAGAGACTCGTAACTAGTTATTTGACCTTTCGATCCTATTATAACCGAGCCTCGCTAGATTAGATCTATTTCTTATTTTTTTAAAGTGAGATAGCTAAATAATTTCAAATTACAATAGGATTTTCCTTATTTATTGCATTAAATTGTTTAAAACATTGGACTGATAGCCATCTAGGAATTATCACACTTATCGGATCTAACACGCTAGTAGTTCACTACACATATTGTTTAACTCCTTCTCGGTGGTCTTGCTTTGCATTATAGGTAGTTCAAGCTAGCCAAAAGGAAGCTCTCATGATCAGTCAGGATTCGAATTCATATGCATGTAACAACCCATCAACCAACATTAAAACAAGTATTCCTCCTATGCCCGTTACCCTATCTATTTTGTCATTACTTTAAAGAAATGATCTAGAATCGTATGAAACAATATCATCACTAGACAAATTATTTTACAAGGTGGGAAGAAGTAAGTACCTACAAAGGATTGTACAATAACTACAATAGCTAGGTTTTTATGGGAAAATGTTCTTAGTAGGTATGGATGTCTCGTTGAGATTGACAAGTGATAGGGGAACACACTTTTGAATGATACAATCAAAATATTATTGGATGAATTTATGGTTTCGCACCACAAGACTACACCATATCATTCTCGTGAAAATGGTACTACCGAGGCCTTCAACCGTATATTTAGCTAGACCTTGACAAAAATTTATGATGGTGGAAGGAAATGTTGGGATGATAAAGTTTATATTGTTCTTTGGGCATGTAGAACAACCTACAAGAGGTTAAATAAGGACACACCCTTTCGCCTGGTGTTTAGCATGAAGTAGTTCTTTCTATGGAATTCATGTTACCTTCTTTGTGTATTACGTATGCTAGAGGTCTAGCTAATGAGAAAGAATTAGAATAAAGAATTGACAGGTTAATACATTTAGTTGAGAGGTGTGCCATAACACGATTGTGTCGAAGTAGGAAAATACTAGAAAGAAGGCATGGCATGACCGACACATCGGTGATAAGAAGCTTGAGGTCGACAGATGGTACTACTTTATGATTCTAACTTTTCACACCATCCAAGAAAGCTTAAGGTGCATTGGTTGGTACCATATGTTATCAATCATATAACTGAATCATACACTTTCTAGTGGAGGTGATTGATGGAATGCGGCACTGGTTGCTTTAATAGGAGTAGTCAAGCCTTATTATAAATAAGTATTCTTGGTGTTTTTAATAAGGAAATATTACTATTTAGTATAGGTTTCTTGTTTTGTATTTCCTTCTTCATCGTTATGCTTTGTCAATTTAGTTTGGTGCGTTATAAAATAAGCGTGTTTACGCACTGGAAGCTAATTACAATTTGAAGTATTTTTATGCGCAGAGGACTGCACATACCATTGGTGTGGGGTGATTGTTATTTGTTATTTAAAAATGGGTAAACATGAGAAAAAACTATTACATGTGTTATTCAAGTATGGAAAGGAGTTGTTTGAAAGGAGATTGCTTCTAAAGAAGACCATAAATGGAAATGAATGAAGGGAAAATATAATGCGAGGTATGTAGTGGCTATGGAAACTACTATGGGAGGGCACAAAGGGGGGAAGGAACTTTAGTGCATGACATTATGTAGAAGATAAGTTTGTAGTAAGAGGGTAGGAAGGTGTGCTAGAAGGTTATAGCTGGGGTGCGAAAATGTACCACACGGAAATTTTCAAAAACTTTGAAAATGGTCAATTAATGAGAGGATTTTTAGTAGGTGAAGGAGTAATAAATGCACTAAATTTTTGAAAATATATATAAGGATGTGATGTGGGTTCATTTTTACCTTTTCAATCACAAGTATTCAAGTGAGCTAAGTGAATCATATCAAGTGTGGAGAGTTTTGAAACCAGATGTGGAGAGAATATTTGTGCACACAAAGGCTTACCTCCCCGTTGGTGAAGGGTTTGAGAAAAGAAGAAGTGTTGAGAAGGAGCTAGGGCATGCGGTTTTGAGCTATGGAAAATGATTTCGAGCTAGGGTTTGAACTTACTCGATACATAAGACAAAATTTAGGATTTTTATGATGGCACTAAAGAAAGCACTTGTAGCATGCACAAAAGGAAAGAAAAAGGTGGAAGTTGAGGTTGAAATTTCTCCCGAGAGAATTTTTTAGAGATGCAATACCCAAAAGGAGTAATAGTCATAAAAGATTGGGATTCCCACATCCGCAGATGCAAAGTAAGTGACTACAACCACCGCACAACTAATAACAAGGGAGAGTTGGATGCTTTTCCGAATAAAAAGACCAACAAGTGTGTGGTGGAAGATATGCTAGTGTATGAAGACACTGGGGAAAAAGTTACTTAAGGAGATAAGAGTTTACCAATTGTATGAGCTCCCATATTTTGGAAAACATTAACCTTTATACCAATGGATTATGAGTAGATTCCATGAGGACTTCTTCTATTTATCTAGACAGAGGGTTAGGATCACATCGGTTCTAATTGTGACATTAATAAGATTGAAGGGAAAAGGGAGATACATTGTTAGTTATCTCACTAATAAATTAGTGGTTATAGCCAAAAACAAGGAGTTGGGGTATGCCAAGGGCCTCATAGAATGGACATCTAAAACTTGAGGAAGTACCCTATGGTGCAGAAGCCGTGCATTTACTCACCAAACTAAATGCTCAAGAGAGATGGTCACAGTAAACACCGTGTGGATTTATAATGCAAATAAAATATCCTAGGGAGAAGTGTACAATTTAGTAGGTTATATCACAGAGTCCATTGTTGAGGAAGTGCACACAGGAGCAAAGATAAGTTGTGGTGCCATCCTCTTATCTCTTGTTTTTGTATAAATTGGAGTGCCCGATGGGGCAAAGAACAAAATTGGGGAATACCCCACTTAGAAGAAGTCCCTCACTGAAAGGTTCGAGAAATATTTATGGGGAGGATCAATGAGTGGCCCATTCAAGAAAGGGGTAGAAATGTGGTATGATCAAATTCACGTGGTGTTTGAGGAGGATTGGTGCATTTCAAAGGAACTACCTTCGGTAGAAGGTAAGGTAGTATAGTTCATATTGTATCAACATTTGTGCATTGCACAGTTTTCCATGAAGGATGGGACATGGAGTCCATAGTGTAAACTATCCTATGCCATCATAGTGCACTACTTCCGTGCCTCATTTCATAGATTTACCGATTCTCACCGTCTAAAATTCAACGCATACAAGGTATATTGTGACTACCATACCCTCAGGAAAACATATGTATATCCAGGTCAGTCTGCCTACATTGACAGGTTCATTTCGTGACGTCATAAATATGAATCCAATAAGTTTTTCTATTGGGTAAAGTGGAGCCATGCTTATATATCTTCAGCTCAAGTATAGGCTAGAGAATAATAAGTATGTGGAGAATGAATTCATACTCTAAGGTCCGCCTAAGGGAAAACATACAATGGAAAATGTGCCAACTCCAAATCCTCGCTACTAGCATACAAATAGACAAGGAAGAAGAGGAACACAAAGATAGTGGACATTTAGATCATAGAGGCCAAAGGAATCCCATAAACAAAGTGGAGAGTGAGCACATAGATAATACACCATAGGTGCAATAAGTAGAAGAGCACTTGGACATGGATGCAGTCCCAAAGAGCGCTGATTTAAGAGGGTATTCAGAAGAACCAGGACCCAAGGCGCGGGAACACCACAACTTGTAAGAAGATCAACTAGACTCTCCCCTCATAAAGAGGCATTTGAGGAGAAAAGAAAGAGAAATTTGAAGCTGAATGAGGAGGCAGAGGAGTATGAGGAGAGCATGCCTATAACCCTAGTGTAGGTAGAAGATGTGGATGAACTTAAAGATGAAGAAATGAAAGATAAAGAGGAAGTGGTGAAGGAAACAAGATACGGTGCAAGATAAACCCATCACACATGATACTACTCAAGATGGAGAAGGGACAACTCCAAATCTTGGAGCTCAGTTCCTAAGGCCAAGAAAAAGAAAACAAGTGAAGAATATGTTGTGCCAAGTATGGGTTATGTTGAGGACACAAGAAAAATTGTTTTCTTCCTATTTCATAAAGACAATGGGCCTTAAGGAATTATATGGATGGGAGATGATGGATCCAAACATGTCCACAACGTACACAAGGAAACAACTATCCCGGTCCATGAAGACCCATATAGATGAGCCAAATTTAGACTTCGTGAGGAATCTTGTCCATCAAGGAGAGTGAAGAGGGTACCCCAAAGAAGACACATGACAGTAAAGCCTACTCTAATGTCTGATGAGAAGGAAAGAAATGCCTTTGTTAAGGTATATATAGAGGTGGTGTGGAGGAACATTGATAAGGCTGCCACCATTAGAGTGCTACTTGAATATAAAAAGGAAATAAATGCAGAAATAACATGTTTAAAAGGAGAAAAGGACCTAGAATAGAAAAATAATGAGGCCTTCATTAACATGGTAGAAGAAATTAGAGATTACATTCTAAAAGTAAGACCTCATCTTGATTCTAAGGTACCTGAGAAGTTTCCTTCAGCTATGAATTATGTGTGCACATTGGTTGATTTGGTGCTAGAAGATGGGCCAATTCAAATGCCAGCACCAAAGGATCTCTGAACAAGAAGCAAAAAGAGAAAGGGCTCCATGGTTAGGAAAATTTCAAATTATGAGGCATTGCTCCAAACTCTAAAGGATGAAATGCAGAAATCGACCAAGCTTTGAATATTTTTGTGGCACTGTATAGTGATAAGGACCATAACTCTAGTTGAAGATAATGATGTTCTAAAGGCCATGAAAGATGAGACATTGGGATGCATAGAAAGATTGGCACTAGTGACACAAAAGTGTAAAGATCTTGTAGTAGCCAAAGACCCACATAAGGAGGGAATATATGAGATTGGCAATATAGGGAATGATGACTTTTACGACCAATGTTGTTTAAGTATTAGAGAATGAAAAGGAAAATATTACTTAGGACGTATTGAAGCCATTACAACAGACATATCTCTAGATAAAACAAGGACTACGCTCGATGACTAGAAGACATTGGAAGATGAGATTAAAAGTGAGTATACAAATTTGATCCTTCCGGTATTGAAGAAGAGGAAGCTACGTGACTAAAGGTCTATTCTTTTGTACAATGATTCTTTACATTATTTCCATTCTTATTCTTTATTATTTGGGAACATTAGAAAGAATCCCCATTACCGGGATGACAATGTACTTTATTGTGGGGTGATGTTGAGAAGACATAATATTGTGATAAGGATAAAACAAACAAACAATGTGTGTGTAGGAACAAGGTGAACTTGAAGGCACAGAAGGATAGGAAAGGAAACACACTCTGTGATAAGCTGATTCGGACTTAGCCATTTTCATGGATGCGGGATATTTTTAGAAGATAGCATGTGGAACACACATCAGATGGAGACTTGCACGACATGAAAATTCTATTTTGGGAATGAGCGACTGATAATCACCATGCATGAGCTTGAGTTGATAATAGTATTACTTCTTCCAGTTAACTATAGGATGTCTATTATTAGTGCACTTGCATGTGTGCATGTTAATGTAAAGGTGCATGGCTATTATCAATGTGTGACCTATTTTGGGAAGTGTGTAGAGGTGAAGGGAAAGTCCCCACCCCTATAAGTATGTATGGAACTATGTTGTTTAGTAAGTAGTGAATTATTGTAGAGTTATGTTGTTGGATCTGATGTGTGCATGACTTATGGTGATGCTTTGTAATGTAAGATGCTTCTCTCAGTATTACAATGTTTAATGTAGTGGAGTATATTGATGGATAATGGTTTTAAACATGACTATAACTAGTTCTTGATGGTTAATCTTATTATAGTATTGTTTAATTCATGATTCTCTAAGATCTAGATGTAGTTAAGCACTGTGGAATGTTTATGGTTATTTATGGTTCTGAATATTTTGTATCTTCATCACACTAACATCCTACACAATTAACTCTAAAGAGGGGCCTTGTACCTTTGTGCACTTCAGGTGAGCACTCAACTCGTAATGGGTGATGTGCCAACAGTGTGGGTTTTATATAGTAGATTCTAGGATACATCATTTCTTCATTTTAAAATACCTAACCTTAATAAAAATACTAAAAATTGTTGTGTGGAGGACACCGAGGGATTTCCAAAAGGTCTTATTTTGGGAAAATATTAGCTTACATTCAAAATTTATGGCCATTCAAGATGAGGGTGTCATACTATAATAAATACCAAAGGTGATCTTTGCCTTTTGGACTCGTAATTGCATCACATCCTCTCGAAATACGAAATTTCAGATTTTTAGGATTCAAAACTTTGGGCATTTTGATTTTAGATTTTGGGTTACTATTCCTCACTCAAGTTGGCTCAAGATTTCTAAAATGCCAAACCTCCGAAGTATAAAATTAAGACTTCGGGGTTTAGAATCCAAAACTATGTTGCATGTGACATTGTTCATTGGTCAAGTCAAAAGTTTCAAAATTTTGAAACCCCGAAGTCCAAAATTTGGACTTTTAGTTTCAGATCTTTTTCATTTTGGAGTATTAGGACTTCAGGTTTTTGGTTTTGAGAATTCAAGTTTCGGGGTTTTGGGAATTTAGGTTTTGGGGTTTCGAGGGTTCGAGTTTTGGGGTTTCGAGGTTTGCTCACTCGCTCAACTCTACCGCTAACTCGAACTCCCAAAAGCTTGGAGTTTGAATTTCAAACTTCAGGTTTTGAACTTTTCTCCTCCCCATGTGGCACTGTTCACCATGAGCTCCCAAGACTCTAAAACTCCAAAATCAACTTGCTTTTATGCGTTGAGCTCAATTTTGGATCTTTTCACTCCTTGTCTTCGGATTTCATCATTTTTCACTTGGGACCACCTCTTAACGACCTCACATCCAAAGTCCAAATTTCATAATTTGGAGATTCTTCATTTCCCAAAATCCTCTACAATGTGCCCGACATGCCTAACATGTTCAGCCAATACCGAAGTGTGATCTCCCCTGGCTGAATTGATCCCTCATTTTTTCTATGTGAGGTCTTGTTTTTCTAATTTACCTGAGGGGTAAAATTGGATAACATTACCTTGATTTAAAATTTCTCTTGGGGCCCACCATTAATCATTACTTTGTAATGAAGGGGGGTTGATGTTTTAAAATAGTCTATTTCCATCTCGGTTGACCTAGCTCTTTCTCGGTATTTCCAAACATTCCAACTTGACACTTTAATTGTTGAATCACCACCTACTCATTACATTAGGCCTTATATTTTGTATTAGAGGGATTTTCTAACCATGCCCCGACCCTTATACCATCGACCTCTTCACTACATGTCCATTTAACGCCATATTGTTTCATCAAATCTCATGGGCCGAGCCCATTCTTCAATGTGCCACGCTATTTATACCCCGAGTTCAACCCTTATTTACTACCCCACCTTAGTCTTCTTACATGGGTCATCGAGCTTACCAATTCACCTTGACCCTATGTGATTAACTCGAGCCATTGATCGTAAGGCACATTTAATCCAGACGCATCCATGGAAGTCCGGCCACATGTAGATGCCCTCCGCAACTCTAAGGCCTCCACTCTCTCTTGAATTTTGATGTTATGCTAATGGGCCACATGTTGGCCCCCATGCGAAAAAAAAAAAAATCACTACCTTAAACTTGTCTTAGACCCCAAGTTGGTCCGATGATCCACTCAACACCTTACCTTTATGGATTTCAAGGAAATCTTGGCCCCACCCGATATGCTTTCCTCCTAATTAGCTTGGTTTTTTATCACTAGCTCAAGACCCAAATCATTCAATCTGATATGGTGTCATGACTCCCTTTCAAACATGCCTCTCTCTATAACAATTTCCTCCAAGTGACTTGACCATAGATGATTTATCCATTTTGTACCGATGTAATAGTCTCTATTCTAGAGGCCCAACTCCATTTTCATCATGCTTTGTTCATCGTCAAATTTTCTTTTCTTAAGCCCCACCCATTCAATATTTTTCAAGGGTTCACATAGTCGAGCTCGACTCCTTTGGCTATTCCCATGCATGCTCAAATGACACGATTTTGACATGAACTTGGTTGATTCATTCCAACTTGACTTCCTTCTCGTCTCGCATAACCAGCCTAATTATTCCATACGCATGGCTTGATTCCAGCTCTTACTCTCCTCTGAAGTTATTTACATATGAACCAATTTCTTGGCTTGCCCTCAATTTCTACAGGTGCTCATATTCCCTTATTTAGCAAGGCTCATTGTGATGTTGATCAAGTCGCTTACTTAGGTGTTCGACCGACCTTGCCGAGTTTCTCCTTTTCCTCTTCAGGACTCAAAACTACCATGTTAACTTGATTTCTTCATTACATGGCCTCACCTTTTCAAGATGAACTTCCTCGCTTCAACATGTGAACTTGATGCTCGTTAATTTCATATATTGGCATGATATGTAATGACTTGGTGACAGATACCAAGAGCTTGGTTTCACCGTAAAATTGAATTCACCAATGTTTCCAAATGCTCATTTTTTCCTTTATATAAAGATAGCTTGGTATTGGCTTTAAATGAACTTGGTGGCCATCTTACACAACCTCGGCCCCCTACATTACCAATTTATCTAGGTCACCATCTATATTGTAGCTCACTAGTGAAAACTAGAGCTCAGGATGATGAATAATGCAATCCTCCATCGGGTGATCTCACCATGCGTAAAAAAACTTGGTGAGTGCTCAAGTAACTTGGTTTAGCCTTTGAATATGCAAGGTGTGAGTTCTATTTTCACAAGTATCTTGATGAGTTTTGGTAGCTTAGTCACCGAATCTCTGATCCCCGATTCTCGAGATGAAAATCTAAATATTTTCCACCCTTCCTTCATGAATTTATACATTTTTATGATTTTAGTATCCCAAGAGGTCTCATGAAATGTTTGGAAGTGGTCCATAATGAATTACCTGGATTTTTTCCAATTTTTCGAGATCGAGTCCCTTTCGCACTTACATTAATGCAAGCTTTCCTATTTTGTAATTTCACTAGGGTCTTTAAATTAGATAACAGGGCCTCAAACTTCATCATATACACCAACATCTAGCTATGGACACTAAGGCATGGGCACTCTAGACCTCTCTTAGGATTCTATATCATGGGGTTAGATAAAGTTACTTTCTCATATCATCACAATTTTTAGTCAGATACAGAGAAATTTTAACAAGACATAAACATTCCTCTAGCAAACATAATGCATTCTTTCTCCATTTATCCATAGAATAAATATAGAACTAATGTTGTACAATGTGGACCTAAACATAGATCATGCCATTTGTAGTGGTTTATTTAATTCAAAATAATATTTTATAGATGCCAAAATCTAATAAAATGTAGTGGTAAATGAATAAGAAATGAAGTACAAAATAGACCCAAGAAAATAAGTAATTAAGATTAAAACCCAAAGTACAAATGAGGAGAAAAAATAACGTAGTTATTTCACAAGTAATTCAAGACTGTGCCAAATTGAAGATATAATGAAAAAAGATGGAAAATTATCACAACGAACCTCATAAAATTGCATGAGCATTGCGAATGAAAAGACTAGGGAACCTATAGAGGGGCAGGGGAACCTGAGACACGAGATACCTATTATGGGAACCTTTTTCTACTCATATGGTGTAAAAACCTATTTTAGAGAGTTGCAAGATGTTCGCTTCCCTTCATTTATTGTTTCTTTTATGTCACACCAAGTTCGTGGACGCCACCGTAACATCTAATGAATAAATGACCCAAAAAAACCCTCAAAAGAACATCAAATATTGAAAATAAAATAATGCAAATAAAGGTTCAAACAATCCTCAAGTGTCAAATGAGTGATCTTAAGAATGAGCATTATACTACATTTCAAACCAAATATAGTT
Organism: Taxus wallichiana var. yunnanensis; assembly: GCA_018340775.1. Lineage (NCBI taxonomy): Eukaryota > Viridiplantae > Streptophyta > Pinopsida > Cupressales > Taxaceae > Taxus > Taxus wallichiana. Next base: position 92,283,118 of record CM031236.1, read on the forward strand.
CTATATGTGTGTGTGCAGAATCAGGCCCTAGGTGGACTCTTGGCATGTCACACTGATAGAGATAAAATAGCTAGATGTAAGAAATGTAGATAGATGTGTGCATGAAAGAATGAACTTCCCTCCTATACGTGTATGTAGAAGTATCAATCCCTTGCCCTTACATGTGAATGCCAGATGGATTCTTAAATTCTTTTGATAATGGCCTCCTCAATGCAGCCTCTTTAGGTGCCGATAGATAATTATTAGTGCTTGTCCTCATTATGGTCACATAAGTTTATATTTAAATGATTCCTTTTTTTTTGTTTCATAATTAACCCCGAAAAGGCTAACTACTAAAAAGATAAGATACCCCAATGGCTATAAAGGACCTAAAATATGTTAACAAAGTACAAATAGGTCAAGGGTGCCTAGAGGGGGACAGAGAGCCTCGACGCCGGCCCCGGGCCGGGAGTTTGTGTCCAAAGTGAGAAATGCCAAAGTATGAAAAGATAGAGTGGGATAGAAGGAGTGTGAGATCAATAATAGAATCGTAGAGGAATAAAAATGGCCTAATACATGGGTTATGTAGTACTTATCTTACGTAGGAATCATACCAATAGTAGAGATGTGGTCAAGACTAGAAAGATACCCAAAATGTGTGATTTAGTGTCTATATTTTCCCCACTTTATGTTTTTGAGAAACATCTCAATAACATAAAGTAGATAGAAGATGTGTACCTGATAACCATGTAGATCGATGGCGAAAATCATGTCAAGAGAAAAGGAAAAGCATGGAGTGATAAAAATGTGAAGCGTGGAAACTAAAGAAGAGGAAGTGCAAAAAGTGATGATGATGATGACCCTAGGGTGAGAGCATATGTGTAGATGTTGTGTGTGTACTGATTTTAATTTTTATGTTGATGTGACTAATTATCGTTATCCAAAATTCACCCCCAAGGTAAATTTTGATAACATGCATCAAATTCTTTAGTCCCAAGCAATTATATTGATTCACGGTGAAAATTCATGTTTCTAGGGTCCCCTCATATTTTTTCTAACTCCCCTGTCCAAGAAGAAGAGAGCAAGTTCTGAGAAATGTGAAAAAATTGCAAAAAACAAGCTCGCCGTAAAAATCATGAAAATGGCTAAGTCCTGGTCCTGCAATAGTCGGGACATGAGGGACATCTCGACGGAACCGGCCGAAAGGCCGCCAGCGGTCCACGCAGATTTGGGACATTTGGGACAAAGGACACGCGGCACGCGGAAATCCAATCCCAGCCGAAAATGGAAGAAATTGACTAATCAATCTCAAACAGTGGGGCCCGGACATCTAGGCAATTAGTACGTGAACCGCCGGATCGCCGAAATGAGTCAAGGCAGCCCGAAACAATTGGGCCGAAGGTACGCCGAAGGACGCAAACCGACCGGACGGGCCGAAATGAGAACTTTCACCGTGGACGCGCGAGACAAAAGTACGCGAACCGCCGAACTGGGCGACCGGAAAATTTGTCCCAAACAATCCAGACAAATGGGACGAGAGTATGTGAACTAGCCGTTTGGCCAAAATGGGAAATTTCAGCACTCGTGCTGGGGACAGAGGGACGCGCGGACGCGGATGGCCGAAGGAGCCGAAAGCCAATCGGGATCACGCCACGTGTCACCGCGTAAAAAGGACATGGAAGCCCATTTCGTGCAAGCCAAGGATTTGTCCTACGCAACATATGGGACAAATGGGACAAAGGGATGCGCAGGACGCGGATAGCCAAGGAGCCAAAGGAGAAGAAGAAAAGTCAATGTTTGGTCCGAAAACTTCAAACGGCCATAACTTTTGACTCCGAGCTCCGATTTTCACAAAATTGACTTTCTGGAACGAGCACGACGTCCTCTATGCCAAAAAAACTAGATTTATTATTTTTAATGAGGGTAGATATATTTAAATAAGAGAAATATATTTGGCTCTGGGCTTAATGCTCATTCCCTGTCAAAATGACGTAAAATTGCTCTGCCAGCCCAAAATAGCTGCCCGCACTCAGAAGGCCATAACTTTTGCATTTCTCAACGAAATCACACAAAATTGGTACCGTTGGAATCATGGTTCTGAGCCCGATGCACAGAAATCAAGAAATTCTAGATTTGATCAGAATTGATTGATTTTTTTAACAAAACGTGGCCAGGTTCGTAATGTTGTTTTATTTCGTAGTCGGGAGTGCAATTAAGAGGCATGGTCATCATTCTTTCTCTCGCAAGACATGGGACAAGATGGGGAGCCTTTTGCAAGTAATGTATAACCATTCCATTCAATTTAATGCCTCTTATAGGTGGTCAAGGATAGATTTCGGATTTCCATTTTCCTTCTCTTTTCCTTCTCATTTTTCTATAAATTGGAGTGTTGGGCTCATAGAAAAGAGAGAGTTTTTGGGTAAGCAAAGCTCGCTGAAATTGCTTTGTGAAGCCAAGGTGTTAGCAGCCCTCAGTAGTGGACTCCTCGCATGGTGATCCGTGCCCTTATCTTGTAATAGATCGAACTCGTGCATACCAGAAGCAATAAAATACAAGTTTGTGGATGTATCTTCCCCGCCGTGTTTTCTTGCATTCTTCTTGCCCTTTTTTATCTTTCCACAAGAATATTGTGTCTATTATTATGTTCTCTGCAGAATTCATTATCATTGTGTGTGCTTGAATACTGCCGTGAATGCATTTTGCTAGATTATGGAGAACTCTGTCATCACCTCTTCTAGTGTGCACACTTTGCCTTTGATTTCACACATTTGGGAGACTACTCTCACACCTCCTTTTCTCGTGTATCACCGCTTTAGTGTAGGCTTTCATTTTATGCATTCTCTCTCCTGGTCCCTTGGAAATTTAGATTAGAACAGCTTATCTTATCCCGCATTAGAGTAGATTGTGGCAGTAGTTTAGAGCAAGAACTAACTTTTCTCTAGAGTTCTATCTCAAGTAAGCAAGTCCCACAACTTGGAGATAGTACCCATGTTATCCAATCACACCGTGAGTTCGGTATATGCACAGGGTGCTGTGATTCGAGTGATAACAATTACGTGATTGATTTTTTTGATGTGATGTGACCACCGCTTCCCCATAAGGAAGGACCTACGAGAAAATAAGAACAATCACCAAATACGTGTGTATATGATCAAGACAAGTAAAAAAATGTAAATAAATATGTGAAAGTGTGAAAAGGAACATGTGCACTCCGATCCGTGATGAGTGAAAGTTGTAGAAAGGATCATGTAGATGATGTAGACGAATGTGTTTTTGGTTGATCTCACACCGGCATGGCTAAAATGCGAAGTTATTTGGATGATCCTACACCAAGAAATGGAAGAAGTGTAGGGAGAAAATTATGGTGTCATCCTCCAACCTTTAAATACTTCTCAATGTGAACACCACTGTAGATGGTGTTTAAAAATCTGATCCATTTCAAACAGCCCAATCCAATATGAAAGTACAAAATGTCAGAATCAGATGCATACCGAGTGTTGAAGGAATGATATCTTGTAAAATATGATGTGTTAAGTGTTATAGAATATTTTGAATTGAAAATGTTGTGTAACTTCCTCCGGTCATAGGAACCTAGGAAGTGTTAAGGCATGCCTAGGTGCTACTATCTTGGAATGGATGCCTTGTGTTCTTTGCATGGTAATGACCCAAGTCGGGATCTGGTTCATTCGCTACGAATGATGACTATGTTGTATCTATACTAAACTATGATATGTGATGACTATGAATTAATGTGTGGGGTGAATTATTCACCCAATATATGCCCCGTCATTTGGGGTGCATGTGACATCTCTCGAGGAGTATGCAGCCTTTCTAAAGGAGGACCAATCGTCATGCTAAAATTGTGCCCCGCAGGAGATGAGGGAGTGTGTTTGGTAGAAAGAAAGGAACACACAAACAAAATGGCTATGAAACAAGTGTTAGTACAAGAAATATAAACACGCATGTAGAATATCAAGTGTAAGCTAGAAAACAAGAAAACACTGTGTAAGCTAAGATGCAAGAAGACAATGTAAACATGTAATAAGATAAAGTAGACTGCAAAAAGTGGGTTTCAAACATAGGACATCAATCATGATGTCACAAGACAATTAAGGGAATAGTGGTCAAAATCATATAAAACATCATATAAAATTCAAGACATAAGGAAAATCATGCAAAAAAATCATACGATGACCAAAAGATGAAACAAATATTAATAGACAACCATGGAAGCAAGTAGACTTACAAGACAAATGTTGCACATGAAGCACCAAGTTAGAATGTTAGAGAGATCAAAATTATGTGAAATCACATATAATACAATACAATAGTATGCTATGAAAAATGAAACAATAACACTTGTGATGTGTGAAAGTGGATTCCCCAGGAGCCACTACGAGAATGGTAATAGGCATATTTGCACAAACATCTATGTTATGTGTATCAATCATGATGACAAAATTTAATCCACAACTAGAAGTAAAATGAATGCGCATGTGTATATAAAAAATAATGACATAGAATGTATATGTCTAACATGCATAATAAAGTGAACATGTAAGCATAAGTAAGCAAGATAAAATGCTACCAATATATGCAGATGTTATGGATGAGATGGGATGGAATGTAATGTGAGAGTGATAAGAGACACGCACTTCCAAAGGGATGTGTATGAGTATCCATGTGATGAGGTTCATTTATATATTCCCCTCACAAGTCAAGAATGAATCATGTAACAAGAGTACGTCATCATGAAATGGTTTGAATGTGTGTTGTTAGAAAGATGTGAGCGATAAAATGTAGAGCATAGAGAGAGTGCATGAGTGAGTGAGTGAGTTAGTAAACACATGAGTGTGGTGAGGTTCATTTGAGATGTAGAACATCAATAGTCAAGTATGGACCATAGAACTAGAGTATGTAATAGGATAATAACCGCAATGTGTAGATGTCAAGGATATGTTGCGAAATGCATAGAGTAGATGCTTCCTACAAAGAGATGAATGCATGCAAAGTGTGTAGTGTGTGGTATGTAATGTGTAGTGTAGTGTGTATTATACTTTGAGATTCATGTGCATAGGATGCCCTCAATAGTCAAGTGTGAACAAGTGAGCATGAGAGTGAGTCATCAGCTAATGACTATACCAATGATGTGAATCAATGTGTGATGATGATCATAGAGATGAAACATGAAGCATAGAGCGTGATAGTAAAAATGAAAGACACCTGATAATGATAGGAAGGGGGAGAAATAAGCATGATTCCCCCAAGTGTATGAGATATATATCTATGATAGTTTTGTAAATGTGTCCATGTCATCAATGTGAGGAATAGTTTGCTTGATAAAAATGATTTGTTCTCAAGTGGAGAATGTGAAGAGACTGTGAATGGTGGAATTTGAAAGAGACCATCTAGATTTTTTTAACTTTCTTAGTGAGTTGGTTTCTTAGTTGGAATTGGTAATTCTATAGAAGACTTGATAGAGGAGGTGTTAGATTGATTTTGAGAGGCGTATGCTTAGTTTGAGTGGATTGCATAGGTATAACTTGAGTGAAGGAAGAAGAAACTTTAGAAGTGATGGCATGATGCTCATTAGAAATATATGAATCAAATTTAGGAACCCAATGAGATGTAGTGATTGGAGATGGTAATTTATTAGAATGTTATGTAGGAAATGAGAAAAACCCGATGATCAAGGTAATTTATACTTTGTTGTAAACTATATAAATCATTGTCATCATGTCTATCCCATTCAATGATAATTACAATATGGAAGACCTTGATATTTTGGTAAGTTTTCGATAAGGAGGATAAAAATGAGTAGATGAAAAGATGATTAATTAATGAGTTATGAGTTGCAAAATAATATCTTGTTGTTTAGTATTGAGTGTAAACTTGAGAGGCCCAGTGGAGCAACAAGATTTTAGGTTCACCGATATGAGCACATGTAGAAGAAAAAAAATGAGGATGAGATGTATATGGAGAAAAAATGAGCCTCGAGAATCATCCTTAAGATATTGGATTTCATATTAATGAGATATAATTGTGGATTCCATAGCCTAAAATTTTTATTGAACTAAAGAATGAAGATCTTGAATGGATTTGCAAATAGATTGATTAGAATTATAACAAAAAGAGTCATAAGAAATACGATCAAAGATAATAGTAATCTTTAAGCGGGTGGCGTATCTTTAGAAGATACATCCATCTAGATATTTTTGAAGAACATATTTGTAAGGTGGATGCATTTGAAGTAATTCATGCAAAGATATTTGACAAACCTTAGGAGCCATGAAAGAAGAAAAATGAGGATCCAAGAGTGTTCAAATGAGATGGGTTCACCAAATGATTTTAAAAATAAGATTTTATAGATGCATAAATCTAATGCAATGTATTAGTAAATGAATAATCAATGAAGTACAAAATAGACCCAATAAAAAAATAATTTAAAATTAAAACCCTAAGTGTAAATTAGGAGATCAAATAACTTATCCGTTCGCAAATGATCCTGGATGGTGCCAAAGTGACGAGTCGATGAAAAAAGGAAAATGTCACGCTCGAGCCTTGAAAATTTTCTGAGCATCATGAATTCTAGGACCAGGTGCCTATGGAGGGGCAGGGAATCGAGGCACCGAGACATGTTTTGGGGGAACTTTTTCTACTCGATGTTGTAAAACCCTATGTTATAGGGTCGTAAGATGTTCACTTCCCTTTACTTCGATCTCTACTATTTCACACCAAGTTTGTGGATGTCGCCTATAACTCAGAATGAATAAATGACCTTAAAAACCCTCAAAAGCACATCAAATACAAAAAATAATGCAAATGAGGGGTTGAACTATCCTCAAATGTCAAACGAGTGATCTTACAATTGATTTTTGCACTACATTATAGACCCAATGTAGTTCTATGTGTGTGTACAAAATTGTTTCCTAGGTGGCTCTTGTACGTGTCACACTTGATAGAGAGAAAGTAGCTAGATGTAAGAAATGTATATAGATGTGTGCATGAAAGAATGAACTTCCCCAAATATGCGTGTATGTAGAATTATCATTCCCTTTCCCTTGTGTGTGGATGTTAGATGGATGTCAATGCTCTTCGTAATGGCCTTAATGAAACCTTAGGCCGATATAGATAATGTTTAGTATTTGGTCCTTTATTATGGTCACATAACTTTATATTTATATGATTACCTTGTTTAAATTTCATAATTAAACCCAAAAATTCCAATTACCAAAAATATAAGATGCCCTAATGGCTAGAAAGGACCCAAAATATTTGAACAAAGTATAAAGAGGCCAAGGGTTCTGTGAGGGTACGCTTGGAGCTCGATGCTTGCATTCTAGATGGGCGCCTCGTATCTAGAGTGAGAAATGATAAAGTATAAAATGATAGAGTGGGATAGAAGGAGTGTAAGATCAATAATAGAATCAAAGAGAAAGAAAAAATTGCCAAAGACATGGGTTATATAGTACTTATCTTACTTAGGAATTATACAAATAGTAGTATGTGGTCGATTAGATGGAGATACCCAAAATGTGTGATTTAGTGTCTACAAAGTGGTGTATAAATTAGGAAGAATTCATGGAAGGAGTGTAATAATATACCTCTCTCCCCAACACTCTTTGTTGTGGTGTTAGATCGCATAAAACACTCACAATTAGTGTGATATCTACCAAAAACTTGTTCTTGGCATGAGAACGCTCAAAAACTCACTCTGGCATGATATCCCACATAAAATCACTCTACATAACATTTTCAGGAAATTTTATATTCCTTTACACTCTTTCACAACATGTGGACACTTCATTTTACTACTTTACACACATTTACATACTTTTACATATTTTTCATAATACACGGATTTGATTATTCTTTTTCTCTTCTTTTACAAGTTTGTCCTTAATAATAACAAGAAACAATCCTACACCAGAAAAAATAATAGGTACAACATGGTACAACATAATAAGCTTCACCCCTAGGTCACTCCCACTTTCTTAGCTTTAATGCTTCATTTTAATCACTCCACGCTTTTCATTTGCCTCCTTAGATGCTATTGTCATCACATTCTACATGGTTATCATGTATACATCTCTCATGAACTTTATGTTATCGAGTATTCACTCAAAAAAAGTGGGGAAAAATGTAGACTCAAAATCACACACTTGGGTACATATAGGTCCTAAAAACATACTTTCATTCATATGATTCATAAGTGATAAAACTACTAATTTATAGCTATCTTTGGCCTCTATCCTTTGTTTATTGTCTTATTTTCGGTCTGCATGACACCGTACATCTAATTCAGTAACTTTATTTATTTACCTTTCATGACTATGGTTACCAAAGACGTAAACAAGACACTCAACGCCTGGTGCTCTCATCCCCTTCCTTCGCACCTCCCGACGCCTTTGCTTATTACTCACTCTTTTTTCCTCTTTATCTTTTTTGACATCTTATTTTTCTATGGTTCACCTTTTCAAGTTACAATTTTGAAATTCAACCAAAGGAATCATATAAATATAAACCTATGTGACCAAAATAAGGGACCAATCTCTAATCATCTATTATCATCACCTAAGGTTGCATGCAAATACATCTAAGAGCATCAAAGGAATCCATCTAGCATCCATTCAATGGAAAATGGATTACGCTTTTATGCATACACTTCATAGAAGGGGAAGTTCATTTTTCCATCCACACATCTATCTAGATTGTTAGATTCTGGATATCCCACTATCACATGCACTCAGATAAGGGCATGCTATGGAACTATTCTATCATACACTATAAGGCCTACATTGAGTCCGAGATGTAGTACAATGTTTGGTCAGAAGTTCCCTGCTCTGTAACCTCCAAGGTCAATCCATCTCACCATATCATGCTATTAATTTTTGGGATTTGATGTAGGCCGAGGTTTTTTATGGTGAACACATCTTCAGAGGTTACACGTGCATTCAACAATCCTCCAACAACATACAGTGTGACCAACAATGATTATCATTGAGACCAGAAAAATCAAGTTCTAAACCGGGCCATTGAAAGTTATGGGAACTCCTGAAGAAGACTCCAACACCTGCAAGTGCCCCTAACTCCTGTCTCAGGAGACCTAGTCCATCCTCATTTGATAACTCTAGTATTTATAGTGCATATTTATGATGGTCTTCCCTTCCAATTCATCAGCCCTTCTAATTCAACTGATCTGCCCAGGAATAGGAAATCAGCTAAGTCCTTTACTTTCTCTCTCGCACTTAGGGCTTCATATTTATTTAGTTATTTTCAGTGTCAAATCTAAACTTTAACATTAATTTATCATATGTGACTATGTAATTAGGATTTAACATTAATTATTATTTTTGTTAAATCATTCCATAAACATTCAATCCATTTCTTTGAATTTGAGATTTGTTCATGTACTAAACTTGAGGAATTCGGGCCGACACACTCTAATTCTCTTCATGTCCTACAAGATCTATGTTGTAATTATGAAATCCATTTTAATTTTTAGAAGTTTTTAATATTGTGGTTTGCTATTTATGTAAAGCTAGTTAATAATTTAATATAAAACAATAAATATAGGACACTATAACTTAGAACATAAATCTAACCAAGAACATAATTTTAACAACAAACAAAACCAATGTAAAATTATATTAACTCGACATATATTCTTAAGCACTCATTCTTAAACAATAAAGTTGATTTTCAAATCATGACTAGTAGATCATGTACATAAAAATCATAAATGCTCAGAAAAGAACTCCAATTGTTATATATATATATATATATATATATATATATATATATATATATTTCCTTTTAATTTTAGGTTATCAGAAATGTTTAACCATATATAGGCCTTAAGGATTGTTTTTAATTAGCCACAACCATTATTTTTGGTGGTATGGGTCAGGGGTTCTCAGATGCAGCGGAAAGTCATGTGACACAAGCTATGGAACGAGGCCAAAGAACCTCAAAGCTTTACTTTACCGATCCATGCACTATGAGATAAGAGCTAAAAAAGAAACTATCTATGCATATATAAATTTGAAACAAATATTCAAGTTTTTGTGTGCACAAATATCTCTCCACAAACTGGTTTCAAAATCTCCACACTTAGCTCGCTTCGAATACTTGTGATTGAAAAGGTAGAAATGAACCTACATCACGCCCTTATATATATTTTCAAACATTTAGTATTTATTACTCCTTCACCTACTAAAAATCCTCTTCCATTAATCGACCATTTTCAAAGTTTTTGAAAATTTCCGTGGTACATTTTCGCACCCCCAAATATAACCTTCTAAAGACACCTTCCTACCCTCTTACTACAAACTTATCTTCTACATGATTTCATGCATCAAGTGCCTTCCCACTACGCTCCCATAGTAGTTTCCCACAGCCACTACATACCTTTAGCATTATATTGTCCCTTCATTCATTTCCCATCTATGGTCTTCTTTAGAAGCAATCTCCCTTTCAAACAACTCCTTTCCATACTAATCAAGACCTCTGTAATAGTTTTTCTCATGTGTACCTATTTTTAAATAAAAAATAAAATCACCCCACACCAATGGTATGTGCAAATTCCTCGTGCATAAAATACTTCAAATTTGTAATTAGCTTCCAATACAAGTAAACACGCTTTTTTATTACATAACGCACCAAACTAAATTGACAAAGCATAACGATGAAGAAGGAAATACATTAAAGGAAATACAAAATAGGAAACCTATACTAAATAGTAATATTTCCTTATTAAAAACACCAAGAATACTTATTTATAATAAGGCTTTCACTTACCCGTTAAAGTAAATTCGTGCAATCGTATTCCATCAATCGCTTCCAACTAGAAAGTGCATGATTCAATTATATGAGTGATAACATAATGTCCCAACTAATGCACCTTAAGCTTTCCCCGATGGTGCAAAGTTAGAATCATAAAGTAGTACCATCTCATTCAACCTCAAACTTATCCTTGATGCTTGGCCATGCCATGCCTTCGTCTGCATTTTTCCTACTTCCGACACCATCATGTTATGGCACGCCTCTCAACTTTAAATGTATTAACTTGTTAATTCTTTATTCTAATTATTTCACAATGACTCTGCATATAATACGTAGAAAGAAAGTAATAAGGAATCTCTATAGAAAGTAACACGTAACTGAACGAAGCATACTG